>LSYV01000076.1:139791-156880 GCA_001584585.1 Gonium pectorale
CATATTCAGCGTGCCCACTGACTGAGTAAACCTCCCCCCCCACACACCCTATCCCCTGCTCCCCTCCCCGTCCACCACACCGCCCCCCGGGCAGCCCGTTAGCCTGGTAGCTCGGGAGCTGCTCCACCTGCACCTGCTAGGCTCCCCCGTGCTGGCACCCACCGCCATCCGCCTCCGCGGCACCAACCCCTACCTGCCGCTCGCGGTGCTGCTCTTCGCCGCCGTGCTCCTCTGCTACGGCCTGGCCGACCGCGACGTCGCGACCCTGCCGCGGGGGCAGCAGCAGGGGCAACAGCAGGGGCAGGGGCAGCAGGGGCAGGGGCAGCAGCAGGGAAGGCCGCTGGACGGCAGGGACGGCGGCTTGGAACGGCCATCGCGGGGAGGGGGGCGCACGGCGCATGCGGCTCCCCCGGGCGGCGGCGTGGAGGCTGGCGGAACGGCCACTGCGGCCGTCTTCGGCAGCTGCAGTCCGGGCGGCGGCGGCGCCGCCGGGTCGCCGCAATGCGAGGTGGCGCTGCCGCGGCTGCCCGGGGTGCCGCCGCTGGCGCTGCCGCCTGGCGGATGGCCGGCGTGGGCTGCGGAGCGGATGGGTCCGCAGCCGCGGATGCCGACCACCACCGCACCGCTGAGCGCCTGGGAGGTGGGTGATGAAGGGGAGGGCGACGGGCGCAGGGCGCCAGCGCGAACGCGGTTGCGCGAGACCGAACGTATGCGGCCTCGTCCTTGGGAGTCCAACCTGCCCCTGGAAGCGGGGGTGCTGTTTAGGTCATGCTGGACGCATGGGGTTGCAATCCGGACATGCCGGCCGGCCAGCATATCGGGCCGGCTCTTGGCTTCTGAGCGGCCCGTCTTACCCCACCAAACAACGACTGACCTCTCGTGGCGGCAACCTCGTGCAACCGACGCCGCCCCCGCCCCGCGCCACCCCAGGGCCTCCGCCGCAGCTGCCGCGTCCTCCCGTGACCCCTCCCCACACACGTATCCCCGTGCCCGTCCCCTGTTCCCCGCCACCAACGCCATCCCCGGCCCCGCTTCGCTTTCTGGCCTCCTCGGCCCCGCCGCCCGCCGCCCGCCGCCCGCAGGCCTCCCAGCTGCCGCAGCCAGAGTTGCGCCGCTTCGTGGACAGCGCCTGCCAGGCCGTCCTGTCTGGGCTCGCCCGCGGCAGAAACTGGCGGCGCTGGCAGATGCGCATGCAGCGGGCCATGGACGCCTTGGCGCTGGTGCCGGGGCAGCACGGGGCGCAGCACGGGGCGCAGCACGGGGCGCAGCAGGGACAGAGAGCACACGGGCAGCAAGGGCAGGGGAATGGAACGCAGGGGCTTGGGCCGCAGGCGGGGGCGGCGACGCCCGGGGACCTGCAGCCGCAGCCGCAGGCACAGGCGAGGGCAGAGGCAGAGGCACAGCACGACGCAGCCGATGGACGCGGCGACGCCTTGGAGCAGGCCGGGGCTGCGGCGAGGGCGGAGGGCGCGTGTGCCGGCCCGTCCGCACCTGGCGCGCCGTCGGCCGCTGGCGGTGGCGGTGGCGGCGGCACCGTCGGCACTGTCGGCGCCGGCGGCGGAGCTGGCGCCGGCGGCGGCAGCGGCGTCGTGATCGACGGCACGCGCCTGGCGGTTGCGGGCCCCACCGCGGCGGCTCTCGCGGGGCTGTCCAGACTCCTGCCTGCCCAGGCCCAGGGCCCCGCCTCGCCGCCCACTGGGGCCCCTCCACCCGCCCGCGCCCCCGGCCCCCACGGTGCAACAGCCACGGCCGCCGCCGGTCCCTCCCCGCAGCTTGGGGCCTCGGGACAGCCCGGCGCCGAGCCACCTCCGCCGCCGCACCCACCGCCGCCAGCGCCGGATTCGCACACTTGGCCGCCGCCGGCGGCTATCCTGGCACAACTCGCGCCCCGGGGCGACGGCACGGTCCCACCGCCGCCGCCGCCCGACACCCAGCAGCCGCACATGCACGATCTGCACCTCAGCGGCGGCAGCGAGGCGCCGGCGGCGGCGGCGGCGGTGCTGGCTGCAATTGCATGGATGGTCAGCACCACGTTTGAGGAGCTGTGGTGCTGGGTGCGAGTCCTCTTGAAAGGGTTGGCGAACGCAGACGTGGCGAGCAGGAACCGGGGGCGACCCGCCAGGCCCGCCACGGCGACAGCGACGGCGGGGGCCCGTGCTGCGGGGGGCGGCTGGGACGGGGAGGTTGGGGAGGAGGGCCGGCGCCGCGGGGGGCGGCGGGGTCGCGAGGCCACGCCGCCAGGGCTATGGGGAGGGGCGGCGGACGGCCTGCCTGGCGGCGCTGGCGGCCAGGGCCACACCGGGCCGCGGCGGCGGCCTGGGCAGCCAAGGCGGTCCGTGGTCGCGGATGCGGGCGCTGCCGGCGGTGGGCCCAGTACAGGCGGGCGGAAGCGGCGCTCGGGGCCACCGGGCCGGGGCGGCGACGACTACTTCGACCGCTATTTCTCAGAAGATGAGGACGGGGAGGGGAGCAGCCAGGAATGGAGCGAGCACAGCAGCTCTGGTGAGGAGGCGAACTTTCGCCGCGGCTTTCGTGAGGAGGCATCCGGCGGCGATGGTGCCGCCGCCGACGGCGGCGGCGAGCGGCGGGGGGTGTCGCGCCGCGCAGCGGCGCTGGCAGCGGCAGCGCGGATCGCTAGAGGGGCGGCGGAGAAGGAGGACGAGGATGCGGGCGACCCGATGCACCTGGGGAGCAGCGGCGAGGAGGACAGGCCTGCCGCCGCTGCGGCTAGGGGAGGCGGCGGCGCGAAGGACCCGACGAAGGGCGGCCGTGCGGCGCCCGTTAGCAGCATGGACTTGGGTGACCGTGGCGCTGGCCCTGGCATCAGCGACGGCAGCGACGAAGATGACGGTGTACGAGGCGCCCAGGCTGCTGCCGCTGCCGCTGGCGCTGACGGTGCGCCAGCAACAAAGCGGCGGCGCCGCCGGGGCCCGGACACGCAGTGCGCGGCGGCCGCAGGTGCAGGCAGCGCGCGGCGCGGGGCGGGCGGGCGGGAAGGTGCCGGCCGCAGCGGAGGCGTCAGCAGCGACGACGATGAGGACGGCGGCGCCAGCGACAGTGACGAGGGCGGGGGCGACGCGCCCGACGACGAGGCGCTGGCGGCGCTGGTGGCGTCGGGGGACGAGGCGGAGAGGCGGGTTGAGCACTTTGACGAGGACGAAGAAGAGGACGAGGAGGAGGGAGGGGAGGAGGGGGAGGAGGAGGACGACGAGGAGGACGAGGATATGGTGGGCGACGAGTGGGGAGAGGAGGGAACAGCTGGGCGGCAGCTGCGGCGGGCTGCTGATTGGGCCGGCCCACAGAGCCAGGGCAGGAGTGGCGGAGGCGGTGGGACGTCGGCGGACGGCAGCATCACCAGCAGCGACGAGAGCAGCGACGACAGTGGCAGCGACGACAGCAGCGAGGATAGCGAGGACGGCGAGGAGGAGGAGGAGGACGATGACGGCGATGATGAGGAGGGCGAGGGCGTGCTGAGGGCCATTCGGGCGGCGGCGCAGCGCAAGAGCCGGTCCGCGGGCCGCTGAGGCCGCCACAGGCGCAGGCATTCCTCTGAGTGGACACGGGTTGCTGCTGCCGTACTGCGGGCGTTTCGCAACCCTTGCGTTTTGAGGCGCCGGTGGACGAGGTGCATGGTGGGAGGTGCCGGTCGGTGCGCCGCGGGCCTGGTCGGTTGCGCACCATGCGTTATGTCCGGTGGGAGGCCGGTGCGGGAGGCAGGGCTGGTGCGCGGTGCCGTCTGTTTGGCGGCACCACGCGGCGTTGCGGAAGCCCGGCGTGGCTTGGCGATGGACGTGGCTGTTCCACGGGCTCCGCTGCATCGGTGGCCAGGTCTGGATTGCAGCAAGGGCCGGCCAGCAACCCGGCCTTGCAGTGGGGATCCATGAGGGCAGCTGGTGGCTGCGGAGGCGGTGCCCGGGTTGCGTTACGACAGGGGCCACAATTGGACATCCTCGGCTAACGATTTCAGGTATCCGTAACCACATTCCTTGCCGGTTCCCTGGCGGCCCACGTTGTCACTCACAAAATACTATCAAACAACAATAAACATCAAAAATCAAACACGATCAAACCAACTACACCTTTATTCTGGACTGCATAGCTATGCGGCAGTACGGGGCACAGCTGCCTGCCGTACGTGCCGTCCCGCACGTCCTTTCGCCCCCATCAATCCGAACCTCCTAAGATGCCATTCTCGCCCACGGCATCAGTCCGACTGATGCACAGCAGTTCCCATGAGCCAGCAACGCTACAACCGCTACAGTAACCTTGCACGCCATCTCCATACGTCAGCACACGAGCTTTCCTGGCGCTGTGTACAGGCACAGGGCAGAACACGGAGTCACCGCTCCTGGCGTGGCCCGCGGGCGGCCCAGACGGCCGCGTCAAAACGCAAGAGCGTGCCTTTTCAAGCGACCCACCGGCCCGCCGCCCCGCCCCTGCACGCCATCACCCAGGCGCAGCTACCGTGCAGTGCCCCACCCTATGCGCGCACGGGGATTCTCGCGTCCAGGGCGCCCAGGAGACAGTTTCGTGAGCCTCGCGACTGGACCACACCTCGCGCAGTGCTATATGGAACATCACCACCACCAACGTAACAAGGGCAGGCGGGTGCAATATGGCTCGCTGGGTGCGCGGCGTGGCCGTGCACGTCCGTCGCGCGCAGGGCCGCGGTGGCAAGCCGCAACCCGGCTTTCCAGAGTTCCTAGAGGGCACGCTCTTGGGCCAGGCGCGTACACACGCTCCCTACCCCTGCGCCAGTCGCCGCCCGCAGACGCTCCGCCGCCCGCCCGTCTCTGTGCGTGCTGTGGCTCGCAGCAACCCGCAACGCAGCCAGGCAACCGTTGTTGGGTCAGGCATCTCGATATGGCTCTGCTGATCCCCGCCGGGACGCTTCCCCGCTGAACCATGAAGCATCACGGACCCATGCCCAGTATCCGGGTTCCGCTGCCCGCACGGACCCGTGGGGCCGTGTTGTTCTGCGGCTCTGCGGTGCGCCCGCGACGCCCCTCCTCAGCCCAACCCTAATAGCAAGGAAGCGGTCACTGGGACGCCGGTCGTCAACGCCACAGCAAGGCGGCTCCACGGCTTACGCCGAATGTTCCAACATGTACCGGCCGGAGGGCCGGTACATGGGCCGGAGGGCGCGCTGTCAACCAAACCTCTCCGCTGCCGCCGCCCCCAGCAGCCCCCGCCGCAGCGCCCGCAGGTCCGCCGGCCGCGCGGACAGGGCCCGGTCCACCTCCGCCTTCACCCGCTTCATCACGGTATTGAACTCCCTGGGCGGTAGCAGCGGGCCACACGGCGACGGCGAGAGGGGTCAGGGATTCAGGGATGAAGACAGGAATCAGAAACTCACGGAGCCCGCGTACGAAGCTTGGTGGAAGCGTGGACGTGTCCCTGGGCCCCGAAGCTCGAACCGCCGGCACGCAGCAGATGGCGCAGGACGTGTACGTCACACTCACATGTACGACGCCCTCATCTCGAGCCACGTGTTGTCCAGCATGCAGAACGACGCGACGTACAGCTCCTCGAACGCCGCGTCGTGGTCCGCCAGCAGAGCCACGAAGGCGCGGCCGGCAGCGGTGCGCGGGGGCGCGTCGGGGTCGGAGCCCTGGGTCTGCAGCCGCGTAGGGGCGCCGGGGCCAGACATGAGGCTCCTTAAATGTGCGTGCGTGTGTGTGTGTGTGGGGGTAGGGCTGTGGGAAAGCCACGCCTTCCCTCTGGCCTTATCTCCCCACTAGTAACTAGCCACCCAGCCCCTGGCTCCCTCCCGTCCTGTCCCGCCCCATCCACCTTAGCAATGCCCCGAACCCGTCCCGTGCCGCCCCGTCCACCAGCAGTGCCCCGCACCTAACAGCCAGCCTCACTGGAGGCCGCTAGAGCCCCCTCCCAGCCCCGCTACGGCCCGCACCGCCCTTCCCCATCTGCCGCCGCACGAGCGCCCGCACGGCCACGCCACCCCTCCCTCTCAGCTCCGAGATCCGCCTCCCCGCCCCTCCCTCCCGGCCCCACCGCGCCGCCCGCCTCCCCGCCTCTCCTCGTCGCCCGGACTCACCACGTGCAGCTCCACGAGCTCCGAGAGCGCCCAGGTGATGTTGAGGCCCGCCACCGCGAAGGGGTACTCCCAGGCAGCCCGCGTGCCCTCCGTCTTGTGCAGCAGGCGCCTGAGGCCGGGGACGGAAGCGCGGGCCAGGGCCGACCGGTGCAGAGGCGTTCCACGTGCGCGCATTGGCCGGGGTCACGAAGCAAGCAGCAGCGGTGCGAGCCCCATAGAAACTCGTCCAGGCGCTGCGCCACCGCCGCTGCCAGTGGACGAGCGCGCATCGGCCCACGTGCCCGCTGTGCCGAGCTCTGAGCGCACTCGAGAGTGCGGTCCGCGCCCCCAGATGCACGTGTGGGCCTCATGGGCCGCCCACCCATCCCGAGTGCTTCAAGGCAAATGCCCCGACAGGTCATGGCGCAGGGGGTGACGAAGAGGATGGGGACAGGTCGCAGCCCAGGGCATCGACACGCCCGCATGGCGCCCCGCCCGGGCTTGGCGCCTCCGCACCTGAACACCTCGGGGTGCTCCTCTGCCAGGTAGATCAGGTTCTCCAGACCGTAGCGGCCCGCGCCGCGGAAGTCCGTGCCGGGGTCCTCGCCCTGGGGCGGCGAGCGGGCGGGAGGGCGGGCAGGCCGACGGGTTATGGCTAATCGCGCCGGCAGGGCATGCAGCTGGACAAAGGTCACCTGCTGTGCTCGTTGGTGCCAGAGCTGTGTTGATTAGCAATGCGACCTCGGGGGATGAGCAGTTGGGGCGGTTTCTTAGGCGGGGCAGAGACGCAGGAACGCTTACTATCCGGGCGCGTACCCCGTTGGCGCCTAGCAAGGGCGCATATGGCGTTCGCTTCCGCTCCGCCCGACTCCACCGTCCGAGGCTCACGCACTTAGCCTCGGTGCCACATCCACCTGACCTGATGACCGAACTCCCTCGGTGTGTGAGCCTCAGGCTCCGCCCCTCTTGCGAAGGTAATTTGAACGCCCGCTGCCACAGCGCCCTCCCCCCTCACTTCCCCAGCCCGCACCATTGGCCTCTGCTGCGCACACCGCCCCGCCCCGCACCTGCCAGCCCATGTCCTTCCAGCGAGCGCATTTGAGCGCCGTGCAGGGCTCCTCAGGAAACGCCAGGCTCCACAGCCGGCGTAGGGAGTCCTGGGCGGGAGCAGCGGGAGAGAGATCAAGCAGCATGGCACAGCTTTCAGATCTTTGCGCATGGCTCATGCGCGGTGAGCTACACCGTTGCCCAGCTTATGAGAGGCAGCGGCTTTTGGGGAGCGGGCGAAGGCGAGCAGTGATGGGATCCGCATGACCCAACCCCACAAACAGCAGCTGCATCTGCACTTCTTCCCGAGCACGCACGGTTATCGCCCGGGACGGCGTCTCTGGACCGCAGCTGGGCGACCTTATCGCCACAAGCCCCTGCCTTGATCCACAGAGCTGCAAGACGTGCAATGCAACGTTCCCCAAGGCACCATGTAAGGTGTCACCCTTATTGCGCAGGCCGTTACCATCCTCTCGGGCACGTCAAAAGCCCCGTGTGGCCCAGCGGCACCTGGTGGCTGACGTCGCTCACGTCAAACCTCTCCGCCACCCGCTCCCGGAGCTGCCGCAACCGCTCTGCCTGTGCCGATGACAACACGGGCCAGGCAGTGCGGGGCAGGGCGGTCAGAAGGTTCGGTGCCAGGCATCCTCACCGACAGTGGTCCCCCGAGGCCACTGTCAGGGATTTATCCTATCCCCCCAGCGGTGACAACTGAGAGAACCAATCTACCGCTGCACGGTGGGCTCGCAGCAAGGCGAGACTGCTTCTGGCCAATGTGCAACCATGCAAAGCCCGGTCGTCAGCCCCAGGTGTCGCGTATGTGCCACAGCGCCACAGCGCCAGCCTGACACGCTGCCTGACCGCGTACGACAGGCTCGGCCCTGCGCAGCCTGGAGGCTTGTTTATTATATTTCCCGGGAACCCTGGACGTACCGTGTGAGGCATCGTCAACGATAATCAGCACACTGACCTGCAGGAGTGACAGCGACAGCGGCTGCTCCCTCCCCAGCCCTTGCGGCCACAGCTGGGCCGCGTATGAGAAGATCTGACCTGCGGCCACCCAGCGGGCGAATGCAACACAGCGATGCACTTTCAGCTGACAGCCGTTCCGGCAGTACAGAGCCTTGAGCCATTCGCACACAGCATTGTGATCAGAGTCGCCAGGGATTCCTTGCCCGCTGCAGGCCAGTGAGACGCGCCGGGAGACTCCCAGACCCAACGCACCAAAGAGACGGTTCCACCAGTCGAGTATGGACTGGACGAACGCGCCCAGGTCAAACTCCCCGGGGTGCACGATTATGGCCTGCCGGTTGGCCTGCCGCCGCTCCTCCCGCTCATGCTCGTGTGCCTGCTCTTGCTCCGCTTCCCGCTGATCGTCCTCATGGTCCCCAAGCAGCGACTCCGTCAGCGTGTCCTCATCTGGGGTGTTAGTGGAGCGGTAGGGAGTGTGGGGGAGAGGGTGTTGAGGGTGGTTGCTGGGCTGCTCACGGCGGGTTGGCACCGTGTGGGTGGTTCGAGCGTGCGCATAGGAGAAAGCGCGGCCCAGGAGCGGTTGAGGCGCCTCGGCTTACCCTTCCCATGTCTTCGCCTGCGAAGGCTGGCCATCGGCACCTCGCGAAACGAGTTGGGTGTCGACGCGCGAGCTAGAACGGCCGCGACAAGGACAGCGACTCAGCTGTCCACTTCAAGTCTTCTTAGGGTGCAGCGCGTAAGCAGCACGAGCTGGTGCCTTCCAAGACTGTTGCACCTTTGGCATCAAGACGAGGCGTGTTGGGTTTTCTAATGCATTGTCAATAAAGAAGATGCTTGGATGAATTCAATGTATTGTGAGAGCCCCAACAAAGGAGTATGCGATGCTGTACATGTTGCGCTATGCTGTCCCCTGTCGTCGTTTCAGCTCCTATCCCTCCCCAATCCACTCCCGACCACTTCGCCCGAGGTCACACGGATCAATACCTCTTCCTCCTGTCCGCCTTGCTGTCCCACTGGGCCCAAAACAGATCATTCAAACTCCGCTCTTGGTCCTTTGCGTTTCTTTCCAAGAACAACCTTTTCATCTTAGTGTTAACTAGCGAACGCCATGCCGGCCAAGCGCCAGAATGGCAAGACGGCGATGGAGGAGGTCCTGTCGGGTGCGACCGAAAAGGTGCTCAAGCAGATCACGGAGCTCTATGAGCAGGGCCTCAGCTCCACTCCGGGCTCGATCGGCCTGAAGGTGCGCACTTGTGGAGACACGGTCCGTCGGTTGGGCGATCGAACCCCATGACTCCAACCCCGCGGGGGCGCAGGCAATTGCTGAGGGCCCCCTGCTTAAGATGACAATGCGCAAACCGCGCAAGAAGATCAGCGTCATGATTGTGGGGAATCACTCGGCGGGCAAGTCGTCCTTCATCAACTGGTGCGTTCCGACCAGACCGTGGCACGGGCGGCCTTGCCTGGGTTTGGAGCTCATGGGGGAGCTGACGTTGCGGCACGGCGCAGGTACATCGGGGAGAACATTCAGAAGACGGGCGTGGCCATCGAGGTGCGTGCGGCGTACGGCGCAGGGTGTGGAACGTGCCGCTTGGGGCACTCCTAAAGTGGCCCAGTTGGGTGGCCCTTTTGCCGCTAACCGGCAAGTACATGCTTCGGCCTACACATTACTAGCGTGGCCGTCCAGGACGGAGCATATGTATGTGTATCGAATGCGCCCGAGGCAGCTGTGGATGTCGACTAAGGAACCTCCTAATCCACATTCCCGCGCAAAAGGGTTTCGGGCCCTTCTGTGCCCGTTTGAGACAGCCTCGCGCTTCTCCATATTGTGACCCAAAGAGTCATGGTATGCTCGTTGCCCAGGAGTTGGTGCATGGCCGCGCGCATCGCCCGTCCAACGGCGCATCGTTACCCTTGATTGGCCACAGACCCGTGGCTTCACGTTCGTCACGTCTGGCAAGAAGCGGGAGACGCTGCAGGGTGATGCCACGGTCCGCTTCTACGACCACCTCGGGGACTTTGGCAAGTTCAACGGCATTATGGCCAACCTCTTCACCGGTGGGTGGAGCCTTCATGGTTAATCTAAACCTTGATTTCGGCTCTTTTCTCGCCTGATAGGGGTAGCGGCATGCAAATCCAGCAGCAATGCCCCGGCGAGCTCCTTTCACCGGCTGCTGCGCGCGGCATACGGTTGGGGTAGTATTCGCGCGCTACGCTTCAACCGGCGCTTGCCACCGCCACCGCCACTACCAATTGCAGAGATCAGCACCAGCCGCGACAAGAACTTCTCGTGCGTGGACTTGATCGATACGCCGGGGCTGGTGGATGGTGACATGCAGGTGGGGCGCAGGGCACCTCGCCCGGGGACCCGACCAGGCTAAACCGCATCCGTCTATACCTCCGGTTGGGCTGAGGCCCACATGCGTCGTGCATGGTCGATGTGGGTCGCATGGAACTGAGAACGATGTGACAGTGCCTAAAGGAACCACGTCGATTTTCGTCACATTTTGACAATTGCATGCCCGTCGCGAGTACTACTCACTCCCTCGGGGCTCCTTCGCTCTACGCGCAAGCGACCCACATGCCCTCCCGGCAAGCCACCGCTAAGGGCAGTGCCTTGAACAAATGTAACTCATCCAAGTTCGGTTGCCCACCTGCGGTCCCCGCCTGCTTATCCCGCAGTACCCCTTCAATGTACAAGACGCCATTGTCTGGATGGCGGACCACGTGAGTGGCACGCGCAATGTGTCCTGGATGGCGGCCACGTCTGGGATAGGCGAGGGTGGAGGTGCTCCAGGTCCCAGCTGTTGTCGGCATTCAAACGGCATGGTATCACATAAGAACGGGCCGGTCACAATTGTGCGCAAGCAAGCGACCTGGTATGCAAAACACATGTTTCCCAGACCGAGCCAGTGACCCCACAATCTTTGCGTGATTGTGCATCGAGCTGAGCAGGACCTATGTGGTCTCTACACCGTCTGTGGCGGAGGACACGGGCATCCGCAACGCGCTGGAGGGCACGCGCACACACCTGCGGCTGTGATAGCTGTGTGCTGCTTCCTAGCTGCGCTTCTTGTTGAGGTCCCCTTGCTGAATACTTCTGGCTAATCCTCCCCGCCTGACTCTCCCCTCCCATTACCACGTCTCAATCGCCCTCCCAGGTTGACCTCATCCTCATCTTCTTTGACCCCATCGGTGGGTGCGGGATCAAGTACGGGAACGGGAACATTCAAAAGCGCCTGGTAACGGATGTGCTGCAAATGCCGATGTCTTGGTTGCTCGGGAGGTCTGGATCAGCGCCTTGGAACGCCACAGCTCTGGCTGGATGGCAGATCCGGAACCCCGGCTTACTACGCCGAAAACAATGCAGCATTGTGCGGTGCTAGGCGAAGGACTTGGAGGGTGCTGCCAGATCCGGTCACACGCACACCTCGCCTCCCAACATGCGCAACCGTTGCCCCTTACAGGCCAAGCCACCTGCAAGCGGTGCATGGAGGTGGTTGAGCGGCTAAACAACGGCCCGCACCTGGAAAAGATTCACTACTTCATGTAAGCTCATTGGCCGTGGCTGGGCATGGGTAGAGATGGGGATGAGTACGGCGGATAGAGTGCGGGAGTTGTGGCAGACGAGCTACCACGTTGTAACCAGGGATCCAGGATTATATGTGCGCTGGTCCGCTAATGGGATGCTATGCGCATAGTCAGCTGAGGGGTCGAGAGACTTGAAAGGCGTTCTCACTATAGAGGCCTGAGGCGCATGCCATCCTGTAAGCTGGGGGAGGGGTGTCGATGTACCAGGCACCTTGATAGCTCCTAATGACAAGTCCCTCGGTCTTTGCCCTGTCAGGTCCAAGGCGGACGCCGTGGACAAGGTAAGCCAGCTTGCTCTAGCTGGACCCTAGCAGGGCTTTGGGACTGCTGCGTTGCAAAGTTCATGTGTACGGCTAACCGCTCATCAATCCGTTGCGACACAACGTTTTGTGACGGATGTTGCCTGCTGTCAGCAGGAGGTGGTGGAGTGTTTGTATCCCTGGCAAGTGTATCTGGCACTCCTCCTGCCCCACAGGAGCACGACCGGCAGCGCGTGCTGATCCAAATCACCCAGAACCTGGCGACCAAGATCCGCAACAGCCACGCCTTCAACCTGCCCACCTTCTACCTGCCGCGCGACGACAGCGCGGACTGCACCATCCCCAACGCCATCGAGGACGTTTGCAAGGAGATCGACAAGGTGCGTGTGCTAGGCGCAAGGTGGCCATGCTTCATGCGGCCGACAGGAGGGCCGGGAGGGCCCGCAGCAAGGCACCGGTAGCTTCGGCTTCGTTCCCAAAACACGCTTTCCACATGACCCGCAGCGCAAGTGTCTTTTTGCTCGAGCGCACTGACGGAGCCCGCAACACGCATGCGGGCATGTGGCCACTATTCTCCTGCTTTCGTGCTAGCGCTCAGCGACCCTGGACCCTTGGACCCGGTCCAGGACGGACGCGAATGCTGCTGAATGCCAGGTTCGCCCTCTTCATACCTTATGTTATCTAACTCCCCGCCCCGCGCCTGTGAACAGTCCATTAACATGACGGTCCAGAAGAACCTGCGGCAGCTCAAGGGCGACTGCGAGCGGATCGTGGAGCGCGTGGCGGAGGTGCTGTCGGCCGACAAGGCCACGCGCGCCAACAACGTGCAGCGCACCATGCAGGGCATCCTGCTGTCGCTGCTCACGCTTGGCGGCTTCCTGCTCATGCTGCTCATCCTCGGGGTCCGCTTCATGGACACGCTGTGAGTCCCTGGTGCTTGTCGAACCAGCCTGGACCTGTTGTGGGGGTCTTCGTTGCAGTAAACTGTGTCAGCGACAGGACCCGGCAAATTACGAGGACGTTCCCCGCTTATGGCCACTTGCATGGATTGTGCCGAGCGAAAGTGACGATTCCACATAGTCGTCCTGAACGAGGGTGCTATCCCGGTCATGATCCCTTGCCCTCTGATGAAACCACACTGAACCGTGGTCTGGCGTGCCGCAGGTGCGGTGACGCGCTGCTCGGCGACCACTGCGAGGGGCACCGCGGCGCGCAGATGATGCTCAAGCTGCAGCCGCTCATCACGTCGCACTTCAACTCGGTCTTCGGCGTGGCGGCGTTCGTGACACTAGTGCTGATGCTGGCCACCAAGGTGCGTGCGGCGTGGCGGCTAGACCCGTACCGGGCACCCCCGTACCCCTACATGCAGGTTACAGGTTACACGTCCGTCAAAGCCAGGTGGGCCATGAACTCATGCACTCGCACAGTGTGCACAGGAGGCCTCCAGCTGGAGCAATAGGCGGCGAAGAGTAGCTGTCACGGCTCATTCTTCACAGAGTTGCTGATTTCTTCCTCGTGAACCTGGGTTGGACCGGTTCCTTGCGCTCCGTCCTGTCTCGCAGTTCACGTGGCGCACGAAGCCGGTGCTCACGAAGAAGGACATCAAGAAGCTGGACGACTACCGCGAGTACGTCAAGAAGATTGCGGAGCAGGAGGAGGGTGAGTCCGTGTGCGGCAGCGTGTTAATGTTCCGTGTTTTAGGAGTGGAGGGCTGTAGTTGGGCATCGCGTGAGCAGGAAAGGCCAGGAATGAAGGGCGTACTCATTTCCCATGACAACGTACTCATTTCCCATGTAGCTACATTGCTATTTGGACGTCGCGGCAAGTGCGGGTTAGCTTTAGGCTAGGCAGCTGGGTGCCCGCCGCTTTAGCTTACTGCCACCCTTGTTTACGGATCTTCCTGCGCAACGGTTAGTAGGCGTTCTGCCCGCGGGCTAAGGCCATGCGTGCCCTCATCACGCCCTCAGGGCTGTACAAGGAGTACTTCAAGACCCTGTCGTCCATGGAGCACTAAGGGCTCTGCTGCTGGGCGAGGGGCGAGGAGCTTGGAGCGCGCACTGCAAGGAGTGTTATTTACTGCCCTTGTCAGTCGCCACGGGATAAATAGGTCGGTAACCGTAACGAACCTGGCGGGGTCACGGGGCACAACCCCGCCAAAGCAACCGTGATCATGCACGCCGGGTGCTACCCGGGGAGCGCCAGCGTCCGTCGTTCGTGCGGCCGTGGCCTGCGTGCGCGCCCCTTCCGGCAACCGCATTGGGCTCCGTGGGGGCGTTAGCTAGGAGGTCAGCTGCTGGGGCACGCAGTGATGAGAGCGGCTCAACGTATAGACAAAGTAGGCAAGACAGATACTGAAGGGCTTGAGGCGCATCAGTCTGACTGAGTTCCGGCGAGGGATATTGGCGCTCGAATGCTCACGGCGAGGATGACCGTGCGGGCGGGCGAGGGGACTGGGGCAAGCGAGACTGAGACCGGCTCATGAACGTAGCCGGGGGACCTGCTTTGTTGTGGGAGGGCGTTCTCTTGATGGAGCGGCAGTGTGAGAGGACGTGAGAGTCTCTTCTGCAGATGCGTCAGCGGCCATCGGCGCAATGGAAGGTGGACGGGCGGGATAGTGTGCGGTGTGGGGTCGGATTGTAAGGGGCAGGGCAGGAGTGGCCTCGTGCTGTGAGGCTTAGCAGGCAGGGGCATGGCTGCTCAGGTGTTGGCACTGAGGCTGATTGGAGGCGCAGGACGCGTCTCCTTTCACCGCACCGGCTCCAGCCAGGAAGCGGGGCTGACGGCCTAGCCGTGTATAACCAGTACTCTGCAACCCTGCCATTGTGGACTTCCCCCGGGCCTGCTATTGCAGTTTTGACGTCCAATGCACGGTGTCATGCCAGAGCTCGAACTCGTGGCTCCTGCACCTGGCAGCTGTGTGGCCCGACGCGCGCTCAGCTTTGGCAGCAACAGCCCGCCAGCCAGTCCCGTGCACAGGCAGGGACAACCCGAGCCCCTCCCACGGTGTCATGCAGGCACCGGGAGGGTGCATTGGTCAGAGCTGCGGCCCGTGGCTGGCGGGGCGGGAGACCGAGGCCCGCCGTGACGGTGCCAAGCGAAAACACAAGTGGTGGGGCACGAGCTCGCGCGATTGGCAACGAGCACGCTCATCACGGGTGATAGATATGTCAGTGCTGCTGCCAATGGAGCTGACCCAAATCGCACGTGGCTTCTCTGTCCGCCAATGCCGCTGCTTTGCGTGAGGGATCCAGCAAGGACCTGCGCGAGGCGACGTGATGACCGCACACCTCGTTTCGCCGACCGACCCGTGGGTCACTGTTACGACGGCGCGGCTCCCCCAGACGGGACGCTTTTCAGTTCTCCTCGGCGTCCTATGTGTTTTTGAAGTCCTTTGAATCGGCACGCCTCATTGCGCACCTGCAAAGAATGGGTTCCGCCGTCACCGACACTGCTGGCGACGTGAAGCGGGCGCTCTCTCATGGCGCGGCGGCCGCAGATCTGGCGCCCGCGGGGCCCCACAAACAGCACAAGGCCCAGGTAGGGTCAGCCGGGACGCTAATGGCTGCCCCTGAGACCCATGGAAGCACTCCTCAATCCCTGCTGTTTTCCGCGTCCCAGTGCTGTTACGTTCATGGCGCATATACACAGCACGCGTAGCGTTACGCTTGCCTGTCCTCGTACTTTTCGTCCGCAACATTGCAATGCGCCCCTCCGGGCAGTCCCGACGTGCCTAATGGAAGGTGACGGGCTGCTTGCGCCGCCACGTCTCCCACATACTACCCCACCCGCCACCCTCCACACCCCGCCCGGGACGACCTCCCTCGCATTGCGGGCATGCTCACTTTCATGTCGCTCGACATCTGGATCCGGCTGCCCCCTCCCCCCCCCCCGCGCCTATTGCCCTCCCCTCCCCTTTCCCGCAGCTCCCCTCGCCGCTGCGCGACCCATGGGGCCAGAACGAGCTGACACAGCGCTTCCCACGGCTGGACGCCGACGTCGAGGCGGACGTGGTGGTGGTGGGCGCGGGCCTGGCGGGGCTGGGCACCGCCTACCGCCTGGCCAAAGCGGGTGAGGGTCGGCGGGGTCTGGGCTCCTGGCTTGAGGGCGCGGCTGGCGGAGTGTGGTTTCTTACCTTGCCGTCTTGCCGGTTCCTATTGCGTGTTGCAGCCACCCGAGTGTGATCGTGTTGTGGGGCCATTTGCGCACGAGCCCGGCGCTTCCGCGGCGCCGCTGCCCTCGAGCGCTGCGTGTCACGAATGACGCCCTGCGCGCGGCAGGCAGCTCCCCGGCGACTCGTCCCGCCCTCCTCCTCCTCCTCCTCCTCCTCCTCCTCCCACCTCCTTCCTCCATCGCCCCCACCCCTGCGCCGCCCCTGCCGCCTGCCCCCAACCCCATGCGCTACCCTGCTTGCCCGCAGGCAAGAAGGTGGTGGTGATCGAGTCCCGGCTGGTGGGGTGCGGCACCGCGGGTCGCGGCATGGGCCTCATCAGCCCCTGGAGCGAAGGTGGGCGGCTGGGGGTGGGGCGGGAGGGTGGGGGATATGAGGCGGGCGCCAAACGATGACTCGGGAAGGGGACGCGGTCACTTGGCAAAGTCGGTTACGAGAACAGTCTGGCGCTGAGGGGCGCGCCCCGCTTGGGCGTACGCTTGGGCGCGTGGGCTATGTGGGGACCACTCAGCTGGGTACGTGCCCTGTGCGGGAGTGAACCATATGGTGCCTCACCGGCACCTGCACGCAGGCACCTACGCCAGCTAGCACGCGCGCAGTGCTTCCAGTGCTGCCATTGCACGGGGCTGCTGCGTTCCTGCCCGACAATTACGCAACCGGCATTCTTCAGCGTACCCCATCTTACTGTACCAGCCGCCACGGCGGCATGCGGACGCTGCCAGGGCTCGGTGCGCGTGATGAGGACTGAGTGATAAGCTCCGGTGTCCGCCCTGCGGGGCGCAGCTCGCCGCCTGGCGCTTTCCTGCTAGACCCCTCCCCGGCGATCGGGCCTTGCTGCCTGACGCGTCCCCCTCCCGTGTCCACGGCGTTGCGTACGACACACTCGCGCCCCGGGCCCTTTCCTGGTCCACGCCGTGCACATGATTGCGAGCGCATACCGGTACCCTGGTCGGCAGCGCCGTAAGCGCCGTTCACACAAGTAGCGCCCGCTAGCTTCCCCACTCCACCCACCCACCC
>LSYV01000076.1:156900-181632 GCA_001584585.1 Gonium pectorale
GCGCGCGGTGGGGCTGGAGCGCACGCGCCCAGGTGACGGCGGCGCAGGCGGCCGCGGCCAGCTTCGTGGAGGCCCGTGGTGTCCGAGGAGCGCATCGAGTGCGGGCTGGCGCGGCTGGAGGGCGCCGGTGGTTGTGGAGGCGGGGGGCGGCGGCGCCGGCGGGGCGGCCGCCGACGCTGCGTCTAAGGAGATGCGAGAGGTGGGTGGATGCGTGTGTTGCGGTCCGTACGCGTTCCTTGGCAACTTGCATAGATCATGTGTAAATACACGGCGCTCGCCTCCCATACGTGGCCTCGTCAGCTTCTTCTCTTTGTATGGCAGCCGGCCTCTCCCTCATGCGCAGCCGCCGGTTCGTCCCCTTGCCTCCACATCCCCCTCCCCGTCTTCCCGCTCAGGAGCTGGCCGCCTGCTGCCGCGCCGGGCTGGACGGCGCGCGCATCGAGTGGCAGCAGCGGGCGGGCGACGCGGGGCGCGGCCAGGGCCGGCAGCAGCAGCAGCGGGGCCCGGCCAACGGGGCGGCCGAGGGCGAAGAGACCGCACCGCCGTCGTCAGTGCCGCGGGTCAAGGCTGCCCAGCCGGACGTGGAGGAGACGCTGGTCCTTCCGCACGTGCTCAGCCTGCACCCGCTGCACTTCCTGCAGGGCCTGGCGGAGGCGGTGGTGCGGCACGGTGGGTGGCGTAGGTGCTGGGGACGACGATGAGGAATGGCGGGAGCGCAGCGCGGCAGCTCAACCAAGAGCCACTGGGAGTTCAGGCACCGGACCCCACCACCACTCCCATCTCCAGAGCCCGCGACACTCACGTCACGCCTTGCACGCCCGCTGCTGACGCATCGGGCGGGACTCTCAAAAGCCGCAATGCTTAGCGCGCGCCGGCCCAGGCTGCCACCGCCCGTACGTGAGCGGGTGGGCGGGTGCCCGCCTGTGCCGGCCCGTGCCGGAGCCGGGCTGGGCTGCCCGCAGTCTCGGTGCCCCTCCTTCTGGCGTAGAAAACGGCCCTCCCTCGGCTAACCCTTCTGCACCAGTCCCGTCGGGCGGGCTCCTGTGCGTGACTCCGCGAAGCCGCAGGCGGCCGACCTTGATCGCATTGAATAGATGCGTCTACCCGTTCCGGATTCTCCCCACGTTGCCCGCCTTGCCCGCTGGGCCCACTCAAAACAACCGCCTCGCCTCCCGCAATGGCTGCGCGCAACGCCCTTCGTCCCCCTACACCACCACTTCAGGCGGCCGCGTCTTCGAGATGACGCGGGCCAAGGGCGGCGTCGTGAGCGGCCCGTCGGGGGGCGTCGTCAAAACGATGCACGGCCCCGTGGCCCGGGCGAGGTGGGGACCGGGGGTAATGAAGATGGGACACGGGTCAGTGGGGAGCTGGGGACCATGGGTCGCGTGCGGCGGGGGGTGGCGCTCGTTAGCCGCCTCGCGCAACACGTCACTGCCATCACTGCGCGTTAACGCGACATAGCGCACAGAGAGGCCTCAGCCGATTTCTGGCCCCGCGTCCCCGCGCGTCTCCCGCCTGACACGCACGCAGCCTTGCGGTGGTCCTGGCCACGCACAGCCCCATCAACCGCAACCAGCTGGCCATCCACGACCGCCAGCTGCCCAAGAGGGTGTACACGGTCGGCATCGAGGTGCGCAGGGGCGGCTGGGGCGCTATGGGGCGGTAGCTGGGGTTTAAGGCTTAAGGGTGTCGGAAAACAGTCCCCGGACTCGAAGGCAAGCCCCGAGGTGGCGTAGCTGGGTTGCTTGCAGCACTGCCGCTTGGCCGTCAAGGGATTGCTTGCGGGTGGATGCCCCTTGACACGTGTCCCGTGCTTCCGTCCGCCGTCCCCCTTGCTCGTGCCGCCTCCAACCACATCCCCCTTCCACCTCGTTTGCACTCCTCGGACCTGCCCCGAGGGCAGGTCCCCGAGGGCGCCGTGCCGCCCCACTTCACGCACCTTACCGCCCTCCCCTCGCCCGCCGGCGCCGGCTGGCCGTGGCCCCTCTCCGCCGCCGCCGCTGCGACGGCGCCGCTGGTGGGCGGTGCCAGCGGCGGCGGCCGCCGCTCACTCGTGACCACCCGGCTGGCGCCGCTGCCGCCGCACCGGCTGGTGTCTGGGGAGGGTGGCGGCGGTGCGGGCGGCAGCTACGAGTCCAACAAGCAGCTGCTGGTGGTGCGGGGGGCCCTGCAGCACCACGGACACGACGAGAAACAGTGAGTCTTGAGGGTGTTTGTTTGGAGAGGAAAGAATTTATGCGCGTGTGTGTATGGGTATGAGGTTTTGAGGGGGTTGTATTGTGTGCGAGCACACCGGTGCGGTGTGCTGCAGCCAGTCGGGGCCACGATCTATCCCCTAGATGGCATCGCATCGCGCCGCTGCATCCTGCAGGTGTCACATAGCATACACGCACGTATGTGTGCGTGCGTGCCTGCTCGCACGCACACGCAGCGGAAGCCCCAGGCCGGACGCAGCCCCTCCTCAGGCGGTTGCGCAACGGCATACCCTCCCACAACCCGCCCGCTCCAGGCACGCACACGTCTTGCTGCTGCATGCGGCATCACGCCCGCCCCCTCCCTTCCCCGCCCGCGACCCGCCCGTACTCCTTCCATACGGCTGTGGCGATGGCTATTCCGTACTTGCAACATACGTGCGTGCTGCAACCCCGCTGCTGCCCGTCGCAGGTACGGCGACCCGTACGGCTCTCTGGCCGCATGGGCGCGGGCCCGCTTCCCCGAGTGCGGCCGGGTGCTGTACAGCTGGAGCAGTACGGAGTACC
This sequence comes from Gonium pectorale, assembly GCA_001584585.1. Classification (NCBI taxonomy): domain Eukaryota; kingdom Viridiplantae; phylum Chlorophyta; class Chlorophyceae; order Chlamydomonadales; family Volvocaceae; genus Gonium; species Gonium pectorale. The sequence continues at coordinate 159,660 of LSYV01000076.1, forward strand.
ACCCGGGGGACCTGCTCGGCCTGTACGGCAGGGACCCGCTGGACGTGTCCCGCCCGCCCGTCTACGTGCTCACCGGCCACGGCGGCCAGGAGTGGACCAGTAAGTAGTGACCCGTGGGTCATATTTCCCTGCCGGTGCGAATGGGCTTTTCATGCACGAGTCTCACGTCATGCGCGAGTCTCCCGTAAAGTTATGTTACTTAGTTTGATCGCGCCCTTCTTAGCTCTTGCCGTACGAGCCCGTCAGTCCGCTTCGTTTGCTACCCGGTACCCGGGTGGGTTGGGGAAGTACCGCATGTGTGCTGACGGGAAGCTCCCTCCCCGACTGCCGGCTGCCCTATCGCAAACTCCCCCGCTAGCTCGTCCCCCGCGCCGACCATCGCCACCGCTCGTATCATCTCACACTCTTGACATCATCCTTCCAACTTCAACCCCCAGATGCCACGCTGGGCTCCGAGGCGGTGGCGGGGGCCATCCTGGGCGGGGCCGCGCTGCCCCCCTGGGCCGAGACCTACCGCCCCTCGCGCTTCCTGCCCGGCACCACCATCAAGGTAACTCTTTTCACCCCACACCACACCGCCTCCCGCACTCCGGGGCCCAACGGCGCCAACCTGCCAACCCAGCCCTAACCCCTCTGTCCCCGCTCCGCCCACGCCAAACGCCATAAACAAACCTCAACCTGCCGCGCGCACCTCGTCCGCGCCCCGACTGCCCACCCACCCACCCACTGCAACGTTGGGACATCCCGCGCACCCCTGGGCACCCAACCCACGTTGAGTGGGCAGCTGGCGTCCGAGCTGGCGGCCTACTTCTCCACCGTGGCGGTATCGCTGCTCAAGCACGTGGTGCCGCGGGGTCTGGGCGACGTGGCGGGCATGCTGGCGCCGAGCAGCGTGGAGCGGGAGCTGGGGCCTGGGGAGGGCAGGGTAGGTCGGCGGGGCGGGGCGCTGCGGGTGGGTAATTGGGAATGGAGCGTCGCCGACGGCTGGCTGCGTTTGAGGCATGGCAGTAACCGCGAGACGCATCGCACGCACGGCCCGGCCCCGGCTGGATGGGGATGGAGGACGCGGGGAGGAGTGAAGAGGTAGTGAAGAAGTGAAGTGGTCACGTGTTCGAAAACGATTCGTGCACCACTTTGGGGACTGAACACCGTACTCGCCGTGCCATCGGCCGCTCCGCACATCCGAATCGCCTACCGCTCCGCACCGCACACACCACCCCTGCTGGCCACTCACCAACACCCGCAGCACCCGCAAGTTCGCTCGCCCGGCCGGCCGCGCAGGTGGCTCAGCACGGCCTGCTCAAGAAGGCGCTGTACCGCGACGAGGGCGGCACGCTGCACCTGCGCTCCGCCTTCTGCACGCACCTGGGCTGCTGCGTCGAGTGGAACCCGCTGGACAAGTGAGCGGACCGGATTGGAGGGCGGGGCAGCGCGGCAACCGGACGCGGGGAGGGAAGCGGGGTGGGTGGGGAGGTACATGCCGGTCAAGTGCGTGAAGTGGACGGGAGCCGGGGGCCTCGGGAGGGCATGGAGGGCTGGGCCGGGCAAGGTGGGGCGGGAGACGTGCAGGGGTGCGGGCGTTCGGGGCATGTGGCAAGCGCATGTGAAAAAGAGAACCAGATACACGTGGTAGGCGGGTGTGCTTGCGGACAGGCGTGGTGCCATACATGCGGCGGCTCACTCCGGCGCTGATCGCGGGAAAGGGGCGCGGGAGGAGCGACGGCGGAGGACGCACGCGGACCGGCCGCAGAGGGGGACCCCGGCGGATTGGCTGACGGCCGCGCGGTGCGGCGTGCGGGGCTTGATTGCCACCGGCCATTCCCAATACCGCATGCGTGTGAAGCTGGCGGGCTGACCGCCAGGCCTGGCAGCCCACGCGGAGTCGCCCTGTCTACAACACGACACGCACTGCCTTGTTGGCATATGGCACCTTGCGCGCAGCATAGTGGTCACAACGAGTCCACGCGGTACCGTTGGTACGGACGGCGGACGGAGATGCGGTGGTCTGCGCATTGGCTCGCGCTAACTGCCAGCCCGCCTGCACACACTTCGCCCCAACCATCTTCCTTCACAGGACCTTCGACTGCCCCTGCCACGGTAGCTCCTACAACGCGTGCGGCGGCTGCATCCACGGCCCCGCGGTGGCGGACCTGGAGGACCTGGGCAGTCGCAAGTAGCTGGGGACGCGGGGAGGCGCCAGTGAGCGCACATGACCAGGCCCTGCCCCCAGGACCTTGACGCATGGAGGCACATGTTTTGGGGCTCGGGCTTCGGGAGGCCATAGAGCTCAGAGGCCTGAGGCCTGTGCGCTGGATGGGCCACGACTGCAGACCTGAACCGCGGAGCCTGAATTCCGGGTCAGCTGCTTCACGAAGCTAGCCAGGAGCCGGAGCGCGGTTGAGGAAAGGAGGGTGGGGCACCAGGAGACGGGCATCACGCGCACGCCTGGAACTTCGTTATACGAAAATGTGGCTGGATTTTAAAACTGTACTTCGCGGATGCGGCACGTCTGCGCGTCGTCTGGGCTGCTTGAAGGACATACATCGTCCGGATTGGTGAGGTGGCGTCTCGTTGCCAAGTTGGCGGTTGTTACAGGATACAGGCGGCGCGGCAAGAGGGGTCCAAAGCCTGCCGGTCGCGTGCCTGGTTGCCGGCATGAATGAGTTGTACCCATGACGCCGCCTGCGGAGCTGGCGGAGGCGGACGTGCGCACTGCCATCGGGCAGTGTTTGCTCGCACAAGCTTAGAACGTACCCACTGCCGGCACCGGCTCAATGCACGACCAAGAGCACTTGACTCCAGTTTCCGGCGCCTGTAATGGAGGCTGGGGGAAAGAAGGTTTCCGATGTTGCTCCCCTCGTCAACCGACACATGTCGCGTTCCAACTTGCGATGCCTGGTTGACGTGAGGTCTGAGGTGGGGCAGGAGGTGGGTAAGGACTGGATCAGGGCAAGGGGCGCCGCGCCCAGTGTAAGGGAAGAGAGGCAGAGGAGACCAAGTCTAGCTGCATGAGTCCCGCTGCAGCATTGGTAGAAGGAGGCAAGGGGAGGGTGAGGACGTGAAAGGATGATGAGGTCGGCGAGGAAAAGCGCCGCCGCGTGCCGCACTGATGTAGCCCGCATCAGTCCCGTAAACTAGGACCACCACTATCTGGCCATTCCCTCATAACGTAATCGTCGGTTGCCGCTTACTCCCCACTCGCCACAGACACTGCTGTATCGAAGTGTGCGTATACGTCAAGCACGCACTTCCCTACCATGTACGATATACCATGGCTCTATGCTAAATAAGTACCTTAGCGTAGAAGTGTCCCCTCTCCTGGGCTGTTTTATAACCGTGGAGCAAGGCACGTGCAAACGGTTTCTACCTACTTAGTTAGGTACGGCGTAAGTTGACCCGCCGAGCTTGTCTGGCTATACTATCTAGCACATACATTAGAACAAGGAGCTTCATGTGAGATGGATTAGGCATTATGGGGGGTCTGGGAAGCCTCCGAAGTCTACAGCGTTGTTGAGCCAAGCCAAAATGGGGTGTGGGCAATCAACAAATGCATCAGGGTCTGCGGCTATTACAACGGCACAACGTCGCTGCGACGTGCCGCTCGAAGACTGGCGCGCCGAGGTAGGTCAGCTATCTAGGTTCAGGGACAGCTCCTAAATTAGTCCGCGATCGCGCCCAATAATGTCCTTCTCGATCTTCACCGGCATGTCAACAGGCGGTAGAGGCATGGTTCCTGTCACTTCCTGCCAATCTGCACCAGTACCAACGCCTGTTGCTGCCGGAGGAGGGTTGTATGGTCGCCCAATGGACTCAGCAGGTGGGTCGGCGGGTGGAATTTTAGGTCTATCTGGGCTGGTAACGGAAACCGTTGGAAGGGAACTACGGGACATACGGGGGGACATAAGGGGACTACGGGACATAGCATGCACAGTGACGACAAGCCTGCCGTTGAGGCGTGCCCGATGTGAGCAAACCTTCCATGCACGGCTGGTTGGACGGGGCTCCGCGTGTGTACCGGGCAACCAATGGCAGCCCCTTCGTCCGTGCACGCGTCCATACGTGCGCCTGGTGAGGCCGGCTGGCCGGCGGACTAATGCTGGCTGGCACAGGCCACAACCCTGGCCCGATTAGGCCGAGAGTGCACAATGGCTGGTCAGGCGTGCCTGGCCTCCGTGTTCGCCCGCCCAATCTTTGTGAACTTGCGGGCTCAGCGCTATACGTACCGCCACTGGACCAGGTGAAGCGCACCGGGCACGAACGGCGGCGTGCCATAAGTATACGAGCATGCGAGCGCACGTATCGCATGAGCAAAGGACGCGGCAGCTGCAGACAGCTTGGATGCCGTAGATGCAATGTTGCGCCATGACTGCACGTGCGCGTGGATGGGACTTCAATCTATGTGCGTATCCCGGAGCGGGGCCAAGTACGTTAGCCAAGGGAGCGAGGAGCCTCTGTACACAGTTGCCGTACGTACGAGGCCGTAAGCCCCACTTGAACTCGTCGTGTCTCCCCTGCGCTCCACAATCGCTGACATTCTCTCCCACTGCCCTACCGCCGTACATGTAAAGGAAGACATTTGCAGGGACAGCGGGCGACTCATCAAAGTACCGAGGCCCATCATTGCCGACCCATACACCCTCATGCGCGATCTTGATCGGACCGTATCCGACGTGCGTATCCGCATGTCCACCCTACTTGCATGCAAAAGCTGACAGCACGCCACTGAAGCCCGAACCAAATCTCCCAACGCTACTCTCGCTCGCTATCGGGTACGTTCCGCTGTTGTCAGCAGCTTTCATGCACACACCCTTCGTTCTGTACTCCTCGGTGCAGTATCTCGAGCGCCGCGGGCTGCCCGAAGATGACGCCATGCGCGTATTGGTTTACCGTGACAAAGCTGCGAGGGTGACAGCGGCCGCCGCGGCACCAACGTCAGCGGTCGTTGCGACGGCAACCCCTCAGGTACACGCTGCTGTGCTGTGAATGCGGAGTGGATGCTTGGCTGGTTCTTGCGGCATCGGTGCAAAGGTCGCACGACTGACTCATCATTTAAGCAACGCGCCGCTTCAGATGGCGATTTTGCCTGCCCAGATGGACGCTGCTGCTGCCGCCTGCGTGACGGTCATCGCATCACCCTGCGTGCAGGCATCCCTCATGCCGCCGACGGCAGCGGTGCCAGCGTCGTCGGCGCCGCCTACGAGCACAACGCCTACTCAGCAACAGGCTCCAGTACCACCGCCGGCACAGCAACAGCAACAGCAGCAGCCGTCCGGGTCGGGAGCCCCTGCTGGCGGCCCACTGGGTCCGCCGAGACCACCCCTCATGGTAAGATGCTTCGTGCGCCCCATGCGGTCCCTATACTGCAGAAGCGCCATCCACCGCTTCAGAACCCAAATGTCATTGGCTGCCAGGCTGCTTGCCTGGTGTCTGGGGTTGGGCGGCTGCGAACGGGCACCCGCCGCCCGCCCGCGCGGTTGAGGTGCCGGGCTGCAGCTGCGAAGGCGGTTGTTATACTTGCCTTCTCTGTGTGTGGTACTAGCTTTCTGCGTGCGGGGCGGAATCGGGTATGTATGTGGCCGGTACATCGGGTATGTCGGAGGGCATGCACATACGACACATATGCCAGGGCCCGCGCACTCACCGCATGCCGCTGGCGCCCGCACGGCACCACAGAAATTGGCCAAGAAGGGTCTGCAGCTGACGAAAAAGGCAATTGAGCAGATCAAGGACGCGCTTCCATTCCCTGGTGCGCAAGCCGGCGCGCGCTTTTTCTTGTAATGTTGATGGGGTCCACATGCACAAATGTACGGCCATTAATTACGCTGATCTTCACATACCCAGGAATGACTGTGCGGCGTGCTTATAGCTTTTCAGACATGACTGCGTGCTTGTTTGCTTGACTGCAGGCAAGGAGGCTGCGAGCCTGGCGCTGGTGGTGCTCAACCTGGTGGACACGGCCATGGCCAACGCCGACAACCTGCAGCAGCTGCAGGAGCGCGCGCTGGCGTTCCTCGACATCCTGGACGCATACCACACCACGCTGCTGCAGGTCCAGAAGTACAAGGGAGTGGTGGACGAGTACTCGCGGCTGTTGGAGGTGAGGGCGTGTGCGTGCGTGCGACTTGTGCAGTCCGGGACTTGTGCACTACGTGCAGTACGTGCAGTGTATCATATATATATTGATGGGCTCGCTGTTTGCGCTGGATGAGTTATTGTGCTTTGCACCGCCCGCCGGGTGCACGGTTCCGCTGCCGAGCCAAGCGAAGCGCTGGCGAACGGCCCGGTGATGGGCTTCAACCATGATGGTAGAGCGTTTCATCCTATAACACCTGCCTAGCACACAAGGTACACCATAATGCACGCCAGCAGCTCTGCATGTATGCCACACAACGCCTGCGTGCCAGCCACCCACCCACAGCCCACACCCTCCATCCCCTACGTTCCCGCACCACGCGCGCCCGGCGGCCGCCTCCCCGCCCTACTGCTGCCCCGCACACACAAGTGCAGGGCATTTGCAAGTACGCGCAGACGTACACGAACCGCAACTGCGTCATGAAGCTGCTGACGGGCAGCGACGACCGCGAGCACTACGAGGAGCTGCTGGCGGGTCTGGCGGACCTCACGCAGCGTGTTATGCTCTCGGTGGGCTTCGACAGCAACGCCCGGCTGCAGGGCGTGCAGGCCGCGGTGGCGGAGGCAGTGGAGGCCCTGCAGCGGGTATCGGTCTACACTGTAAGTGCGTGCGGTGCGGTGCGGTGCGGTGCGGTGCGCGACACCTTGCATGACTCACCGTGTGAGTGGCGTGTGTGCCTCGAGCGGTCGTGGGATCAGAGGCCGCAATCAGTTCCAGGCATTCTTGTGGGGCGCACGGGGCGAGGGCTAGCTAACTGCTCAGTTTGCTCACATGCTGGTTTGGCCTTTCGTCGTCGCTCACTCAACTTCTTGAAGTCGAGGCCTCCCTATAGAGGGATCTGCAGATAGATGGCAGTGGCTGATTAACGTGCTGTACTTGCTTTGTTTGTACGGAAAAGGAACGATGCATGCAACGACGCCTCGTTCTTGCCCATACCACAAGGTGACCGTTCCGCCGCTCCCCACACCGCCCTCCATCCGTACATTGTGGATGTACGTGCACAGGACCACGCCGAGCGCGTGCGCAGCGCGGTACAGGCCGCGGGCGGGCTGGAGGCCGTCATGGTCGACCCCGCCAAGCTGCAGGCGGTGCTGGAGCAGATGGAAGACGGCCAGCGCATCACGGTGGAGGCGGTCAGGTTGCTGCTGGCCTCGCACCTGGACCGCGGCCCCCACTGCAAGATAAGGCAGCCCGACCTGCAGCTGTTTTGGAAGCTGACATACCCCGGTGAGGCCAGCGTCCCGTGGGCCATGTTCTGGTCGGACTTTCCCGCGGGGCTGGCGAGGGTCTGCTCTGCGCCCTCTGCCGCCTCCGCCACCGCCGACGCTAGTACCACCTCTGTGACGACTCCCGCCGCAAGCGGCGGCGGCAGCGGCAGCACGTTGGCGCAAAGGATGGTCCGGCTCCTGGCCACCAAGACGGCTCGTGCCGCGTTCCAGCGCGCGGTGGAGCTGGAGGACAACGCGCGCGTGAGCGTGTACGAGCTGCACCTGGCCTTCAGCGGCGCGGGCGACCTGGAGGACGAGGCGCGCTCGCTGCTGGAGCGGGTGGCAGGGCGCGGCGGCCTGGACGGCCTGGCGGAGGGGGCGTTCACGTGGGAGCCCGCGGCCGCGCCGGCGACCGACACGGCGGCGTGGCCTGGCGGCAGCATCCCGGCGGCGGGCGGCGGAGGTGACGGCGATGACGGGGGTGGGGGTGGTGGCGGGAATGGCGGGAGTTCCCCGGCAAAGACCTTCAGCGCCACGCGGATGCAGCTGCCGCAGGTGGACCCAAAGTACGTCGGGCGCGAGGAGGCCGCGTGCGACGTGGTGGACGTTCTCATTCGGGGCGGTTCATCAGCGCTGCTGCTGGCGGGCGGCGGCATGGGCAAGTCATCGTTGGCTATTGATGTGGGCTGGCGGCTGTTCAGCGCGGGCAGCCTGCCGGCGGGCGTGCTGTGGGTGGACCTGCGCGGCGCGCGTAGCTCCGTGGAGGTGGAGGCGCGGTTCTGCTCGACGCTTGGGATGCAGCGGGTAAGCTCGTTGTCGGGTCCCGGGTGGGTCGCTTGTTCGTTTGCAGTTGCAGTAGTTGGCGCGCCGAACGCTGTGGCAGGGCCGGGCACACACCCAGGGCATATCAGCATCAACTTGCAAGCAAACCTGTGTATCCCGTGAGAACAGATGGCAGCATGGGCGATGAGGTGCGAAGGCACCCACGTGCGGGTGCGCGTGCTACGCGCACGCGTACACTTATACGCAGCACGGGCACGCATTACAGCAGGCGCTCTAGCCCACATACAACGAGCGTCTGCAGATGCTGTTGCTGCTGCGGTGTTGAGTGTACCTGCTCACACGCTCCTCATCGTCGAAATGAGCCCTCGCCGTGACTGGCTGGCATGCAGGAGCAAGAGGACAACGTGGGGCGCATCGTCGTCGCCATCAGCAAGGCAGCCGACGGAGGGATAGCGGCGGGGGACCAGGCGTCCAAGCCCGGGTCGCTCTCGTTGCTCCTGGTGGTCGACAACGCGGAGGACGCGCTGTCGGACGGGGCAGCGGCAGGCACCCTGCACGGGATGCTGTCCCACGTGAGTAGACTCGATGCGCGTGTGGAGTTCGTCACCGATACGCAAAGTATTAACGGAACTGCCTGGGGCAAGTATCATGATCAGTCCCAGCGGCTGGATGATGCTATGTCAGCTTCTAGGCAAGGACCCGCCGAGCACGAATCAGCAAACAGGCGGTATGCTCATGCACTGGTACACAACGCCTGTGTCCAGCAGCAACCCGGCATCTAGGTGCGGCCCTGCCAGTGTGCCCCGAGCAGCTCGCAGCGCCTCGCTGCGTTCAGCAGCACCTCACTAGTAGACGTGAGGAGTTTGCTTGCGGCCCTGCGTGCACTGCTCTGGATGAGGCAGCACCTCTTGCACTCGCTTGCTGCCTCCCGGGCGGCCGCTCACTGCACACCCGCAGATCACGCGGGCGGCTGGTCCGTCGGTGCGCATGCTGGTTACGTCGCGTGTGCCGCTGGGTGCCGAGGTGGCCAAGCTGGTGGAGGTGCGCGTGTCGGAGCTGGGCCCGCAGGCCGCGTCAAGGTTCGTCCGCTCCATCGCCCAGGACGTCACGCCCAAGCAGGCGGCCACCGTCGCGGCCGCCTGCGGCTGTGTGCCGCTGGTGCTGCGGCTGGTGTCGGAGGCGCTCGTCCGGGGGCAGCTCACGCTGAAGGTGTGTGTTGAAAAGGAAAACGCATACGACGAGCGTAAGCGCGAAAGGGATGGCGTCGGTGTAGGACCCAGCTCCCGAGGCAGTCGAAGGGGCGATGTCCCTGCATGTTAGTTCGGCGGCGACCACCACCGTAGCCCCACGATGCGGCCCAGAATTCTCTCTGGGGTGACCCTATGCAATGCCAAGGGGTGTGTGTGTGTGTATGGCCGCTCCGCGTTAGTTGCGCGCATGGACGGGTTTCGGTCACACAGCCTGCATGTAGGTGCGCGGCCGCGCAGCACGCCGCGCCAATGTCATCAGACAGACCGGTCTGAACACTACATTACGACAATGTCAGATTGGAATGACCCCCATTTAAATATTTCTCCCAAGCAAGCCCCAACCGCAAATACATGCCTGTGTCCGTCCGTCTGCAGGACATGCCCACCGTGGCGTCGTGTAGTGGCGGCCCGACCGCTCCGGCAGCAGCCGCCAGCGGCGCCGCAGAGTACACCGTTTCGGCGACCCCGAACGCAGCCGCTCCCGCGGATGCCATGGGAGTGTCCGCACCCGCGTCCGCATCCGCCGCCATGGAGCTTAGCAGCAGCGGACCGCCGCCGCCCTACCCGGTGGCGGTGGCCGTGGAGATCGTGCTGCGCAGCCTCACCTGGCCGCTGCAGCGCGCCGTCATGCAGCTGGCGGTGTTCCCCGCGGCCTTCAGCAGCGGGGACGCCGCCGCCGTGATGGCCACCTCGCAGCAGCAGGCGGCCTCCACGCTGGCGGCCCTGTACCGGCAGGGCCTGCTGCAGAACAGCGCCCGCCGCAGCAGCGCCGCGCCCTTCATCATGCACGCCTCCATCAGGCAGGCCGCCGAGCAGCTGGCAGCGCGCGCCGACCCGACCACGCAGCCCGCGGCCCGTGTCCGTTACGCGCGGCTCGTGCTGCAGCTGCTGGGCGAGTGGGCGGGCATGTATCGCTCCCGTGAGTACCGCCTCGCGCTGAAGCTGGCCCGTGACCGCCAGCCGGACATCGGGCACCTGGTGGAGCTCATCAGCCCGCAGCCGCCGCCACAGCCGCCACTGCTGCCACCGCAGCCGTCCCAGCAGGTCCGTCAGGTCCTTTCCGCTGATTGCGCCTCACCACCTGCTGATGCCTCCGCTGCCGGCTTCGGCGGTACGGACGCAGCTGCAGGGGCGGCGGCGGCGGTGCGCTGCGGCTCGGCGTGCGGCGGCGGCGGCGGCGACGGTGGCGGGGGCGGCGGGGGTGAGGGCTTACTGGCGGTGCTGTGGCGTGACATGGCAGCGGCACTGACCAACGAGCTGTTCCTGTTGCTGGATGCAATGGGCGTCCTCACTGTACTGGAGCCCGCGTGCATCGCGCTGGCCGGCGAGGCTGAGGGCGGCTGCGGCAGCGTAGGAAGAGGAGGCGGTGGCGCAGTGGTCGGGAGGCTGGATGCTGGCGCTCCCCTGCTCCTGTCCAACGTCCACTTCTTTCTGGCCCACATCAAGCGCGTGAGGGGGCGCTACGCCGACGCCGAGGGTTACGCCCGCGCGTGCGTGGATGTGCGGGTGCAGGAGCTGGGGGAGGACAGCCCCGAGGCCGGCAAGGCGATGTACTGTCTCGGCTGGTGCCTGCGGTCCCACGGCCACGACGAGGAGATCAGACCGCTGTACGAGAAGTTCGTGCAGGTGGGTGGAATGTCTGGTCAACCGGCAGGATGGACGTATCATTCGCAACCGCCCCCCCTATGCCACAGCTGCCTGCTTGCTAGCGCGCATTTTACCTGTTAGTGGATTGAAGACCTAGAACACTGCCAGCAGCAGCGGCAAGGCTAATGCTAGTGCGTGACTGGCTCCCGACATCTTGGTTGCGCATTCCCCACCGGATGTGAATGCAAGCCCAATCTGGGCACGCGTGTCCCGCCGAGATTGGCACAACCGAGGCACATCGGCATCTACCTCCCTCCCCTTTCCTCCTCTCCGTTCTTGTCCTTCAACCACTACCAACAACCACCAACAGGCATGCAGACGGTACCTGGGCGAGGACCATCCGGACACGGCGCAGAGCCTGCACGGACTGGCGATATGCATGGGCGCGCTGAAGCACTTTCAGGAGGCGGTCCAGCTCTTCAGCCGGGCGGTCGAGCTGCGGCAGCGCCTGCTCGGCGCCGAGCACCCCGACGTCATGCACAGCCTGAATGGCCTGGCCACCTGCCACGCAGAGCACCGCGAGTGGCCCCAGGCCGAGCCGCTCTTCCGGCGGCTGCTGGACATGCGCATGCGTGTGCAGGGCGAGGAGCACTCAGAGACGGCCGCCGCGCTCAAGAGCCTTGCGCTGTGCGTCAAGCGACAGGACCGGCTGACCGAGGCGGAGGCATTGAATCGGCGGGCGCTGGACCTGCACACGCGGGTGCACGGGGAGGGCCACCCAAAGACGGCCGCCTGCATGTTCAACCTTGCGGCGTGTGTGGAGGCCCAGGGCGGCAGGGAGGCCGAGGCGGAGCCGCTGTACCGGCGGGCGCTGGCCGCTAACCGGCAGGCGCTGGGGGAGGAGCACGCGTACACGGCGGCGACGCTAGAGAACCTGGCGGGTTGCGTGCAGGACCAGGGGCGCATTGAAGAGGCCCGCGAGCTGTGGAAAGAGCTCGTGGAAATTCGGCGGCGCACGTTAGGGCTGGGCCACGAGGAGACGCTGGATGCCGAGGAGAGCCTGAAAGAGTGCGTGTAGAGGAGGCAGGGACCCTTTTTCGAGCGGAGAGCAGGCTTGCCGCGGTCCCTTTACCTGGTGTCGGTGTCCCCGCGTCGATGAGGCCTTCTCAGGGTATGCTGATGCTGCCGAGTGGTCAGCGGAAGGCAGGCATCCGCCTGGGGGGCAGCAGGTGCTGCACGCCGCCGGGTGATAATCTTGGCTTCCTGTGTTCCGCTGCTTAGTGTGGTGCATGCAGAAGTATGGGGTCTATGGTACGACATTCCCGCGGCGATTCCACAACTAACACGACTCATGCCGCAGCTACGGACGGCCCATTCGCGTCTTTCTTTCTTCGCATGCCGCCCATACCCTGCGAGTCCCGACCTCTCCCTGTCCTTCGCGCATGCACCTTCCGCAACCGCACCCTGACTTTACGTCCTGCGCCCAGCACACGCGCAGCACTCCTCAGATCGCAGGCGCATGCCGCCACACTTCGCATGAACTATCTATAAGGCTCCTGACAGCCCGTCTTGCTAACGATTGTTCAACATGGCATTCACGGACTCATGCTGCCTTGTCCTCGAGGGAGGGTGTCAGCCAATACTAGATCCAAACTTTGGTTGGTCACGGGTGTCACGGGACATGAAGGATTCCGGCAACCTTGGAGGGTTGCGGGGCATTCCCCGCCATGGCGTTGCGCCGCATTCTCCACGCGGCAGCCCTGGTGCAGCAGCAGCACCTTCCGCAATGCCGACACCATACCCTACGAGCACATATGTGTTGAACTTGTGTACTTGTAAGTCCCGACGACTGCTTCGCGACCCTGTCGTTCCCCTTGTTTCTTGCCACTTGAGCTCTTAGCATCGTCCAGCGGGGTTTTCCATGTTTTCACTGTCTTCAATGTGAGAATACCTGGTGCGCCGTACAGGCATGCTTCCCCAGGAATTTATACGACATCAAGCGCCGTACCAAGTTATTGCCAGAGCTCTGGACATTGCAGTTGCAAAGGCACTACTTTCTTGTTAAACGAATACCCTATACCGTGGACACGTAAAAATGGGCCAAGGCAAAAAGAGAAAGGACACTTACGATGATTTTGATGTGGAGGGCGGAGGCTTGCCCGCAAATGGTAAGAAGAAAGAGCATGGATATAACAGGAATGCAACGGTAAAAGGGATTCCACTTTAGGCTGAGTGCCTCCTTGTCGTATCTCCTCATAAAAGCACCGTATAGATTGCTGGCGAAATGCATGTTGCTAGTTGTGAATGCTGGCACTCACCGCCCGGGCGGCTTGGTATCATGGATGGGGTAGCAAGGGCATAAGCTCCCGGTTCCCCTTCTCTGCTCTGTTTCGCAGGAACGGCGCAGGAGGGAGAGCCTGCGGGACCGAGGGATCACGGGCGCGGCCAGGGGCGCGGCCAAGGGCGCGGCCAGGGGCGCGGCCAGGGGCGCGGCCAAGGGCGCGGCCAGGGGCGCGGCCGAGGGCGCGGCCGGGGGCGCGGCCGGGGGCGCGGCCAGGGGCGCGGCTAAGCCAAGCCGGGAGCGGCTGATCCCAGCGTCCGCTGACAGCAAGGGCGAGGGCAGGCACAGCGCCTTACTCGCTGGCAACAAGGGCAGGCACAGCGCCTTGCCCCCTGGCCCGCTGGCAGCAAGGGCAGGCACAGCGCCTCGTCCGCTCACAGCAAGGGCGGGCACAGCGCCTTGCCCCCTGGCCCGCTGGCAGCAAGGGCGGGCACAGCGCCTTGCCCGCTGGCAGCAAGGGCAGGCACAGCGCCTCGTCCGCTGACAGCAAGGGCAGGCACAGCGCCTTGCCCGCTGGCAGCAAGGGCAGGCACAGCGCCTTGCCCCCTGGCCCGCTGACAGCAAGGGCAGGCACAGCGCCTCGTCCGCTGACAGCAAGGGCAGGCACAGCGCCTTGCCCGCTGGCAGCAAGGGCAGGCACAGCGCCTCGTCCGCTGACAGCAAGGGCGGGCACAAGCGCCTTGCCCCCTGGCAGCGACGTCGCCTCGGCCCCTGGCAGCAAGGGCGGGCGCAGGAGCATACTGAGTCCTACGAAGAGGCAGAAGTTGGAAGAGCCGGCGAAGAAGAAGAGATAGAAGAACCAAGAAGTAGTAAGGAAGGAAACTGGGTGGTGGCCGCCCTACTGCGGCACACTCCCGGCCTAACCAGCCCCGTCAGCATATTGCTGCTTGAGGCTGTTTACGTTTTAAGTATGCTTCCTCTTCTTTTCATCAATCATGGTTTGCTTTTTTAGCTTTATGTGCACCTTGGCCGTTGACCAATCATTTGATGAGAGTTCTGTATATCACCGGTTAATTGCATTGCGTGTGTTTGCGCTGTGGGCAGAGGGTCCAAGTGCTGTACATAGGCCCCGTGTCGCAAGTCCTCGTGACCACCGGCTGATTTTGTAAGGGCGCTGCGTGCAACCGTGCGAAAATCGAGGAATCTGCCGAGTCGCGAGGCCAACAGACCAGCCATCCACACGCATTTCGGCCGTCAAAACCTCCGCAGAGCCCTCCTACATCCCCTATGCAGAGCTGCTTCCATCTCCCTGTCTAGGTTCCTTGATGTAGTACGACAGTTGTCGGGAAATACTAGGTTACTTGAGTGTAGTACCGCCGCGCCTGGGTATGTGCTGGTTCCGGACCTTGTATTTTTTTATGGCATGAGGTACGCCTGCTGGTCGTGCGGTCATGCGATGTGCCGCGTGCGCCGGAACCGTTAGGCTCCCTCCTCTCGTGGTTACCATGTAACGTTACAGATGTTACAGGTACCCGTCAAAGCCGGTGTGGCCATGGGTAGATGGTAAGTAGGCGTTACAATGATGGTGGCGCCCTCGATGGCCGCGCAGTCAGCTTGGTTCGCTCGCTCCTAGTGTGCTCTGGCAGCCTGGTCTTCGCTCTTTTGCAGTTCAGCCGCCTTTGTTGTGGTGCATGCGTCGCCCGCAGCTCTGCGCCTGCCCTTTTTTGTGAGGCGCCCAGCCGGATCAACTGTGTCGTTGCACGTACTATCGCACGACATCCCATGCGTCGCAAGCTAGGTCTTTTCCGACGGCCAGCACGCACGCACGGCGCAAGCGTGCGCAAGTCGCGCACGGTTACCGGTACGCATCGTCCATGACCCCCCCCGGCTTCGACGGACGCGTAACCTGTAACCTGGTACGCAGCTACGCAACAGTTGGGTTCATTGTACGGTGAACGGCTAACCGCCTGACTCGTACAAAGAGCAGCAGGAGAATGCGGGAAGCTGTTCGCTGTGGAGAGCTCGGAAGGGTGGGGTGCCCTCGACATGTGAGCAAGTTCCCCGTTGCGCATCTTGCCAACCCGCCATCCCCTCCCATCTAGGGGTTCAGGCGGGTCACGTGCACATGTGGGCAGCACAGCACGGCACCGCACGATGCACCGCCACAGCTGCTTGCAATGGTCATGCATGTCCTAATGCTTTTTGTGACAATGTTGACAATCAAAAAGGTTCACAGAGTTCGCGCGTTGTAATCGGCGGGAACGTGTCTGTGACACCTCGGCAGCGCGCTTAGTCAACATGATGTAGAATGGCTTACGGCGAGCAAGCTGATTACGAGTGGGAGGAGGTCGAAGAGGGGGACTGGGATGTAATCTGTGTCGATGGCGAGTCCGACCTAAAAGGCACGGCCCGGAACGGCATCCAATTCATTCTTAAAGATGCAGGCGAGTGTGTGGGCGCTTGACGTAGCGCGCGTGTGGGTTGTCGGTTGCCGCCATTCGTGGCGAGTGGCCAGACAGGGCGCTGCAGGGTCCGTAATCGCCTATCTGTTCCCCTTAACTATGCCAGGGTGGCGCGTGGGGCTATGTTCCAGGGTGGTCGGACAGCGGCGCAGCAGCCTCGGTGACCCATCCGCTCCCACCCCTGTTGCAGCGCAGGGACCCCTTCCCCCTTGCCCCACTCACTGCCCTCCATTACCATGCGAGTGCCTTGTAGCTTTCCATCTCCTCCCTCTCCCTCCCGCCCCTGCCCATGCCCCTGCCCATGCGTCCCACCCCATTTCCCCCTCCCGCCCCGCAACCGCAGACCCCCAGCGCCACGCCCGCCGCAGCATTACCAAGAAGGAGCGCGATGCGGCCGCCGCGCTGCACCGCTGCCACGTGCTGTGCCTCATGGCGCGGGCGCGGCTGCTGGACCAGGCGGCGCAGCAGCCGGAGCTGCAGGTGGGTGGGAGATCAGGCGGGTGGTTTGGCAAGGGTTACACGGCGTTTGCAGGTGGGAAGGGAGGGGCGGGCGTGGCAGAATTGGGGGTGAGGCGCATGGGGGCAGCGGTCAGCCGTACGGATAGTTAACTTCGGAGCCATGAGTACGGAGGCGGCGTGAAAAGGCGAAGCGAAGTAGGTGCGGGGAGCATCTCGAACTGTGGGCCTGCAGGCTTTGGTGATGGCCCCCCCATCCCCGCCCCGCTCCCTGCCCAATCCTCCGAAACCCCACCCACCCACCCACCCCCCGGGCCCGCAGGCCATCCTGCTGTCCCTGCTGCCGCCCGCCGCCGCGCTCCGCAACCAGGACGCCGAGGAGCCGCAGCGCGCCGTCAACGGGCTGCTGCCGTTGGTGGGCTGGTTCCGGGCCGAGTGGGCGGTGCTGCCTCCGGACGCTGCCTGGCCGGCCGGCAGGCGGGACGGCGGGACGGCGGCGGGGCAGGATGCCGTGAACGAGCAGGTGTGGCGGAGCCGGCGATCGGGACAGCTGGACTTGGGGCCGCGCGCCCTGCCTTAGTTTCTTACCGGCGGTTCCGTCCCGTTTGCGGCGGTTCCGTCCCGCTCTGGCCATGCCGAGCGCGTGCCATAGGCACAAATTTCCAACCCGCCGTTCCTCCCTCACCCGCTGTTCCTCCTCCACCCGCCGTTCCACCCCTGTTCGTGTCCACAATTCTGTTTTTGTGCACGCCCCGACCGGCGCCCGACTGCCTACCCCTACCCCGCCCCTGTGGCCCCGCACCCCCTACAGCTGATCCGCGCGGCCACCGGCCGCGCTGGCGCCGTTGAGATCCTGGCCGCCCTGTTCGTGGCGCTGGTGCGCGGCCAGGGCGGCAGCGCCCGACTGGTGCGGCTGCTGGACGCGATGCCGCTGGCGCCCTGGAGGGCGCGACCGCGGACCGTGCGGACCACGGCGGCGCCGCCAGCGGCGGCGGCGACGGCGGGCGGAGCAGGTGGCGGCGGCAGCGGGCGGCGGCGGGCGCTTGACCTGGATGCGGGGGACGTGCTGCCGGAGGAGGTGTCGGGGCGGGGCCGAGGAGGAAGAGGAGGGGGAGGGGGGAGAGGGAAGGGGCGGAAGGGGGCCTCGTTGGAGGAGGTGCTGGCGGCGCGAGAGGGCGGGAGAGGGGGAGGCGGGAGCAGGGGGAGGGGAAGGGCAGGGGGAGCAGCCGGGAGAGGGGGCAAGAAGCGCAAGGCGGCCGGCGATGGGGGCGAGGAGGACGGTGGAGCCAGCGGCGGCGATGGCGATGGCGGAGCCAACGTTGCGGTGCGCGCGCAGTCCTCCCCGGCAGCGTTGGGCGGCGGCAAGCGGCAGCGGAGCGAGGGGGCAGCGCAGGCGGCCGCGGCCGCGACCAGGAGCAAGTGGGTGGCTTGGTGTGCGTGTGATGGTGCGCAGCAGGGGGAGGGAGGCAGGGTGGGGGCTCACAAACGCAGCAGAGGGGAGTGCCTCCCCAAGCCCGTGGGGGAGGGGAGAAGGTGCGGCGGGGCTGGTTCTTGGCGGCGCTTCACTAACGGTGACTAACGGTGCGCGCGCATCGCCCCGCCATGCCTTGCGCCCCGGGGCCGCAGTCGCTGGCTGCTCAATGTGCTCATACCGCTGTACCCTGCGATGCCCGGGAGATGGGGAAGGGGGTGCCTTGCCGCTGTGGCATGTCAACCCTGGCACGCGCATCCCGTCCTCCTGCAACCCTCCCTACTTCCTTTTGATCCCTCCTCTGTTCCTTCAACTCCGCAGGACCAACCGGGGCGAGGACGAGTTTGAGGTGCAGCTTCAGATGGCCCTCCTGGCCACGCAGCGAGAGGCGGAGGCGCGGGCAGCCGGCGGCGCCGGCGGCGCAGCCACCGCCAAGCAAGCCGGGACGGCAGGCGGCCGAGCTGCGGCTGCGGGCGCCAGAGGCGGCACTGCCGGCGGGTCCGCCTCCGCCGACGCTGGCGGCGCTGGCGGCACCGCCCCCGCCGGCAGCTTGCTGAGCCTGCGGCGGCCCGACGTGGTCGTGAGCTGCTGGGCGGAGGTGTACTGCGGCAGCGCGGAGCGGGGGCGGTGGGTGGCGGTGGACGTCGCAAACGGCTACGTGGACCGGTGGGTGGCGGATGGGTGGCGTATGGGTGCGTGGGTGGAGCGTCGAGGTGGGGGGTTTGGAGGAGAGGGAGTGGGAGGAAGACTGGTAGGGGTTTGGTGGAAGCCGCGACGGAGATTTGGAGGGCGTCCTCACGCGAGAGGGGGGGAGGAGGATGCAACGGGACCTGGGGTCGGAGGTCCCCTGGGGTGGGGGGACTGGAATGGCTCAAGAGGCAGCAGCGACAGACGAGGAAGTCGGCGGTGACGGCGATGGCGACCTCCAGCACCATTCCCGCGGTCCCTGCATGCCCCGCCCCCGCCCCCGCCCCCTGGCTGACTGAGGGAGGATACGGAGGGAGTATGGTGCAGCCATGGTGGTCCCGCATGCGGCATGCCCCCGCTGGGCGCTACCCTGGCCGACTGAGCGTACTTCGAGGATGGAGGTGCAGTTGCGGCGGTGATGGTGGCAGTGGTGGCGGCCCCCGCCACCCTGTCCATGCTAGGTGCTTTACTCAAGCGTCTCAAGCGACACTGCTCCCCACCCCTCACCCCTCTACGCCTCTGAGCTCTCCTCCCCGCCCCTGCCGCTACCCCTATCCCCCGCTCCACCCCCACCCTTCTCAGGCCCGAGCTCATCGACACGGCCACCCACCGCCCCACGCCCGTGTGCTACGTGGTGGCCGCGGAGCGGGGCGGCCTGGCGGACGTCACACCCCGCTACTGCCACAACCTGCTGGCGGCGCAGCGGAACCGGGACGAGCCCTGGTGGGCCGCCACGGCGGCGGCGCTGAGCATGGCGGGCGGCGCCGGCGTGGCAGTTGCGGCGGCCGCCACAGGTGCTGGAAAGGAGGAGAATGTCGGGGCAGAGCGGAAGACTGTGGAGGAGGCGAAAGCGGGTGGCGGGAGCGGCGGGGGTGCAGCGGCAGCCGCGACAGCGGCGGCGGCGGCTATCAACGCTGTTGTGGCTGGTAAGGGCGGCGGCGGCGGCGGTGGCAGTGGCGGGCGGGCGGGCCCCCTCCTCGTCGACGCGCGGCTGTCGCACCAGCGGGGCGAACAAGACAACCCGCTCGGGCCACACGCGGCCAGGCGGAAGGGCGCCGCCGCAGCACCCGCAGGCGGCGCCGGCGAGGGCTCCGATGCGCCTGCCGGCGCCATTGCCAGCACCGTCGGCGCCGCCGCCGCCGCCGCCGCGAACGGCGGCGACCTGCGCGCAGCCCGTGAGGCGGCAGAGCTGGCCCAGCGGGGCCTGTCGCAGCTGGCTGGCCTGCCCACCTCCATCGACGGCTTCAAGTCCCACCCCATGTACGTCCTCAAGCGCCACATCGGCAAGTACGAGGTACGCTGGGGGCGGGGCGGGGCGGGCTGGTTGGGGTGGGTGACTTCACGGCGCGCAGCGTCACGCAGCAAGGCTGTGAAACCCAGGAGCCCCCCGCCCAAGGGCCCTCCGCCAAGCGAGCGGGCGGTGCAGGGCCCAGCACACCCCGACCAGGCGCCAGGCGCCATCGCCACGACCGGGTCTTGGCCAGCCAGTTTCGCGCAAACACGCCTCACCGCTCGCCGCGACACCCCGCCGCATTTCCACCTCCCTCCCGCAGTCTGGCTCTTGAAGCACTCTTACCTAGCCCGCTCGTCCCGCCCGCTGCCGCTCCCCATCCGCTGCCCCCGCCCGCCCTCCCGCAGGCTCTGCGCCCCGGCACCGCCCCGCTGGGCCTCCACCGCGGCGAGCCGTACTTCCCGCGCGCCCAGCTGAGCGTGCTGCACACTGTGGAGCGCTGGCGGCGGGAGGGACGGCAGGTGCGGCGGCGGCGGCGGCAGCGGGGCGCCACCGCCGCACAGGGCCGCCGCCGGGGCAGGGGGCGCGGGAGCCTGCTGCTGCGCGGTGCACTGATCGCATTGCCACTGAACCGCCCGAGCCCGTCGGCTTGACCCATCCCAGCCAACCGTAAATTCCAGATAGCAGCCAAACGGCAAATGCTAATCCTTATCAAATAGCTGTATCGCTCCACGTAACTACGACTGTCAGCCAGCCGCTCGCAGCCCAAGCCAGCCACTCGTTCCCTAAACGGCCCTTGCTTCGCTGCCATAGTGCGAGGCGCCTCGGGGGCGGGGTGGGATGTGCCGCTCGCAATGCCGAGCTGGGAATACCCGTGAAGGGGCCGAGCGGCAAACCGAAGCCCGTCTCGGTGTTGGCACGAAGCAAGCCGGTTGCCTGTGCTGACGCCCTCCCTCCCCTCGACACACACACACATACATCCTGTGCGCCTCTGCGGCTGCTGCTGCCACAGGTGCGCGACTCGGAGCTGGGTGCGCCCGCCAAGGTGGCCAAGAAGCGGGCCATGCCGGGCGCACCGCGCGCCGGAGCGCCAGCGGCGGCGGCGCCGGCGGGCGGCGGCTCCCGGCGCAAGCCGTCGGGCGGGTCAGGGCGCGGCCGCGGTGGTGAGGAAGACGACGAGGAGGACCTGCTCGAGGAGATTGAGGTGGGTGGGTGCCGCAGGGGGTCCCCCTGGTTGAGGCATGCGTGAGAGCGTAACAGCCCCAGCAGGCGGACTGGCAGGCGGACTGGCAGGCGGACTGGCAGGCGGACTGGCAGGCGGACTGCGGACTGCTGACGGAGTCTTGTGCAGGGGTGGCTTTGTGGTGGCCCAGGGGTTCAGGTGCTGCACGCTTCAACACGGGGTTGAGAGCTCGAGTCGGTGGATCAAGCTGTCTTCAGCGCGCATGCGTGCATGGAGCATGGCCTGCTAGTGCCGGCGTCCAGCGCCCCTCCATCCCGGTCACGCGGTGCCAGCTGTCCGGGGTGCGTGCTTGCGTGCGTGCTCCTCCAGCTTTCCCTGGAGCTCCCAACCCTGCCGGAGTGCAATCACGCCGTCCCCCCCCTCCCGGGCCATACGCTGCTGGCGCCCAGCTCGTTGTTATTCATTCGCCTTTCCCTTCAAATCCCCCTCCCGCCCTTCCCTCTGCCCGTTCCCTTCTCGCCCTCCCTCCCCTGTCGCCCCCCCCCCTCGCCCATGCCCCGCAGTCCGGCACGGTCGACGCTGGCGCGCTCGGCCCGGGCGCCGGCCCCACCATCAACCTGTACGGCCGCTGGCAGACTGACCCATGGGTCCCTCCCGCCGCCGCCGACGGCATCGTGCCCAAGAACGAACGAGGCAACGTGGAGTGCCCCCCTCTCGCGCCCTCCCTGCCCCTTGGCACCGTGCACCTCACCACGGGCCCGGGGTTGGGTGGCCTCTGCCGCTCCCTCGGGGTCGACTTCGCGCCGGGCCTGGTGGGGTTCGAGGTCCAGGGCGGCCGCATGGTGCCGCGGATAGAGGGAGTGGTGGTGTGCGAGGAGGTGGCGGAGCTAGTGGAGAGCGCCTACCTGCAGCGGGAGGCGGCGCGCGTCGAGGCGGCGGCGGCGCGGCGGCGGCGCGCGGCGGAGGTGGCGTGGCGGCAGCTGCTGGGGGCCCTGCGGTTGCGGGCGCAGCTGGAGCGGGACTATGCGGGGCCGGGGAGGGATGGGGGAGAGGGGGTCGAAGGGACGGCGGAAGGAGAGGAGGGGAGGGCGGAGGCGCGCGTGCCGGGCGGAGCAGTGGCGGCAGCGGCGGTGGCGGCGGCGGCGAAGGAGGCGGCGGCGGGCGGGCTCGGGTGCCGGGCGGCCGCGCGGCGGCGTGGTGGCACTCGCGGCAGCAGCTGCAGCTGCTGCGGCGGCAGGTGG
>LSYV01000076.1:203737-226339 GCA_001584585.1 Gonium pectorale
CCTCGTCGCGCACGGCGAACNTCCGCTCGTCCGGGCCCTTCGGGCCCTCTCGCCAGGGCGCAGGACCAGGGGCCTGGCGCCCCAGCCACCGACTCCGCGGATGGAGCTTGCCGGCAGCCCGGCGGTGCTGCGCACCTCCCGCAGCCGAGTGTGCCGCCGCCGCTGCCTGCGGCGCCGCGCGCCGCAGCGGCGGCGAGCATCCAGCTTGAGTGTGCGTCAGACGTGTCGGCCGCCGGCGCCGCGGCCGCAGCGACGTGGACGTACCCCGCGACGCTGGTGCCGCCCGAGGGCGCCGTGGGCTGGCCGCCGCTGCCCCCGCGCGTGTGGGGCCGCGGCCCCGCCTCCCAGCTGGACGTGGCGCAGCACGCCGCGCAGCAGGCCATCGCGGCGGCGCACTGGGCACCCCTGCGCCTCGCCTGCGCCGCACCGGGCGCCGGCACGCCACAATCCACGGCGTCGGGTGAGGGTGCGGGTGCAGGTGCGGGTGTGAATCCGTTCCGGGGCCCTGACCTGGGTCCCCCCAGCTCATCGGATCTGGACTCGGATGACGCTGCTGGGAATCGGAGCGTTGTGGAGGCGGGCGCGGCCCCCCAGCCGCCGGCGGCTGCGCCGCCGGCGCCGCTGCCGCCGGCGCTGCGCTCGCTGGACGTGCGCTGCGTGGCGGCGCTTCTGGGCTCGCCGCTGCCGCCGACGCTGACCGCCCTGACGCTACTGCAGCTGCGCGACGCCGCGGCGCTGCTGGCATTGCCGGCGGCGCTCCCCGGGCTCCGCTCCCTGGACCTGTGGTGCCAGGGTGCCGGCCGCTCGGACACCGCCTACTGGACGTCGGGGGCGCCCCAGAGCGTGCCGCGGGCGCTGCCGTACATGGCAGCGGCCCTGACAGGCCTTACGGAGCTGACGCTGCGGGAGCTGGCGGCGGCGGTGGAGCCGCCGGCGGCGGTGACGGCGCTGGCTGCGCTGCCGCTGCTGGCGAGCCTGAGCGTGGAGCTCGTGTACAGCGAACCGTGGCGGCAGCTCGTGGAGTTAGCGGAGCAGCTGGGGGAGGGCGAGGAGGAAGAGGAGGAGGGGGCCGACAGCGGGGACGAAGACGATGAGAGCGAAGATGGTGAGGAGGAGAGTGGCGAGGAGAGCGACAGGAGTGGCGAGGGGGATTCGGAGCCGAGCGGAGGGGGACCGAGTCGCGAGAGGGAGGGAGGGGAGGCGCACGCGAGCCCGGCAAGCGCGCGGGTCGTCCACCGGGTCGCCAGCCCCGGCGGCGGCGCCGGTCTCGAGGCCGCGCCCGTGCGCTGCGCCGGGCCAGCCCGCAGCGCCGCAGACGAGGAGGAGCTCTCCCTGGCGGCGGAGGTGGCGGCGTTGGGCCGGCAGGGTCCGCCACTGCGCGCGGTGGTAGAACGCGGCTGGTCGGCGCTGGACTCGTTCCGACCGCTGGACCTATTCTCCGCATTCGCCTGCTCCGACCCTGCCGACGCTGCTCTCGGAGGCAGCGCTGGCGGCGACGGCGGAGGCGCCAGTGGCTCAGCTGACAGCGGTGCTGGCTGCTCCGGGGGTGCCCGTGGCGGGGCTGCTGGCTGGGGGCCAGGGGGCCGCCACGGCCTCACCCACCTGGACGTGAGCTTCCTGGGCACGGGGCTGCTGCCGGGCGCCTGGCACGGCATCGCGCAGCTGGGCGGCAGCCTGCGGAGCCTGGTGCTGCGGGTGGGCCGTTGCGAGCGGCAGGAGCGGCTGGTGTCCAGGTGAGGGCGTGGAGGCGGGGGTCAGGGACGGCATCGGTAGCGGGCGGCGGGTTCAGAGCAGGGTGCGAGACGAAAGGTGGGTGGGGACTGGGGAGGTCCGCGCCCGCACGTCAGGCATTCAGCCCACAGCCTGCGCCACTCCCCGCACCCGCCTCTTGCAGCTGTTCCCCCGTGTCGGCATCCGGCGCGCGCTCCGACGTCGACCTCCTACCTGTGAGAACCCTCATCGTCCCAGCTTGTTGCCTGACCCCCGTGTGGCCCGCGCCAGGCTGACTGCGCGCCTCGGCCCCGGCTGCTGGAGCCCCGACGCGTTCGCCGTCGACTGCCTGGACCGCCTGCCGCACCTCTCCCGCCTGCTGCTGGACGCCCCGCTCAGCCCCCGGCTGGCGCAGCGGCTGGTCAGCCGGGCGGCGCCACACGCTGCGGGGGACACAGCACCACCGGCGCCGCCCGCGCCAGGGTGCCAGGGCGGCGGCGCAACGGGCGTGCCGCTGACGCTCGCAGCCCCACAGCTCCAGAGCCTGCAGCTGTACGGACTGCCCGCGAGCACGGGCCAGCCGGCGGCGCCGGCGGACTCCATTGCGGCAGCCTTGGCGGGCCTTGCGCTCTCAAGCGCGCCGGAGCCTTCGGCGGGCCCAGGCCCTGCCGCTCCGCCGCAAGACACTCTACGTGCGCCGAAACTGCCAGCGCTGGCGCCGTCCCCGTGGCCGTGGCCAGGGGCGTCGACACCACGGCTCCTGCGGTCGCTGACCCTGGACGGTGACCTGGGGTACCTGGCGGACGGCGCGCTGGGCGCTGGCGTGCTGGCCGCCCCCGGCGGCGCGGGCTGCCTACTGGCAGAGCTGCGGCTGGCGCACCGACCCGCGGGTCGGCCCGCGGCGCGCTGGCTGCCGCTGCTCTGGTCGCTGTTGCCAGCGGGGCTGCAGTCGCTGGGGCTGGAGGGCTTTGCCATCGCGGCTTGGCCCGGTAGCGAGGCGGATGGGGCGGGGCTGCAAGCGGGCCGCTTGGTGCGGCAGGGAGGCGTCGCGGCGGGCGCGGCCGGATCTGGCCCAGGAGCAGGCCTTGGGCGAGGTGTGGAGCACATAGTGGCGCCGCCAGCAAGGGGCAACCCCGCCGGTCAGGTGGCCGTGCCGTGTATGCCTAGGCTGGAGCGGCTGAGGCTGCGGCACTGCGCCGCGCAGCTTGGCGCTCTGGCGGGCAGCCCGCTCCAGGAGCTGGCCGTCCTCGGCTGCTGGCTGCTGGCCGCACCCTCGGTGCCGACCACCTCGCTGCCCACGTTCCGGGCGCCCACACCCCTGGCTGAGCCAGCGTCCGTGGGACCCGCGGCTCCGGACCCACGGCAGCTCCGGCAGCAATCGCCAAGCGGGACGGTGCCCCCGCTGGCAGCGGCGGCGCCCGTGGGTGCGCGCCGCGCAACGGCACCTTGGGACGCCGCAGCGCAGCTGCGGCTGCTGCAGCTGCAGCCCTGGTTTGGCCGCCTCCTGCGGCTGGAGCTGCAGCTTGCGGCTGCAGCATCACCACAGACGCCACCCCCGGCATCGGCCGTCGCGGCAGGCCCGGACGTGCCGCCAGCGGAGGCCTTTGAGTTCCAGGAGGAGGGCGGTTCGAGCGCTCGCCGGGCCACAGCTGCTGGCACACCGGGAGAGTCGGGCGGCAGCAGCAGCGGCCGTGCTGGCGACGATGGCGACGGCGGCAGGCTGGGCTGTGGGGTTGACGACAGTGGTGGCGGCGGTGGCAGCGGCATTGGATTCGGAAGCGGGGGCGGCGCTGCCCAACTGGAGCACCTGAGTGTCACGTGGGAGGCGGCGGCTCTGCGGCACCGCGGGCCGCCAAACTCCGAAGAGGACGAGGATGACGGCGGCGTTGGCAGCCCTTGGGGCGGCTACCCACCGTCCCGGGCGCCGCCGCCGGCCGAGGACGTGCCCCTGGCCGCGCAGTACGCCGGCGCCGGCGCCGCCGTCGGCCTGCCGCCGGCTACGGCCCGGGACCTGGTCATGTCGCTTCCCTGGCTGCGCTCGCTGGAGCTGTGCCTGGGCGACTCGCAGCAGCCGTCTCCAATGTGCGCCGAGGACCTGCTGTGGCTGCTGCGCCTGCGGGGCCTTCGGCGGCTGCGGGTTGTGCTGTGCGTCGGCTCGGGCTCAGGAGGCGGCACAGCGACGGCGGGGGCAGCAGCAGGGGCCGCGCAAGCGCACGGAGGCGCCACTGGCGTGCGGGCGCCGCCGGGGGAGGTGCAGCCCGGAGCGGCCAGTCCAGGCGCGGCCCCGCGCCGGCCGGCCTCCGCCTGGCTGCACGCGGAGCTGTGTGAGCTGCTGCTACGGGGGCTGCCGCACTGCCAGGCCGTGGTGGTGCAACTGCGGGCCGCATGAGGGTCGAGAGCCAGCGGTTATGAGGGGTGTTATGGCGATTTTGTCATGACCGCCCTGTCATGTAAGAGCGAATCATCCGCGCGGGTTGCTTTGCTCATCGTGCGTTGAAAGACAGAAAGCTGCGATCATAGAACTTGTATAAGTGTGGTGCAACAATATTGCAAGAGAGGTTGAGGCAAGTGAAGGGGGAGGCGGTCCTGGCGTTGGTTAGGGACGTTCTTGCGATGGTGTGCTTCGGCGGCCGGCAGGGTCAGCGGGCTGGACATGCGCGTCGGCGGAGCACGACCAGCGGTTCGCTGGCGCATTGCCGGAGGCATGAGCCTTAGGGGTGTCTCGAGCTTATGTCAGCCTCTCTTGGCTACCCATGGGGCGCCAGTCAACACGTTGAGATAAGGGCCGGTCGGCACGGCCGAGCCCCGCCCGGCTGATGGGGATGGCCGCAGCCTGCCACGGTGCGCAGGGTGCCGGTGTGCCGACAGACGGCCCTCGCTGAGCAGGTGCCCGCCTCAGCGTTGCTGAACGGCCTGCGCCAGACCTCCGTCATGTGATGTGTAACAGCGGTGGTGCAGGTGTGTTACAATGTAGCCCAGGGACCGGTCATAGGGAACGAAAGAGGCCCATCCAGCTTCTTACATCAACCTCGTACCTAAACTTATGTCACGCATCTATGTCCTACTCTGTCGTACAGCCGTCATTGCATCCGACACGTCGTCCCCATGAACAGGGGCCGATAAATAGCCCAGGTCTCTGCCCCCAAATCAAGGCCCTGTTTCCTTAACAGGACAGGGTGCATTCGTGATATTCGTGCGAGTCCAAGTGCAACTCGGTCCACCGCTCGTCAATGCCGGGAGGCCATGCTCAGCTCTCTCCCTCACAAACTACATAGACTATTACGTACGAGATACTTCCATCCTGCATTGCGCAACCCTCCACTTAACCATTCCGATTGACACGCTACGCTCAAAAACCACTCGTAACCCTCGCAGAACATCATCAAAGCTGGTAATAACAAAACCAAGCAGTGCGGGTAACAATAGCTACACGCCCACACTCAGCCGGCCCCGCAGCGAGCTCAGGACGCGCCAAATGACAGGTGGCCTCCTTGCCCCTCCTGGCTACCAGCGCGCTTGCGTATGCTTCTCACACTCCGACACCAACAATGAGCTACGCCACCACTCGTAAATCGTCAGTGGCCCCTCCCGACTTTGATGGACGTGTAACCTGTAACATGCTACGCGCTGGCGCTGCCGGCGGCCGGCACCGCCGACACCTGCGCGCCAGCCGCCCCTCCTCTTTCCGCGTACTGCTGCACGAACCTCTCGATGAGCGGGTTGACCAGCTCGGGCGCCTCGTCCTGCGGGCAGTGCCCCACCTGCCAAAGGGGAGAAGGGGCCATAGGGCACAGATCTTAAAGAGTAGTGTGTCAGGAATCTCAGAGTGAAGGGGTACATGGGGTTGCGCGGATAGATCATATGATACCGCCGCTCCCATGCCCGGACCGCGTTTCGACGTGAAAGATGCTACTTTCCACCGGACTTACTGCCCGCTTTCCCCAGCCGCAAGACCCTGCCCCACCCTGCTCCTGCCCCCCTGCCGCCTCACCCCGGGCAGCGTGACGAACTCGACGACGGAGGGCAGGTTGGCGAACAGCCGCCGCCCCTCCCGTGCGTCCTCCCAGGGGTCGGCCTCGCCCCACAGCAGGCTGACGGGCCGGGTGGTGGCTGCCATCAGGTCCTCGGGAACTGGGGGGCGGACCAGGGCAGAGCAGGAGACAGGCTAAGGATCCATGAGCACGTTACTGCTGGAGGTCCAGAGCTCCAGACACGGTTATGTTTGTCGGTTACCCGACGTGCGCTGAGGCCTTCGTGTGCCACCGAGCTTCATGCAAACTGCATGACTCCGCCGTGTGGCCTGGTAAACCCCTACGCGCCAGGACGGGCCCCTCCTCCGCCCCCCAAACCCACCTCGCTGCATCACGTTGTCAAACACCACACGTTCATCTAGTCGCTGACCCCACCCCCCGGATCATAGATTAGCTGTACTCCGCGTTTCCCAGGACGCGGTCAGCACTCACGCGGCCCTCCGCTGTAGCTGATGAAGTCGAGGAACACGTCCACCGCCCCGGGCTGCAGCCCCGGCCGCAGAATGGCCGACACCAGCTCCTCCGTGACCGCCTCCTTGCGGCCGTAGGCCTGCCGCAGGATGTTGCCCACAGTCTGGCGGGCAAGGGCCAGGCACATTTCGTCAGGCCGTTGGCAGAGTGTGGGACCGTTGAACGCGCCTCAACATGCAAAGCATCACGGCACGTCGACGCCTGGGCAGCTAGCCGTGCATGGGCGAATGCGCCACCGCCGCGTTGCAGACCGAGAGACACGCCCCAGAGCACGCTTTCGCCCCGCCCTCCCGCAAGGTGCCAGCTCCAGCTAAGCAAGTGCGCTGCGCGCACGCCACCCCCACGGGGCCTTAAACCACGATCCGGCCGTACCCGTTCCGTGGCCACATTCGCGAAGAACGCCTTCCCCGCGTCCGTCTCCTTGAGGAAGCGCTGGAACGCTGCCACGAAGGGGCGCTGCCAGGGCGCCTGGCGCTTCACGTGCAGGCCGCGCAGCGAGATGTCAATGCACTGCACGCCCGCCACCAGCTGGGGAGCCGTGATGGACGCCTGCAGGCCGGCAAGGCCTGGGGAGGGAGGGGGCGATGGGGGGGGATGCGGGATGGATGGCTGGGGGAATGGAAGGGAGGGACCGCAGGAACGAACCGCACCAGTCGGACGACTTTCTTGTGCAGAGGAATCGCTCTGGCCGCTTTGCGACACAGTACCCGGCCCTTGCCGCCGGTTACCTTTCACTGCCTGAGCCGCCAAGCCTCGGAGGCAGGTACAGGCTGGCATCTCCCAGCAATACGCCGCTGCCACAACCCAGCTCACCGCCCACCGAGTTGCAGATGATGAAGGTGGGGTCGCTCCCGATCCGCTCCTCAATGAAGTCGCACAGCTGCTGGCCCCAATTATCAAAGCTGTATATGGTGTTCGGTGGAGCAGTCCTGGGGTGGGGGGCACAGCCAAAGAAGGGGCAAGGGTGGGTGGCAGGCGGGGGCGGTGGGCACACCGGAAACCAAGCCGGGTATGGTACCAGTGTTGCACGGCGGTGGTTGGTGAGACACACCTGAAACTTCAGCAGGCCTCAAGACCACGACGCACCTGGGGTTGGGCTTGTCGCTGTACCCGTAGCCCAGCAGGTCGATGGCGAAGGCCCGGTGGCGGGCCCCCAGCACGGGGGTGTTCTTGCGCCAGTGGTCTGCGTTGCCGCCAAACCCGTGCACCAGCAGCACAGGCACCCCCTCGTCACCGCTGCGCTGGTAGCGGATGCGGTGGCCGCGCCAGTGCCAGTACCTGCACCCAAGGTGCCCAACGTTTGGCATGGGCATGGCGTCCTGTGCACCGTTGACTTTCCAGCCACAGGTTCGTGCTCACCCCTCATATACACCCGGCTTGACCTCCGTCTCCTGAACCGGCTGCGTTGTTGCTCTAGGGACATTTGCAAGTCGCCTGGAGATGCGTCGCTGGGGAGCTGGGGCCGAGCGATAGCACAGCTGACGCTGAGACGACAACCCTTTGTGCATGATGAATACAGGCACTATATAGAATGCAGAGAATATGTGCGGACAGAGTTACAAAAATGCAAGGCCGAAAAAGGTTCTCCGCTCCGATGCGAAAAGGCTGGCGTGTATTGTATGCAAACTCAATGGCACATACCGGTACCTTGGCAACGGCCACCACTATCATAACACTCCGGACGAGTTCCAGGTTAGAACCAGGCCTCGCCCCGAGGCTCAACACACGTGCGTAACTGTTCGATGTGACACAAAGTACATTTCATGACACTGCAAACCCGCTTCCAATTGATAAGGACCCCCGGGTCGGTACAAGTGTTCTTGGTGCTTATATTGCGCAAATGGCGCCGTGCACACGGAGCACCCATGCGGCTCCTCCAGGTCACCACCATAGGCGCTATGCCGCTGCGTGCATGAGACCGCAACCGTCGTGTGGCAGAACAATGCCAGGTACCCTCGGACACTCATTATGAAAACCCTCACGCCTCAACCTTCACCTTCCGAACCATCTGCCGAGTATTTACTGGCATCCCAGTACCGCCTCCGTCTCTTCACGCGCTCCGCACCGTGAAGACTGCATCCAGCCGCCGCCGGAAGCTGCGCGCGATGGCAGCGACCGCATCGTCGCCCTTGCTCTGCGCAAGGAAGGCGGAAGGGGGTAAAAGGTAGACTCGGGGCCCGCGTTTGCATCTCCTGCATATGCTGCATCTGTGGCACCATAATTCTACGCAGCAGTTTGATTAGCGGAGCCTGCCTCACTTTCCCTGGGTCGGCAGGCTCACTGCCGCGTTACAACTCACCGCCAGCACGTCGGTCAGCCACTGCTTGACTGCCTGCTCGTCGACTACACCCTGACCGGTGAAGTCAGCGACAAAGACGTACAGCGCCCGCTCGGTGGCCACGGGCACACCGTCCATCTGCAGGTGGCCGCTTTCACTGAGCGCCGCGTTGAGCACCGAGACGCTCTTAGGGTGCAGCCGCGCCAGCTGGGTGACCATAACCAAACCTGAAGGGACAAATCAAGAACGAGAAGTTTGGCTGAACATTGAGCACCATGGTTGGGCCACGCAGCATCAAGAAGACGTAGATTAAGGCCAATTCGCTGACGTGCCACGTTCGCCTTGCTTCAAATCCTCAGTCAGGTAAGCCGGGGTGCCTTACCTCCAGGGCTTTGCTTCAAGAAGTTCCCGAGCTCTAGCTGCAGCGTGCCGGCGGAGTCTTCCTCGCTATAGGCCCCGCCGTCGATGTGGACGACGCTGGTGGCGCCACCAAAGAGCCGGCCCTCGGCGCGCCGGCAATCCTGGCTGCTCGTGCAGACCAGCAGCCACGCCACCGCCTTGCGCTTCGTCGCAATCTGCCGCTCGCCGGCGGCCCAGAGATCCTGGGCCAGATGCTGCTGCTCCGGATCCAGAAGCGACACGAAGTCAGTCTGGTTGATGGCCTCAATGCGTGCGGCGGCCATAGCAACGGGAGGCGCGGAGGCCACCGGGGAGGCCGTGCTGCCGATGCGGCTGGCCTGGAGAATGTATGTTAGGGCAGAGTCAAGGGTAGGTCCCACGTGCGCATACAGCTCCCGCACGAGCTCGCTTGCGCGCGGCCGCAGGGGAGCAACGCGCTCCTCCAGCTGCACAGCAGCTTTGTCCAGAAGCACGAGCGCGGCGGCATGCGCTTGCTGCAGCGGCTCCCAGCTCTTCTCCAGGAGCTCCCGGCCAGCAGGCGGCAGCTCGCTGTAGAGAGCACTGGCCCGGTGCGCCGCTTCGGACCGCACGCGCCATGCCGCCTCGGCCGCCCGTCCGTAAACGGTGTTGAGGCCCTTGCAGACCGGCGTGTAGACTGCTGGGTTCCGCACAGCGTAGAGCTCCGGGACAGCACAGGGCGTGAGGACGAGCGCCACCACCAGGGTGGCGAAGATGCTGGTCAGGGTGAGGACGCCAAAGAGGGCCCGCGACCCACGCTTGGCGGCGCGTGGGGCTGCTGTGCGCGCGCTCGCCCGCTGCACCGGGGGCGGGACAGCGCCCGGGGACGCTGGGCCGGCCTGCTCGTCGTCCGATGACGCAAACGGCTCGGTCTCGCCTCCGCTGACGGTGTCGTCTGGCAGTGGCACGCTGGCAATCTGCTTAACCGCCTTAGCGGACGGCGTGGGAGCTGGCCCCGGTGTAGCTGCCGCATAGAACGAGGGCGCCGGCCCGGGGGTCTGAGCCGTGGTTGGTGTCCTGCCAACCGTCTTAACGACACGCTCCTGGAGCGGGGTGCCACCCATGTTGCTGGGTGTCTGCGCAGAGCCGAACGCCGGGCTGCCAAAGGCCGCAGTCTCCCTGCTTCCCTTGAGGGTCGATGGCGCCGGGCTGGACACTTCCGGCTGCCCCGTCTCGGCGATCGCGTCAAGCGCTCCTGCATCTTCAGCATCCCGCTTGGCGCGCGCGCGGGTGAGTCGCGCCGTGTCGGTCGATGCTGACACCTGTCGCCCTGAACGCGTGGAAACCATCTTGGCAGGTTCAACTGTAGATCTGTTAAGTTTATAGTGCCCGCCCTACAAGCGCTGCATCAAACGGATGTGACGAAAGCTCAGTCAAGGTTCGACCTCTTCAAACAAGCACGAAGCGGAGAGGCATGCGGCAGCAAGCGCTGCCTCTATGTATATCAGTAGTAGTGTTAAGAATCTATGCGGCCTGTGTGCTACTCGGTGCAACCGGTCAAACGGCCTAGTCGCGAAACCAGTCGTTAGAGACCGGCCAGGGTGCAACATGGGCGGCCAATCTGGGCGGCAATCCTTACAGGTAGCCAACATCAAGTGTAGGTGAGTAGCAGCTCCGGCTGGTAAACGAAGCAAGCATGACTTTGACTGTACCGAGTCCAAATAAGAAGAGCGCTTCCCGTTCCCCTTCCCTTGTCATCCTCCGCCCTCCTTCTCGCCAGGGACATCACCACCATGAATATGAACCTCTCCGCCTGCTCTCCGTCCCTGCTATCACACATGACCACTTACCTCCTCAACCTGCGCCATGCCACGCTCACCAGCGCCGGCCCCTGCCAGCCTACAATTCGTAGCAGCGCCTTGTGCCCCCCTAATGCCCCTCCTCGAACACACAATCGCTGCAGCAGACGAAACATACTAGTGTCCATCCTGAGACCCGCGCACACGACACGCCCTCTCAACCACCCTGTCTTTAGACACCTCCTAGGAGTGCAGGCCTCAGAAGGGCCCGGACACCGTCTGCTCGCTCTGCCGGAACTCGCGCAGGATGACGGGCACGGACGTGGGCGGCACCATGCCGAACTCCGTGACCACCATGGTCACATACTCGGCCGGCATCACGTCGTATTTGAGGTTCAGCAGCCGCAGCCGAGGGTGCTCCTTCCAGCCCTGTCGGGATACAACCGGCGCGGGTGTGTCATGAGTGCAATATGCCGCAAAGCCACTTCACCTGACTGCACTCGCCCTACCGTACACGGTGTCCTTGATGTTCACAAACCTTCCCTGAGCAGCCGCTGACGGATCCTTCCCACTGAAGCTTCCGCCCACCCCGCCTCGCGTCACGCAGCCAGACGCGCAACACAGCGGCTCCAACGCCACCCGGTGCGGCATGCGCCCCTTCCCCCCACTCCCCAGCCCCCGCGCACCTCGAGCGAGTTGACCTCGGGCTTGCCGGGCACGGCCGCCAGCGCCTCGGGGTCCCCCAGCTCGTTGTGTGTAATGCTGTCTAGCTGCACCCGCTCGTTGAACTTGTGCGTCTCGCAGCAGATCATGACCGGCTTGCTGTGCGCGTGCGCCATCATGGCCACCGCGGCCGTGCCGGCGCGGGAGAGCACCGTGCCGTTGGACAGCACCGCTGCCGCGCCCAGGAACACCTGTGTTGGCGCAGTGCGAATAAGGCGGTCCCGCGTATGCTTGCGCTAAAAGTAATGAGACTGGCTGCGTGCCATGGAGGCTGCGCAGGCACATGCCAACAAAGACGGCCACCGATTCCGGCATTCGTGCAGTGACACCGTGGTACCACCTCCACAACTGCTCGATGACGCCCGCTTTCCGGAAGTCATGTGCGCTCGTGGTTATCCTGTTCGAATCGTCGGCAGGCAGCTACGAACCAAGGCGCCCCGCGATGTCGCGGCTGTCACGCGTCGCATGCAGGCGCCATGTGGAGACACCACCTCTACCCTGCTCCGATAATTCGTAAAAGCATACAGCTATGCAGTGCGTTACCTTGGTGACCTCGCGGATGATGTACGAGGCCGCGTTGAGGTGCACGTAGGTGCAGGGGATGCCTGCGGCCAGCAGGCGCGCCAGTGTGGCGCGGCCCTCCATCTCAGGCCGCGAGTCCATGACCACCACGCGGAACGACTTGCCCGCGCGCGCCGCCTCCACCAGCGCGCGCTGCACCACGTGCGAGGCGGCGTAGGTGAGGATGACGTCGCCGTGCGGCTCCACCTTGGCCACGGCGTAGTTGACCAGCTGCTTGTCGGCGCTGTCGATGCGGACGTTGATGTAGTCGGCGATCTCCTGCGGCGGAGGGAAGGGACGCGAGATTACGACCCAGACTCCAGACAGTTTCTCCTAGTAAAAATGGCGACGGATTGCACTCTTGCAAAGCGTGGTAGTGGGCGAGGGGGCAGCGCGGAAAACCGAGATAAAGGTTTCAGCGTTTCAGTTCCATGGACGACAGATTGGCGGCACCGGTGCCAGCATCCTTGCAGGCGGCCTAATCAGAGAAGGACTGCGCTCTCAGTGCGGCGGCAAAACCCGCTCAACATACAGTCCCGTCCATGGCTTTGCATTCGGATGATTGCCCTCCTTGCTGGGCTGAAAACCGCCACCGTCAAGTTCCTGTTCGTTTCCTGGTGCGGCACAACCGGGAGCTGACCGCATTACCTACGCTCCGAAGCATTACCACCCAAGCGCCGCACCAAAGCCTCCAACCCCCCTCACCCACCCCACCCCAGCCCACCCAGAGCGCTGCACCTGCTCCAGCTCCTGCTTGGCCTCCGCCTCGGGCATGTCGGGCGAGATGGTGGAGATGCGCAGCTTGAGGTGGCGGATGGCGTTGCCCATGCCCACGCTGAGCGGGCGGCACACCACCAGGAAGTTGACGTGGTCATTCAGGTGGCGCAGCAGGTCGCGGGACAGCTCCTTGCCCTCCGGCGTCGTGTAATCCCGGATCACCTGGAGGGAAGGGGAGACCGAAGGGACCTAACGTGGGTGCCGGAGGCGCGGGGCGTCACGTTGAACATGAGGGCATGGCGCCCTTCTGCAGCTGGAAGCACCGATTGGAAGGGAAGTTGCCCCCTCTGAGCCGCACTCAGCCACCCAGCGGTGACCCTTTCAGGCGCTGCGAAAGACTGCCCGGATTGTCTCTGGCCAGAGCCGCCATTCACCTGCGGTAACGTCCGCGGCGGCATGCCAACGCCCGGGCACACCCACCTGGCAGAAGGCGTTCAGCATGGCCAGGCAGCGCGCGTTGGCGCCGCGAATGGAGCCGTCAGCATAGCGCAACCCCAGCTGCAGCACTGCCGGGTGGATGTTGCCGACGGCCGGCTGGTGCAGTAGGCTCGACACCGTGACCCGCTTATACTGTTGCAGATGTGCAAACAGCTCCGTCGAGTTGAGCGATACTGCTTTGGGGTCCTTCTTTTTCTTGGGAGCCGCAGCGCCCGCGCCGTCCACCGCCGCACCGCCGGCGGCGGCAGCGGCACCGCTGGCCGCTGCGGCCGCGGTGCCCGACGCCGCGGCGACGTCTTGGCGGCGCTCGGACTCGGTCCTAAGGAGGGCGACAGCGCGACCATGCGACCGAATTCGTGCAGATGCCGCTACGGAGACGCCCCTAGACACTCAACATCTCACTTATTCACGCAAGTTCTCAAAATATTTTTAAACTGTAGGCAGTGACACTGCTTACGGCAAGTTCGCCGACAAGCTACTGCAACACCCCCTCCCTGCTGCGTTGCTGGTGTTCAGCCCTACCGTGGCACGGCCGCTACTGACGCGGGCTTGCTGGTGCTGGGCCTCGCCTCTTGGGCACCGCCACCCCCGCGGGCCCCTCGCCCCTCCGCCGCCGGAGCCGCCGCGGCGCCCTTGGGCTTTTCCACCGCTCCCACTGGACCGCCCGCCTTCTGGGCTGCCTTGGCCGCCCGCTGGCTCTCCTGCAGGGCCCGCCGCTCCGCCTTGGTCATCTCCCGCTGCGGCTTCGGGCCCTTGCCGTCGCCGTGCGGTTGGCCGCCTCCCGCCTGCGCGGGGGCTCCCCCCTGCTGGGGTTGCGCGTGTGCCGCCTGCTGGGACTGCGAGGACGGGCCCGCCTGGGCTGCGGCTGCAAAGGCGGACTGCTGATGCTGGGGCGTAGGGGATGGCCGCGTCGACGCGTCCAAAGAGAACATGCCCGCTGCGGGTGAGCAAGGGGATCGCGTCAACATCAACATGTCATGGGGCAGGTTAATCTGCGCACAGGCACGGGTGGCTTAGCGGACCCGGCAGATACGAGGGCTCGACCGGGCGTGGCGAGGGGTCTCCACGGGGCGTGGCGCCGCGACGCACCTGAAGCCGATGACATGGACGCTTCGGACGCGATGCTGACTTGGGAGGCGACCTTGACCAGACCTGCGTGAGAGGCCTCCGCCTTATCAGGATGCTGGATGGGGCGCGGGGCAGAGGTCGACGGAGCCGGCAGCGCAGGCGATGGGAGCACCGCAGTCGGCACTGCGGAGACAAGACAGGTTGGGGAGCCGGGGGCCTTGGCAGGTCAACAACGTGCATCACGGCTGCTCGGAACCGCCCCATGGGGGCGCCCCGCCGCCTTGAGTGCTCGCCGCAGCGCCTCGCCAGCATATGTGATAACACGGACACTGGCTCTCGACGATTGCTTTGCTTGCTGTCCTTTTGCAGTATTTTTTGAGCACGCTAGTACGCATGTAGAATATACAGGCCCCCCAAGGAGCGCTCCTCGGCCCCGGTATCGCCCATGCTGCAATGCCGCCCACACAAGCAAGCTAACGACGTCCAAGACGCACGCCGCTCATGTGCATGAAGGGTCCAACCGCGCAATCGGGGTGCTCATGATCCCCGGTGCGACAGCGCATCCCAGCAGCACCGGCACTGACCATCAGGGGCCGGTTGAGGCGTAGGCTGCGGCGCCGCGCCGGACGGTGCCGCCTCCTGAGGGATCGGTGGTGTCCGCTGAGTCAGCCGGTGTTCGGAGCACATGGGAGCGCATGGGGTACGGGCGCTGCAGCTGACCAAGAGCCGGCACACCGCCGTGCGCACATCGACGGTGAAGGGAGGAGTACCGCCAGGCACAGGCAGCCGTACCTGCACGCGGCCGGAGGACTCCGAAGCCAGGGGCGGGCGCGGTCCATGCGCAACCGAGTCCCTCTGTAAGGGCAGGGGCACCGAGGGGCGGGGGCAGGGGGTCCGGCTCTTGGCGTGGAGGCACGCAGCCGTGTAACCCTGAGTCCCAACCAAGGCCACAGACGCCCCTCGGCCAGAAGCTAGCCCAAGAGTTCGGTTTCCATCCTTCCGACTTTACAGACCTGGAACGTAGGTGGAATTATGACGGGTGTGGGCGACCCGGCCGTCATCGCTGCTTGCAGCAGCGATGGCTGCGTGGGGGAGGGGGACGCCCCTTCCACATGGAACCCCACCACCTGCTTGACCGGCTGCTGCTGGAAGCCGGTCATAGCGCAGCTCTGCGGAAAACGGCCCTAACTGGCCCCGAAGGCGGAAGCACCCGGCGTTGCCGTTCGCTGATTTATGGTAAGATTCCTTGAACGTGAGATTGATCGACCCAGTGGCGAGGCCCGCAATGCGCGCGAAACGGTACGATGTGACGAGAACTCCCCTAGATCGTCCCAGGTAGCCAGCCCACTTCTATTCACCCTCCTTGCACCAGCGATACTCGTAATTACTGAACTGCTCGCACGTTCCACACAAAATGGCAAGCCAGTTGCGATACTGCTTCATTGCAGATTGGCTAGACCCTGCTTCGGGCGTTCTATGGAAGTACCAGCTTTTCTGGTACCCTGAGTCCCGGGAGGTCGAAATGGTGAGCGAGATGGCGCACATGTCGACGGGAGCGCCTTCCTTACAGCATGACGTCGTGCGGAGGACTCTACAATTGACGTTGTGCGCGGGCTGTTCTCCGTTTGTCGATCTCACGTGGGCGCGGCCCGGGGCAACATGCTGCACACGGCCCACCTCGCAGGTGGACATCAAGAACCGGCGGCACTTCCTTAAACGCACAAAATACGAGGAACTAAGACCATCGCTGCTCTACATTGGCAGCAAGGTCACCGTGTTCGGCAGGTGGGCAGGTGGTGCCGCGTCCCCGCGTGGGCCCTTCTGGGCACGCGCTGGGCATTGGACCCGAAAACATAATCCGCTTCCCCCCTTACCCTCCCCGCACTCCCCCCGGCCCCCT
Organism: Gonium pectorale; assembly: GCA_001584585.1. Classification (NCBI taxonomy): domain Eukaryota; kingdom Viridiplantae; phylum Chlorophyta; class Chlorophyceae; order Chlamydomonadales; family Volvocaceae; genus Gonium; species Gonium pectorale. The sequence continues at coordinate 219,851 of LSYV01000076.1, forward strand.
CCGCACAGGCAGCTAAAGCTCATAGAGTATGGCGATGACTTCACCCGCAATAGCATAGAGAGCCAGACCGAGCGGTGCGTGGTGGCCAGTGGGGACATATGGCACCGGCTGCGCTTGCCCGCCAACCAGGCGTAGCGTCATAGCAGTCTGGGCTGATCCCAGGCACACGTCTGGTTCGGACCGTTCCTGGGCGCAGCATCATGGAATAGGCCTTCGCCCTGGAGCGGGGGGCACAGCTCCAGGGGCGTCGGTAGCCCTTTCCATCCGTGTTGTGGGGCCTCATGGTGTCGCATGGCAAGTTGCTGACGCGGGAGCGCAGGGTATGGAGACCTGCCGCACGCGGACATGCGGCCCAACTTGGATGTCTTGCCGGCTCGCACACAGGACCCTGGCCATGATCAAACCCGATGCGTTCAAGAATATGGGCAAGATCATCAACGCCATCTCACAAAGCGGCTTCCTCATCAGGTGCGGTGCCACAGCCCCCTAGAGTCAGGGGCGCCCTCCTGTTGCGGCATGATGCATGCGCGGGCAGAGTTGGGGCGAAGGCGCATTCCGTTGGCTCCGGGGGGGCAGGGAGGACCGCTGAGAGAGGTACCCTGCTGAGTGATTCCAGCACTCACGGTTGCTCACTCGCGTACATTCATGTGTGTGGCCCGCTGAACTGACCCCACCCGCGGCTTCGGTCACCCGCCTTGCCTCGCCCACCATGCATTACCCCCGTCCCCTCCGTTTTGGACTGTCGCGTCCCGCAGCAAGCTACGCGTTGCGAAGCTCTCAAAGCAGGAGGCGCAGGAGTTCTACGCTGTGCACCGCGGGAAGCCCTTTTACGACGGCCTCACGGACTTCATGTCCAGCGGCCGCATCTGCGCCTTGGAGCTGGTGGCGCCGGGGGCCATCCGCAAGTGGCGCGAGCTGATCGGCCCAACCGACAGCAACCAGGTCCGGCGACGCTGGGGGGAAGAGGACGGGGCACTTTGACAGCAAATGGGCAACGGGGAGAGGGAGGTCCCGGGTCCTGCAGTGGCACCAAGCCAGGCCGACTTGGTACAGACGCCCGCTTGTCGGCGCGACAGCGTGCCTACAATTGTCTCCCGAGCTTTGAAGGCCTGATGCCGTTTGCTGTGTATAACACGAGGCGTGATAGATGGCCTGAAATGGACAGGGTGCCCAGTTGCACTGTACCGGGATTGCACTATGTACCGCTTTCACCTGCCGCACGCATCGACCCCATTTCCCTCATGCGCACCCTGCCGCTCCCTCCTGTCCACAGGCGCGCGCCGAGGCCCCCGGCTCATTGCGCGCACAGTTCGGCACCGACAAAACCTACAATGCCTGCCACGGCTCGGACGCGCCCGACACGGCGGCCGAGGAGGTGGCCTTCTTCTTCGGGCCGGGGCGCTACCCGGGCAAGTGCGACCTGGCGCGCGGCACCACGCTCTGCCTGGTCAAGCCGCACCTGGTGGCGGACGGCGTGGCAGGCCTGGTGGTGGACATGGTGCAGGACGCATTCGACGTGACGGCGGGGCAGCTGTTCACGCTGGAGCGGAACGCGGCGGCTGAGGTGAGGGGTGGGGTGGGGTGGGGTAGGGGGGAACAGAGTCTCGCATAGTGGGGGGCCCGGCCTCGGGTTTGAAGGGGCGTTGGGTTTGCGGGGCTTCGCTTGACGTCGGCGCAGCTTGAGTTGGTCCTGCTCGTATGCCGGGGTGCACAGACGGGGCACAACGTACGCGTCATCATCCTCTGCTTAGTCCCGTACCGCGCACCTGAAGTCCCTTGGTTCGGCCGCCAGGCCAGAGAGTGCGTAAATAACGCACAAACGGCGTGGTGAAGACAAACACACCAGCGAGCAAACAGTCTATGGGGCCCATACCCCTGCGGAACCACAGCGCGCATCACGTTGGCCAGGGTGGTAGTGCTTCTGATCTTGAGCTGAGGCCCGAATCGGCCGTTCGTGGAAAACGTGGATGCCCGCCCGAGCGCACGGACTGCCATGCGTATCCATCTATTTGTGATGGGGGCGCCTTGTTGAACTGCATGACACACATGCTGCGACTGTTTGAGGTAGCAGACATCGTGTGGAGTAACATCCGGCCCCGAATATGGCCACGAAGCAGCGGTTGTGGCAGCAGCAGCGCCCGCCCGCGAGGGAGGTGGGACGGCAGGGAGACGGGGAGGCTCACCCGGCAGGCAGCAGACGGGCGGAGACGCGCCCAGGCTAGGAAAGGCCGCCAGGAACCGCATAATACCGACCTGACTGTGATACAATCCCTGCATGGCTCCCTTGTCCGCCCCCGGCGCAGTTCTACGAGGTGTACAAGGGCGTGCTGCCGGCCGGTGAGTTCAACGCCATGGTGGACCACCTGACCAGCGGGCCAGTGCTGGCGCTGGAGGTGGCGGACCGCAGCGGCGCGGACGCGGTGGAGGCGTTCCGGCAGCTGGCAGGGCCCTTGGACCCCGAGCTGGCGCGCGTGCTGCGGCCCGAGTCGCTGCGCGCGCGCTTCGGGCTCAACAACGTACAAAACGGCGTCCACTGCACCGACCTGGTGGAGGACGGAGTGCTGGAGGTCAACTACTTCTTCACCATCCTCGCGAGCTCGTAGTCGAACCTGCATGGAATTGGGATGGGGCGGATGGGGCGCTCGGCCACCTACGCTCGGCCTGATTCAGGGCACGGGGCCATCGCATGTGGAGGGGTACGAGGACTTGAAGGGGAGTGACAGGTGTCGGGAGGACGGAGGATGTGTACGGGGTTGCCATTGGGGCAGCTTGGCTTTGGACTTGAGCTACAGGTCGTGGGACAGGCGAAATGCATCTTGCAAATTCAGAGAGCTGCGTGCTGAAGGTGTCTTGAGGGGCGACGTCGGAAATCCGCACATTTGTGTATGATGTGCGTATGTCGCGCTGTCTTCGGTAGACAAACTGTAAGCGGTGCTCTGCCATAGTGGTAATGGACCCCTGTGTCTTGCCGTACATGGCTGTACGGTGCGGCTCTTGTCACGAGGTCGCATGCAACTTTGTAACATACTGAATTTGCCAATGCGTCTGGGAATATCACGTGACCCTTTGACGTGTTTAAGGTTTCAGGCACAAAAGAAACACGACGATTACATAAGGAGTATCATAGCTAAGTGTAAATGCGCTCATACTTGCTTTCGAGCGCCGCTCGTGCATCGCGTCTTTTAGCCAACACGAGCTCGGCATCAAGCTCGACAGCCCCGCTATGCTCCGCAATCAATGGCATGACTTATTACACCCTCGATCACGTTGACACTGCGTCATGTAGCTACGATGTTCGGCAGCAGGCGCCTTCCACACCGCATGCCGCTTGGGGCGCATCAGGCGGGTTCAGCCTTGTGCCGCAGCTGTGTGCGACTCCGAAGAAGAAGGTAAGACAGCGCTGGCAATGGGTGCGACTGCCTGTGTGTTCATGGCCCCCGTCGCCTCCCTGCAGCTGTCCGTGTTCCGGCGGGGGAACCGCCGCGTGTGGTACTGGCTCAAAAAGAAGCCGGAGTACGCCAAATGCAGGTGGGGCACCGTTACGGCAGGTCGCGATTGCAGAACACGTGGTGCGCATGGGAAGAGTAAGGCGTCACTTGAGGGAGCAGGACGGATGGACAAGGTGTCGGCCGCATCCTGTGCAACGGGTTTGGACGACGCCGATGCAAACAGCATGCTCAGTGGTTGTCCCATCCCGCTGCCTTGCCCTCCCTGTCCTGATCGTGACTGTTTTACAGCTTCTGCGGAGAGATCTCGGGGCGGAACAACCTGTTCAGCGGCGCAGCCGGCAACCCACTCTGCAACGGGCGTTGCGTGCAGCAGCCGGGAGGAGAAGCCAAGTACCCGGACGAGTACAAGCCCCCGTGCTAGCAATGAATAGGTGTCCCGGCGGGGACTGCTGCCCTCAATGTTTGTTAATTGCCTTCCGGTCCGTCTATGTCACACTCCAGTGCGGCCACCTTGCGGATGTACGGCGGGCTGAAGTCGGCCTGGACCTCATGGCTGAGCATAACGAGTGTCTGGGAATCGCCACCCGGCTCGATTGTAGCAGCATCTCTGCGGTACTGTTGCAGCTGGGTTGCGGCTTGGAAGCACGGGTATGGCGGCTGGCCTGGGCGCTGTTGAAATGCAGTTCTCGAGTGCCGTAGTGCGGCTGTGCGGGTCACTTCACGTGAGGTAGGGTACAAGGGTACACTCAGCATGTTTTCCTCAGGACTGTTCAGAGGAGAGAACCGTGCGCATTCAGCCAGGACCATGCCCTGACCAGGGAATGACGGTAATGATGAGGTCGTTGCAACGGTTTGTATCAGGCTGCGAAGTCAGGGAAGCGGGGGGCCCGGGTCAGCTTGTGGCAATCTTGGGTGTCGCTCTGTACCGGATGCAATGGCCGTGGATTGGTACCCAGTCTTGATCCGCCTTATGCTTTCCCGGTGGAGAAATACCCCACATTGATGCTTGATTCGTGACAGTAACTCCGCAAACGGTGCCATTATGGCGCCCTGGGAACATCCCGCTGGCAGTGTCGGCTGGCCTCAGGGCAGCTCCTCATTGCTCATTGCTCTGGTCACCCTGCCCGTGATGGGGCGTTGTTGCTTTACATGCCTCCAAGCACGCGCGAGCGCATTTTGCCCAGCGCGGGCTGCGGGCAACACCGCACAACAGTACATGTAAACACACTTGTTGCAGTGTTGATGCATGGAGGTGCCGCGGCACGTTGCAAGAATGCCTTGCGCTCCACCTGTGCGGCACTCCGCACCTCCCGACATCCCAACCACAAGGCGTTGGTAAGAGCAGTGCGCCACGAGCACTGGGCTCATAACAGGTAGAGCGAAATGCGCCAACGCAAACAACATATAAGACGTACAAACGCGCTTCCCGCAGTTCGCCCCAAAACGAAATGCGCCTGATAACGCGGGCCGTGAACTTATGTACAGGGCCGTACAGTGCCCACATAGACCACACAGGCCGCTGACCATGTCGCACATATCTCGGCGACGCCACGTGCTTCACGAGGGTAATGCTATGAACATGGTCGGGTGCGGCTAAGGAGAGCACGCCACAGTCATCAACTCCCCCAATCAACGTCAACGACAAAAGAATAGCAAAGGATTAAGCTCTTGTAGTGCCGCCGCGCGCCTGCAATGGGCCTGGCCGTGCCATCCTGCAGGCTCTTCTCCAAAATTTCAGACGAGGCGCGGAGACGCTTCCGGGTGAGTTCACGCCCCAGCATTGCCATCAGCAAGTGAGGACCAAATAATAGGGGGCCAAATGGCGCCGGTTCAGGTGACGAGCGGCCCTGGCCCTGCCTCCGGACCGCCGCCTCCGCCATTGCTCCCCGTGAAAGCAACCACAGGGCCTTGCGGGGCACACGCCGGTGCGCTGAAAGCCGGCTGCAACGGAGGCCCCACCGCTGGCGCCGAGCCGGCCACAGGCCCGTGCCGCTGCAAGCCTCCGGGCGCAGGCGCCTGCGGCCACAGCCCCGCCCCTGCCGCCCCCGCCGCTCTGACCACGTCGCCGGCGCGGATCGGGGCCTGGAATCCGGGCGTATTCATGGCGGGCTGGCCGAAGCCGGTCACATCGATGCTCGCCGGCTGCCAGGCGGTAGCCGTCGGCCGCGCAGAGCCATCGAAGCCGCTGCCTGTAGATCCTGCCGCGAGCTGACTGTTGCTGCCGCCGCTGCCGTCTGCGGTCCCTGAGCCGCTGAGGTATCCGCCGTGCGGCATGGGCGAAGGGCCCAGATCCCGGCCCGTGCCCTGCGTCTTGTGCGCGGGCGCTGCTGCGTTCGCGCTGCCGCTGCCGTTGCCCCAGGAGGCGCCGTTCGGGCTGTCGTCGTCCGAAGTCAGCATCGCATCGTCGTCCTGGCTTCCCATGTCAGCCTCAGCGTCAGCGTCCTGTTCTAGCTCGACGCTCAGCGGCCCGCCGGCATCATCGCCATCCCAGCCCGCGCCACCGCCGCCACCGTCACCACCACCACCACCTAGGTCTAGGCTGCCCAGCAGCAGGGACATGCGTCGGACCTTGCTGGCGGTGTGGTGGCCGCCGCTGTGCTGCGAGCCGCCGCCCTGGTGGCGCTGCCGCTTGGTGAGCGGCGCGTGCGAGCCAAGCAGGCTGGGGCGCGGAGCAGACTTGGCGCCCGGGGGCTGCTGCGGTGCGTGCGGTTGCAGGCGCCGCTGGTCGTCGGAAGCGAAGCCCACAGCTGGGTCGCCCAGAGGCGATAGTGCCAGGCTGGGCAGTACAGGCCGTGGAACTGGAGGCGGCGTGGGCAAGGGACAATAGCCGGCTTCAGATGTCGTTGGAGCGCAGCTGCATAGCCTAGCATTCATACATGGGTCTTCATGGAACGGCCACAGCCACAGAAACAGCGTATCCTGGCGGGAATCTCGCCCTGAACGCCTGTGGGAGTTCAACTTCTCACCTGTCAGATGCCCGGGCAGGCCACCCGCCGCCGCGCGCTTGCTGGGGTTGCCGCTGCCTCTCCGAGATGCTGAC
>LSYV01000076.1:226718-276566 GCA_001584585.1 Gonium pectorale
CTCTGAGCGGGCGCACGCCAGGCGGCTGCGGGGGCGGCGAGGTCGGCGCCGGCCGAGTTGGGCCCCGAGGAGTTCCCAGTAGAGCGCAGCCGCAGGCGTGGCGGCGGGTCCGCGGCTTCCGCCCCTGTCGCGGTGGGCGAACAGGAGAGCGTGGTGGCCGATGCCAGGCAGCTGCCGCCACTGCCGGGTGCAACGGCGGGGAGCTCGCGGGGGCCCGGCACAGCGGCAGCAGCAGCAGCAGGAACACCAGAAGTCATGTCATGCTCCCCGGAAGCGCCGCCTGGGCTGCACTGCTCCACGCCTGCCGTCCCATTGGACTCCACAACCACGTCCGCGCCCAGTACACCCGGAACCGAGCCGTCGCCCTCAAGGTGCTGCCCCGCCGCGTCCTCAGTGGGCTCACGCGCGGCGTGGCCCCGCCCCAATGTGCGGGCTGGGGGCGCCATAACGTGCGAGGCAGAGGCCGAGCGTCCGGCCGCAAGCGCCGCCCGGCGGTCCGGCCGCAGGACCCCGCCACCCGGTGGCTTCGGCTCTGCGGAGGGCGCCGCGTGCAGGGCTGCAAAGCCGGTGGGGCGCGCGGCCTCCTGTGCCAGAGACATGGCCCCTACCCCCTCCACAAGGGCGTCAGAATGGCTGCGCGCCAGGCCCAGCAACACATGCGGGCGCGGCTCCGGTCCTGGGGCGGGCCTCCTATGCTGGTTGTGGCTGCGTGGTGCGCCCTCCAGGCCACGGGCCGCCGCCGACTGCGGCACATCCAGAGCACCGGGCTGGTGGAGGCCCTGGCCTGGCCGTTGGGCCCCAGTGACACCGGCGCAGCCGCTGCGGTCGAAGGAGCCCAGGGTGAACGAGGGCTGGGCGCTGGGGCCGGGGTGGCGCGCAGCTGCCTTGAGGACAGCCTTCCAGACCACCACCAGGTGCCTGAAATGAAAGGGCACGGTAAGCAGGACTAGGGCCTCAGGAACGCCCGCCCCAAGGCGTGCAACTGCTCTCCACCCTACGGGAGTGCACCTCACATTGGTTGCCCGATACCAGCAATGCCCCATCCCGACAGCAGTAGTAGGCCTTGAAGGTCCATGCTCCTTCCCTGACGAGCGCGCCACAGCGACCGATGTCCATGGCCATCAGCACTGTATCTATGGCCCGCAGCCTCCAGCCCCCCCCCCGCCGCCCGCGCACCTTGCGGCCGCTGACACCTGGGTGCAGCTATGGTGCTGCAGCGGCGACACCAGCGCCGCCACCTGGCTCGCCGCAAGCGACTGCGGCGAGACGGGCAGCGCCGCCAGCAGCGACAGTACGAGGCCCAACGCCTGACTGCTGCTGCCCGCAACGGCGCGCCGAAGCGAGCACTTGAGCTTTAGGAGGTCCTCCAGGGTCGGATCCGCGTCAGCCTGCAGCGGCTGGCTCCCAGCAGACGCGGCTGGGAGCTGGCCGGCTTGTGCTTGCGCCTGCCAGGCCGCGGAGGCTGGGGCGGCCCCGCCCTGGGCCAGGGACAGGGCCGAAAAGCTGGCAAGCCCCAGCCGATTCATGCTGGGTTGCTCGGAGCCCAAGGAAGACCAGGGCGGAGGGCACGCGAGGCCGGGCAGCGGCCGGACGATGCTGGATCGCCCTGTGGCGACAAACCAATGGCAAAGCAATGGCAAGGACAGATGATGGAATGGACTTGCGGGTGCGGCAGGACATGGACGCAGGCGCTTCACTGGCTGCAAGAGCATGCCGGGCAAGAGTGGACAGATGCCTCCATGTCAGACCCGCTCTGCGCCGCACCTCTGAGACGCGCGGCGCGTTGGCCCCGCTCAGCCTGCGCGTCCTCGCCCTCATCGTCTGCGTCGAAGCCGTCCGCCTCCTCCGCCGGCCTGGCAGCCCCGTCGGCAGCAAGGCCGCCCCGCCCCGGCGCTCCAAGTTGCCCTGTCTGATCCGCCTGTGCCTCCTCCTCCATCCCCACCTCCTCCAACAGCTCTTGCCGCTGCTGCTGCTGCTGCTCAGGTCGCTGCTGCCACCCAGGCGCAGGAGAGCGACCAACGTCTCCTTCACCCGTCGACAGCAATGCCAGCGCAGCTGCAATGCCGCCGGACCCGCCACCGCCGCCGCCACCGCCGCAGGCGTCAGCGTCCGGCCCCAGCCCAAAGCCGCGGAGCGCGTCCCAACCCGCACCCGCCGTGGAGCTGCGCGGCCGTTCCGGCGTGGGCAGCAGCGCGCCTTCGGCAATCCGGTCCGCCGACCCTACATCAATCAGCATCGCCCCGTCTCCATCGTCCTCGTCCTCCTCCATCCTCCCTGCCCCTGCGGCCGCAGATACCGCCACAGAGGCACCGCCTAGTGCCAAGGGTCCAGAGCGTGCCGAGGCGAGCGGGCCAGCCAGCTGCGGCTCCTGGCGGTGCGCATACGGCAAGGAGTTGTGGTGCACAAGAGGTCGCGAACGCGGCGGGCGGTCCAGGAAGTCGTGCTCCGCAGACAAAGGCGCCGGGCCGAGCGTGCTGCACCTCGCCGCGCGAGGGGATACCGAGGCCCGATGCAGGCGTGGTACTGCGCCCGAGGACGCAGTCTGCTGCCCGGCGCCTGCCGAGAAGCTATCAGAGTGCGGGCGCGGGCGCGCTTCGTCGGAAGGCCAGCGCGCTGCAGCGGCCCAGCCGGCGCCACCCTCCTGGCCCACCTGGGTGACCGCGTGCGGCTGCGGCTGGCCCGCTTGCGGCCGCGACGGCATACGCTGCTCGGCGCGAGGAGACGCGCCGCCAACGGGCTGTTGCGCGGAAGGGGGCGCTGGTGGGAGGGCGTCGACGCCTGCTGCATCACGGCACGGTCGGGCACGAGGGGAGGAGGGGCAAGGGTGTGTTAGCGGGAGGCAAGGCAGAGACCGCACGGTTAGGACACAAGCGTTTGTTGGCAGCCTTGGAACTCACGCTCCTTCCAACCGACTTGCGGCTACCGATTCCCCCCTCCTTGCGCCCCCCCGAGGCCCGATTCACCTGGAGCCGTGCCCAGCTCCGCGCGCTGCTGCTGCCACTGCTGTTGCAGCTGCTGCCACTGCTGTTGCAGCTGCGGCTGTTCAAGGCGCTGCTGCTCGCCAGCCATGCCGCCGTCCTGCCCGGTCGCCTGGGCTGCAGCCCCGGCCCCATCCGCGAGCGCTGGGGCAGCGCCGCCGGCGGCCCCGGATATGAGCAGCGAGGCCATCATGCGGAGGGGCACCAGCACGCCGCCGTCGCGGCTGCGGCGGTAGGTGGTGTTGACCGCGTTGGCGTCCACCGGGTCCATACCCACGAGCTGGTAGCTCCTGCACCGGCATGCCGCATACGACGATATGAGGACGCCCCATTTTACAAGCTTACCTGGTGGTTGCGACAGCCTAGCGCAAGGCAAACGCAGCTGAGCGTATGGCTATTGGATGCCGACCCAGCCTTACATCCATGCGTATTCCTAGGCGCGCACCATGGCCTGCCTTGAAACGTGTTACGATGATCGGGACCCCCGCGGCCGAACGCGCCTTGCGTCGTCGGACACGTCGTGTGCCTCGCCCCGCCCACCCCTGCAGCACGGCCCAGCACACCTGCCGTCCTCATCCTGTCCTCCCTGTAGCTTTTGGCCCTGCCCCTGCAGCTGCTGCGGGATGTCGAAGAAGGCCGGGCTGGGTCCCTGTGCGAGCTGCTGCCGCTGCTTCGAACGTTTCTGCTGCTGCAGGAGCTTCGCCTGGTCACGGAGCGAAGACAGCGTGGGCGGGCCCACCCACAGCACCTCCGCGCCTGCACCTGCTCTCCCGGAGGCCTCTACCCCACGCCGCTCAGGGGCCGAGCCTTCCGCCGCATTCCGGTCATCTGCAAAAAAGGAAGTTCAGTGCAGACGGTCGGGACTGGACGCATGCGGGCACATGGCAGAGGTGCTTCAGCCCAGTCCCTACGCATGCAGGACAGCCGGCTGCAGGGCTGCAGGGCCTGCTCTCTACCCTGTTAATGCTAGGTAGGTGCAACTTGTTGCGCGTGCAGCCTGCACGACACGGCCGGTCGTGCCAGGGTACCCACCGGGCAAGAGCAAAGCAGCCAGTGCCCCAGTATGAGGGTGCAGCTGGATGGGAACATCATAACCATCGTCGTCACAATACTCCGCCATGGTGCGGTAGCCGGTCCGGGGTGGGGCGCAACCAGCTCCCAGAATTAGCAAGTGACCATGATTTTACCGTATACGTCCGCTGCAGGGCTCTAATGCTTGTCCTGCTGGGTTTTGAGGGCGCGCCAAAAGTCGTTCAACTACACCCTTCGCCAAGCTCGGCCCGTTCACAACTGGTTCGTCCACTTGCGGGCTTGCCCGGCCTCGGAAGTGGGCCGGGGCTTTGTCGATCGTGCGTGTACCCGAACTAGCGTTCCATCCAAAGGAGCTAAGGTAGTTCCGCAAATACAAGCTATGCAAGATGCATAGGCCCCGGGGTGAAGGGGGGCGAATTAGCGAGAGTACACGGGCCGGGACTGAGAGAGTCGGGTGTCGGTGCTTCCGTGATGGCCGCGGCCAAATTATGGAATTGGATGATGTCTAGGCATGGTGATGGGTGACGGAGCTCAATCCGCCCAGGAAGCCATGCGCACAACCGTACTTCCTCAGCACGGGCCACAGAACTCTTGGCGCACTGATGCTAATGACCTTGGCATTGTTGCTTTCAATACTGCCACGTAGTTCTTGAAGCCCCGCGTCGGGTAATTACCTCAACGCGACAACGCCGACCTTTCTGGTTCCTCCGCCCTCACACAGCCTATATATCTAAGTGGTGCACACAGAAACATGTCGGTCAGTAAAGCACTGGGGCGAGCCTTCCTAGCGGCAGGCGGCACGATGGTTTTCCTTGGCGGGGCAACTGTCGTGGTCAGCGGCGTGACCATGGGCATTGCAAAGGCAGTAATGGACCAGCAGAGGGTGAGTATGACTCGCTTGCGGCTGGAATCCCTGCCAAGCGGGGCGAACTCCCCGTGCGCACTTTCCACTACCCTTCCAATTTCCCTCCACGCGGCATCCCACCCGTACATTTCGGTGCTGCATGCTTTCACCTCAGCCCTTCCGCACCAACCTGATCGCAGGTCAAGGATCAGATCCCGTGCACGGTGTGCCGGGCGAAGCGGCGAGTCGTGTGCGAGGTCTGTGAAGGTAACACCTTTAGACCTTCTCCTCTTGCGCGTGCCGTCGGTTCTTGGTCTTGGCTGCCGTGTAGTTAGGGCAGGGTTTCGGGGGCTACTGTCCCTCCCGATGTCTGTGTCATTTCTTGCCTCTCATCCAGTGACCTTTCCACAGAAGCGCGCGGCCGAGCCTGTCTTCTTTTGCGGTGCTACATACCTCTTACCGCCGCCACACAATCGTCCGTAATACTCGCCTCGTTTCACTCAATGCAGGCGAGCGGATAATCAAGTACTGGCCCACTCCCGAGCCGCCGCCAGCCCAACGGCACGCGTGGAGCGTGTGCTCTATGTGTGAGGGCGATGGCGACCACCCCTGCATCAACTGCGTCGGCACGGGGAGCGTCTACCCCCACCCCTGGGGCACAGCCGATGAAGATGGGGCGCTGCTGGGTCAGCTTGTGCGAGACAGTGCGCCCGCTGTCAGTAGCATAGGCCGATGAGCCGGGCGTCGATGGGCTCAGGGACACGCAGGCGTCGCGGCAACAACCATGCCAGGTCTGTGCAGCGGTACGGCTTTTACGTGTGAGAGGAGTGACACCGAGTGAGTTGCGTTGCGGGAATGTCCTGTGTCAATAATAATACTAATAATAATTCATCGTTACAGGACCCCTGTGTCAGTGTGTGCCGTGGAGGACCGATACGATGCTTGGATGATAAGCTTGGACGCCTGCACGACATGAGCGTAGATTAGCATGGAAGGGTAGGTTGATATACGGCACCAACTGAGGCATGTCGCGTGTACGACCCAGAGTCTTTCAAGCACGTTCACATATTCTATGTCAAGAAGGGCGTCGGGCGTGAGGGAAGGTGGAGTCCAGTCAAGCTGGTTGCAGTGTCACTGGGTAGGCTGGCAAATGTACGGTACGAGCAGTTAAGCGGATCATGTGTCATCCGATATGTATTGGTTTGCAAAACTACATGTCAGCCTTGCTTTCGCTCGGCTCTGTCATAGCCATGCACTGTTGCAGACCCCGAATGAGGGTGCCTATGCACCCCAATGTATATACTGGGATTGATGCCCTGGCGTGGCCCTGGCTTGACCTTTGACTCGACAAGTAATCTGGTGAGAAATAGGAAGACCAAGGGGGTTCCTTTCAAGCTTTGTCCTGCTGTCAATTGTTTTGGGTACGAAACTGCCAAGGGCTGTAATGCATACTTGGGTCGCGTCAACTGGTGGTCCAAGTGTGGCCGAGCGTGTGCCCGCTTTCAGAGTACTGATGTGCAAAAAAAGAGAAACCTGCAGAGCAATGCGGGCAATGGACACGAGAACGCATCAAGTCTTTGCGTTCCGTTGCGTTGCATGCGCTGATGCGTACGCCATGCGAGTGCAGGTCATGAACCTCGGCGGTTCCCGGTGCCTCCAGCATGCCGTTTGTTGATGCCCTAGCCGAGCTGTAGTTTTACACAGCCAGCCGCATCTCTCTCAGGATACGAGGGTTATGGAGGGTTTGAGATTCGGGCATTGCCACTTACAAGAATGCTCGCAGCTGAATGCGAGCTTGCACACACACGATCCCACTACAGCAGCGCGCGGATGGGCACTGCCGGCACACTCCGCTCCGGGCCCATGGACAAAGGTATCTGTCCTGGAGAAAAACCCTTCTGTGTGCCCACACACTGTAGGTCGCACCAGTCGCGTGAACATGGTGGCGCGAAGCGACGCTCCTTTGAACACCGGCGCCAACCGTTTCAGTTGAACGCGGTGACCCGTGACTACGCATAATTCCTCCTCAACCCTCCAAGATGGAGGCGAGCATGCGGGATGACGTACATCCAGGGAAACGAAGACCCTGGTTTCGAGACTCGAACACAAGCTTCAGTGGCGCCATGGGCGCCAGTCCGGCTCCGAGGCGGGCGATCAGCTTACTTCTTGCCGCCGAAGGGGAAGCCGCCCTTCTTCGACCCAGTGGCGGCCTTCACCTGTTTTGTGGGGAGCGACGGGCAGTGAGTGAAGTTGGCCAGCAAATGGATGCGCACCGGTGCGCGAGAAAACACACTCCAGTCAGTCGACGACAAGGTGTGAAAAGCAATGATGCCAAACCGTGCCCTCGAGTGACAGGGCGAAAGGCGATGGTGTCAGCTAAGCGAGGGGCAGTATTGTGCTCAGGTGAAGCGCCTGGCGGACGCCGGACCGCCCACCTTCTTGGTGCCAGCGGCGACCTTGGGGAAGACCACACCGTTGTCGGTCTTAAGGGTGGGCTCGTACCCGGCGTAGTTGTTCGAGTCCTGCAGGAGGCAGGGGCCGGCAGGGGATGAAGAGCGACGAGAGCGGCAAGGCTGAAGTCGCCGCCAGGTGACAAAATCGCCATCCAAACCAGCCCGATGGGCGCCGCACCCCTCCCGCTCGCTCTAGCTCCCGCAACGCCAGCACATGGTGAGCAAGCCTGTGGCAAACCCAGCTAACGTTCGGTGCCGTACCTTGGCCATGGCCTCCATGAACCACTCGTTGAACGTGCCGTCAATCTTGGAGGCGGCGAAGAAGCCACCAACAGTCAGGACCAGGGCGCCTGCGCGAACAAAGCATCCCCTCGGTCAGCCCCGGCGAGACCTCCGCACAACATACCGCACGCGACAGTAATCCATGCGTGTAAATTCACTGAGGCCACTCGGAAGCCGCTGCAGATGTTTCTTTTGCCGCACGCAGAACTGGGCCTGCCATGCCCTCAGCTCGCCGCTGCTCTGACCGCGTGCAGGACCCTTGCTACATATAGAAGCCACAGCCACCCCGGCGCGGCAGAAGGACGTGCCTGGGAGGGCGAAGCTGCGGGGGTCCACATCGTTGCCCTGCTCGCTAGCCTCCGGCACCTTCTCGGCAGCGGCGGGCTTCGCGACGGCAGCCTTCTCAGCGGCCGGCTTGGGCGAGGGCAGCGAGGGAGGGGTCAGGCCCTTGAACTCGCGCTTCACCGGGGCGGGAGCGGGAGCATCGTCCTGGAACACCTGTAGGGTGGACGGGTCCAGGTGCGTGGGAGAAGGGGTCCTTGTTTATCTTGGCCGTGCAGCCGGATAAACGCACGCAACCCTTGTGACCGTCGGTGCTACGCGCTCGCGGTGCTCAGCAATGATTATGACCCATTAAAATTACCTTCTTCAGCTCGGGCTGTTGAAGGACCACACCGGCGTTCGCGGGCGAGGCGATGAGGGCAGCGGCAGCGACCGCAGCGGCCGCGACCTGGGCCTGCTCAAAGGCACCTGCATTGACACGCAATAACATATCTCACTCCGAGTGATATCCGGCGAGGTATTGAGTCACATTAGCGGCTGCCTCTGGGGATCGGCCACGTCGACGCTATTCTCTTTGCAAAGCCGCAAGCTGAGCCACTGGGACGCCCGCGGCTAATCACATCCTAAAGTACATGAAGGGAGCCGCAACCGCCCCTCACCCTTGTGCGCGGAGACGCGCACGGACCGCCGCGAGCGCACAGCGCTAACGGCAGCGGGGGCCTTGCAGCGAGCAGCGAGGGCCATCTTGTGAAATTTGGTGGTTTGGAGGTGCCGCGCGACAGCTGGTGTGGGCCGGTGCTCGATAGAAGGGGCGCCCTACACCTCGTCTTATCTGCGTATACGTACGGCGGCTCGGAGATCGGCTCGTTCAGCCCTGGGGCAGGCTTATTATGCGCACAGGTATACGGTCAAGCCTATATATTCATTCATTGCTGGCGGCGGGGGCCCGCAAGGACCCGACCCCTTCCGGCATGCACCCCAACGTCGAGAGTCGGGCGCACCTCGAAAGAATGAGCTACACAAATTGGTACATTTAACGGCTGCTTTGAACTGTGTGACGTTTTGGAAGTGCCACTGTGAAGCAAGCGCGACCTCTTTCCTTGACGCGAATGAACTGCCCACGCGATGATGCTATACGTCCACCCGTTGACTCGAATGATTAACAAAACGAGAGCCATGGCATGCCTCTAGCTGTGGGTAGTGCCCGATGACCCGGGGGTCGGCGCTGTGCTGCCAGCCCATGGACAGAGTGTTCGGTACATACTGCACGTGCGCTACCCTTGATAGCGAAGAGGCGCATGAGTCTGAGTAGCATAGGGGGGGCGCGGCAGGCAGGAGACCGGATCCACAAGCCCCATGCGGCGCATGATTTTAGGGGCACGTACGGCTCAGAGTTTATGGAGGTGAATAGCAGGGGCGCGCAGCAAGAGGCAGAGCGCTATAACTATCGTGATCTCCCGCAATATTATATGGCGGAGTTTCTACAAGCGCTTCCTGCCCTGTAAGCACTCCCTACTTTTGAGAATATCGTTGCATGACTTCCCAGCCTTTGAAGAAAATCAAGCCCACAGGCGGCGTTAAGGTCGACCACGCAGCTGCAAACCGGGTGCGCGTTTCTGCTGCCGCTTTCCCCTCACGGTCCTCGAGGGAGACGCGCGCGCCCTCTGAACCGCTGGGCTCCCATGCACAGGAGCTGAGGCAGGAGCTCGAGAGCAAGACCAGGTGAGCAGCTCTCTACAGCACCCGTCACCCGCGAACTGCACCCCCGCGCAAACGGCAGCGCCTGCGCACCTTCACTGCAGCGCAGCAATGCAGCCCGTGCAACCAGTCCAGAAGCGAGGAGGCAATTTGACAGCGTTCTCTGCACACCACCACCCCGCGAGCGGGCGGTTTGCAGCCCTCGCCTAATCGCGCCGCGCGAAGCGTGATTCGCAGAATCATCGCGCCCACACACGCATCTGATGCTAGTTGACTGCGGCGATGCCACTGGATGTCTGTCTGCCAATGTCAAACGCAGCTCATGCCTGCTCGAGCGCGATAGAATTCAAATTCCATGTCTGTACCCGGTCATCGCTGCCCTTACCCTGCCCTCTCTTCCGCTCTGCAGCGCCATGGACCCAGAGGTTGAGCAGCAGGCGGCCGAGGGCCTGGACGCCGAGCTGGACGACGTGTTGGGCGACGTGCTGGGCGAGATTGAGGACCTGGTGGGGGAGCAGGAGGTGAGCGCGGTCGGGGCAGGAGGGGAGGGGTTACAGGGGCCATGGTCGATGGCGCTTCGGACAGCTCAAGCCAGACATCTCAAGCCGGTGCGAGGGGACGTGCGAGGGGGAAGAGGCATGGGAGGGGGAGGCGGGGGGAGAGCGACGAAGAACGGGGCGGGCCTGGCGTGGGCGCGCTGTCGCGCACAGAAAAAGCAGAAATCTGCAAAGAAAGAGGGACGCTTCAGCCCTCGAGTGGCGACGGCGCATGGCGGGCCGGCCGGGAGGACGTGCGTGTGCGACTGCTCCACATGGAGCCGACCCACATGCCACACTCCCTTCCTTGCTCTACCCCGCAGATAGAGCGCCGCATTCTGCTGCATCCCACCTTTGCTCTTCCCGCCTCCCTGGCATGTCACATGCAGGGCGACGCCGCCGACCCACAAGATGCACCGCCCGCCGAAGAGGAGGCCGCCGAGGACCCAGCTGCGACCGCCGACCCAGAAGCCGAGACGGAGGCGCCCGCGGAGGCCGAGGCAGCGGAGGCCGAGGTCGAGGAGGAACAGGCCGCTGACGGAGGCGACGCCGGCGACGCTACGGCTGCCGCGACGGACGAGCAAGTTGATGAGGCTGCGGGCGGCGATGGCGCCGAGCAGCAGGTTGGTCGTACCGCGAGGCTTTGATGTTGGGGACGAGATGACGGCGTGGGACTGGTGTAGGTTGAATGAGGGTTATGGCCGGCCCTCTACAGCCCCTTGCCTGAACCCTGAAGACGTTGCTGCTCATGAGCGAGGTGGGTCACAGGCAGAATGTCAAGAGCATACTGGCTGCATGTGTGCCTTGCCGAGCTGCAAGCGTATGTGCGCGCATTCCCAGCCATCGGCAACGCCGCCCGGTCGTCCTCTTATTCTTTGCGTCTGCGTGCTGCCAATGCCGTGCGTCCTGACCATGCGACCCGTGGGCCACTTCCTGCCGTGGGCCACTCCCAGGACGACGGAGGCAACGCAGCCGAGGCCGCCGGCGACCCCGCGCCCGATACCGCAGCCGGTGCCGAGGCTCAGGCAAATGCCGACGGCGATGCCGCCGAGGACATCGTGGCTGCTGACAAGGCCGCTCCCGCGGCGGCTCCAGCTGCAGCTCCGGCGGCCGCCGCCGGCACCAAGCCTGCTGCCGGCTGCGTGCTCAAGCCCGCTAACACCAACGCGCCCGCGGTGCCGGCACGCAAGGGCATGCTGCCTCCCGTCCGCAAGACTATCGTCGCGCCCACGATCGGCGCCAAGGCTGCCCCCGCCGCCGCGGCGGCGGCGGCCGGCTCCAAGCCCGCCACCGGAGCTGCTCCCGCTGCGAAGTCGGCCGCTGCCGCCAAGCCCACCGGCGCAGCCAAGCCGGCAGCCACCTCCAAGCCCGCCGCCGCCACCAAGCCCGTCGCCGTCACCGCCAAGCCCGCCGCTGCCGCCAAGCCTACTACAGCCGCCGCCAAGCCGGCCGCTGGTGCCGCCAAGCCCGCCGCCGCCGCAAAACCCGCCGCCGCCAAGCCCGCCGCTGCCGCCAAGCCGATGGCCGCCACCGCAAGGCCCAAGGCAGCGGCTGCGCCCAAGGTCATCGCGGCCCGTGTGGTGCTGGCTGAGGACGACGACGGAGACGCCGCGGCCGCCGGACCCTCCGACCCCATCGCCAGCAAGGCGGCTCCAAAAAAAGGTGCGCTGGCCGCTGACAGGTTGGGCACTCCTATGATTCACAGCAGTTACTCCGTGTTGGGACGCGGTTGCGGCGCACTGCGGTTGCATTCGTCCAGCCCCTCCGTCACGGTGATGCGTACAACAGCCTTCATTGGTAAGCATGTGAATCGTGCCGATACGCCCCCTGGCCATTGATACCTCAGCTGCGCCCAAGCCCGCCGCCCCCGCTGCCGGCGCTGGTGGAGCCAAGGACAAGGACAGGAAGCGTGTGGTGGCGGTGGGCGCCAAGCCGTCGGCTGGCTACACGCTCTTCCTGAAGGAGGCCAAGCAGATGCTGACTGGTGAGTGCCGGCGCCTGGAGCGTGCGTGGCTGGGAGCGGGCTGCCGGGGTGGCCGTCGGGTCCGCACTCTCACGGTCGGTGCGTGGTCGGCGAGCTGTGGCGGTGAATTGCGGGGCAGGGGCGCCGGGCGAGACCGCAGGATAAATTTAGGGAGGATGCGGGCTTGCTGGAACGCCCAATACCGTAAGTGGTGATTGTAACTTAGCAGTTGGTGTTTCGCCACCATCCGCGCCTGCACAGAGGAGGGCAAGGAGGAGGGCGAGGCTGCAGAGCAGGCCGTCAAGGAGTGGGCGGCGCTGCCAGCGGAGGACAAGGCCGGTTATGAGGTGCGCGGGGTCAAGCGGCGCGCGGCCGCCACAGTCGTCCCTGGGCGTGCAAGACAACTCCTGCCTTGCACGGCTATCTATAGCCTGGTACAGCCCGCGGCCATGGCGCCGTGCCTTGCAGCTCGGGGCCATGCCTGGGAGCCATGCAAGTTCCACGCATAGGATTGTTGCGCACTTCCATGAATGGTGCTGCAAACGAGCGAATCAAATCGGTAGATAGCGCTGCGGGTGTTGCGTACGCGCCCGAAACCCCCAGGCCCGCGCCAAGGAGGCCTCAGGCGCCGACGCCGACGACGAGGGCGCCACTGCCGCTCCGGCCAAGGGCAAGGCCAAGGCACCGCGTGCCCCCAAGGCTCCCAAGGACGCCTTGGATGCCGGCCCCAAGTACTACACAAACGGTTATATGGTGGGTGTTTAATTGGGTGGCCTTGGGAGGCTGGATCCCAGGCTGGGTTGTGACATAAGCCTTCCGAGGGCGTGAGAGCGCATGTCTTATGGGAGGAAGTTGACCCTGCAGGGCCTAATCCGGAACGGCATTCCGCCCCAGCCGCCCGTGCATTGTCTCCGCTCCCGCTCCCACAGCTTTTCGTGGAGGAGCAGCGGCCGGCAGTGACCGCCGCCAATCCGGAGGCGGGCTTCGGCGACGTGGGCAAGCTGCTGGGCGCCGAGTGGCAGGCGCTGGGCAAGGACGGGCAGCTGGAGTACAACGCTCGCGCCAAGGTGAGTGCGAGCGGCGCCCCACGCGAGTAGCTGTACGGAGGCGGTGATGTACGCACGGGGCTGTTGCGTACGGCAGTGTCAGCAGCTCCCCTTTTTTTGTTCGTGTGCAAGGCTCAGCAGGCATCCAGCGCATCTGCGTGTACGCCCCGCATTGAATAGTGCGAGGCGCCAAGCCGGATCAGCCGTGCCACAGCACATTAGTACAGTACGACAGCCGCCTCACCAGGAGTCCGTGCAAGATGGGCTAGACTCGTCCAGCAATCCGAAGGCTATCTTCATCCAGAATGATCGCTCAACGTGGCCCCCGCCTCATCCCCGCCCTCCAGGCGAAGAACGAGGAGAGCGGCGCGCAGCCCAAGGCCCGCAAGAGCAAGAAGGCTGAGGGCACCGACGGCGATGACAAGCCCGCGGCCAAGTCCGCCAAGAAGCCCACTGCCGGTGGCAGCGCCGCCAAGCCTGCCGCCAAGAAACCTGCCGCCGTCGCCAAGCGCCGCGACAGCGGTGACGCCGACAGCGCCGGGCTGGACCACCTGGCGGCGGCCGCCGCCGAGGACGGCGGCATGGAGGTCGACGCCGACGCTGGCGGTGACCAGCCGAGCGCGCGCAAGCGGCCGGCGCCCAAGGGCCGCGGTGGCAAGTCCAAGGGCCGCGGCGGCAAGAGCAGCAAGCGCCGGCGGAAGGGCGCGGAGGAGGAGGAGGACGCCGAGGGCGGCGGCGCCAAGACGGAGGCGGAGGAGAGCGACGACAGCGACCGGGAGAACGTGGACTGGGAGGCGCACCCGGCGGAGGCCATCCTCTCCAAGACCAGAGACGGGCGGGTGAGTGCGGGTAGAAAGGGAAAGGTGGGGGGGAAGGGCGGGCAGGCGGAGTGCTGAACGGAAGTCTGAGGTCCTGATATTGCGTACTACTTATCTCCACTGTCTCCGTGCCTCCCAACACATGTGGCATCAAGACATGTGAGGCAGTTCCCCACACGTCCCAAAGTACGACACTTGATGCCTTTTCTGCTTGCTCTTAGACGTTTTGGCACGCCCTAAGTACCATAGCCCCTTGCAACCCCCCTTCTCGCAGTACCTGGTAAAGCGCGTGGGGCTGGGGCTGAGCGAGTACGGCGTGGTGGACGCGCGCGCCGTCAAGCGGCAGCGCCTGATGGCGGAGGGCGCGGGGCCGGCCGAGGGCGAGGAGGCGCCTGCCCCGCTGCCCGTCAGCATCGAGATGGTGGGTCCGGATTGGCGGGCTCGGGCTGGGCGCACCCCGGTCGTGTTGGGGCCTTTTAAGGCCGATGTGCTAGGTGGAACGTGCGTGTCGAATGACACGTAACTGGCGAGTCCTGATCTGGCACATTGGCCCCCATTGCCCGTCCGCACTGCCCGCTCGACGCTCACCCACCCGTCCCGCCGCCCTCACCGCCAGGTTGATGAGTTTGAGGAGTTCGAGCGCTCCTTCTGGACCAGCTTCCAGGACCGGTCGCAGGGCAAGGAACTGGACCTCGGTAGGTGCACAGGGAGGCAACGCGTTTGGATGGGACTCCGGGCCAGCGCCCTCATTCCCATACCTGCCGTAATAGACTCAAGGCCTGAGCGGGAATGCTTCTTGCACACGCGTGAACCTTCCACTTCGGCTCGCGGGCACGATGTACGTGATGCTACTGAAATCCCTTGCTCCCGTACGCCCGTACGCCCGTACGCCGTCCCTACAGAGGACCTGGAGGAGCAGTCGTTGCTGGAGCAATGCTACTTCATCGGCAAGCTGCAGGAGGGCAACATGGAGCTCTCCGACTTCTCGCTGCCCGGCAAGAAGAAGTCCGACAAGGACATCAAGCTCAGCCTGCCGGGGATTAAGTGAGCAGCGCGCGCGGGGGAGGGGCTGTGCCCGCGGCAGCAGCAGGGGCAGGGGTAGGAGTAGGGGCTTTGGGCAAGAGAGCGGCGGGGCAGTGAATGTGAGAAGTTCGACACGCTTGGCCTCCAGGGGCTGCAACTAGGCACTCAGGGAAATGCGACAAGGGCGATGCCTTAGCGCGGAGTTCTCAGTCGCACCTTGTTACTGCCGAAGTTGCATCGCCCTTTGTGCGCTGGATGCCAGGATTTTCATGATGTGCGATTTGCCCTGCCGCCAACGCCTCAACACGCAAGCAGTTGCGATATGGGCGCCTGGGCACACCCGCCGGCTGGCCGCCACACAATCAGGCCTCGATAGCTGCTTCCTCCCGCTTCCCCCACCCTCTTCATCGCCCGCCTCCCCCCCCCCCGCCATTTCCGCCACCCGCAGGCTGTCCAAGGTCATGCAGCGCATCGCGGTGGTGGAGCGCCGCCGCGGGGACCAGCTGGCCGCCGAGAACGAGGAGCTCAAGGCGCGGCTGGCGCAGTACGAGGGCGGCGGCGACGCCGAGATGGCGGAGGCGGCCGACGGCGGCGAGGCAGAGGCCATGGAGGCATGAGGGGCCGCTCGCGACTCGGCGATCTGAACGCGCTGCCGTTTGCAAGTGACGGCGTCCGGTTGAAGAGGCTGGGCTTTGCAAAGGCTTTGGTGCCGTGCACCTTTGTCTGCTTCCTCCGTGTCCTTTTGGGGGTACTGGCTGCATGTTGGCAAACGCTCCTGTATGGTGGGGAATGTGGACTTGTGACGTGACTTTGCACTAGCAGGCGTGCTGACAGTGCAGCGTGAACAGTCTGCAACTCCCCTGTTTGGGGACACAAGGATTTGAGGGTTTGGCATGTGAGTCGCACGACAAGCATTTGAGGTGTGCCACACCACTGCATGTCGGGACGCATTCGTCCGGACGCAGGCTGATTGGACGTGGGTGACGCAGGGTGTGCTTGCCGACTACTAAACAATACGGTGCCATACATCTGCTTGCACTGCTGACCCATCGGTCAGATATGCATGTTCTGAATGCGCTGCACAGGTGAATGCGCGGCAACGCCTTTGTAACATATCATGGGAAGGAATTGGATTCACAAGAGTCCCAAAAAGTCCCAAGAGCACAAGGAGTACGTGCCTGATGGGACCCTTGGACCATTCACACCACTACCAGCTACACAAATGCGGCAAACCTCACACTGGGCACTTAAAAACCCCAAGGCAGCCAGAATGCATAGCCACTTCTGCATGCCTGGGGCGCATGACACGCAAAAACACATCGGTTAGGTTCCTGCTGCGTTTGGTGCACGTATGCGTGTGCCTAGTACCGGTATGCGGCCAGTATGCCGTTCGCATGCCCCCTGCGCAACCGCACCAGCTCCACCTGCAAACATAATCAACGTGTAGCAACCGGCTAACGAGGTGGTGCCTAGAAGGGTTCTTTGCATGTTCAGTGCCACGGTGAACACCATTGGCCTTGCGCCACCACGGCCGAGCCATGCCCACCGCCGCGCTCCACTCTGATCGCTCTCCGCTCCGCCCCCCCCCCCCGCCTCACATCCGCGCGCACATCCTGCCGCCCCCAACACCTCCCCCGCACGCACCCCTCCCTCTCAAATCCGCGCATCCCGCACCGACCTCCTCACTCCCCACCCTCCGC
This sequence comes from Gonium pectorale, assembly GCA_001584585.1. Classification (NCBI taxonomy): domain Eukaryota; kingdom Viridiplantae; phylum Chlorophyta; class Chlorophyceae; order Chlamydomonadales; family Volvocaceae; genus Gonium; species Gonium pectorale. Next base: position 243,374 of record LSYV01000076.1, read on the forward strand.
GCCCTCGCCCGCCTCCTCCCCGGCTGTGCCAGCCTGCGCCGCGCCCGCGCCCGCCCGGCCCTGCCCCGCTGCCCCCGAGCCGCCGCCCGGGTAGGCGCCCGTCCGCAGGTCCATGTCGACCTTGGTGTGCACGCCCTCGAGGGACAGGTCCGCGTTTGTGTGGCCGTACAGGGAGCGAGGGGTGAGCTGCGAGCAGCCAAACACCACCAGCCGGCGCAGACGAGTGCAGCGCTCCAGCAGGAGGCCCAGCGACGAGTCGGGCAGCTTCCTGACGGCGGGTGGGGGTTGGGCGGTGGCGAGCATTTGATTATTTGTGGGCACTAGACTATGCGTGCTTACAAAGGCAAAAGACACATAGCCCTGCTTGTTTGGCAATGAAGGAAATGGGGCCCCGGTGCTGGTGGGGGGTGTAGGCGGCGCTGGGAGGAGGAGCGCGTGCGTCGGGCCGAGGCTGCCCACGGATGGCAGTGTTTTGCAGGTAGGCCGAGGCGGGCCGAAGCGGAGCCGCTGTAGCACTTCGGTACCAAACTAGGGAGGTCCCAGCTCCCTTCAAGAGCCTGCTGCCCCAACCCGCAGCTACTTCCTTGCCAGCCCGCTGCACTGGGTTCTGTGAGAAGCCGACGTGTACTATGACGCCACTTTCGTACTATGGTAACACCTCCTTCGGAGCTGCTCAAATTGCCCTCCAATGGTTGCACCCCCGCCCACCTGCAAAACGAGATGTCCAGGTGCTCCAGGTCCTTGCAGCAGCTGGCCAGCACGGACGCGACCGCGGGCCCCACCCCCGGCACGCCGCTGAGCGTCAGGTGCTGCATGCAGCCGCCGCGCAGCAGCTCCGCCAGCGCCTCATCGCCCAGCCGCGTGCAGCGCCGGGCGGAGAAAACCTGGCGCGCGGGCACAGGTTGCATGTGAGAGCGAGAGGGCGGGAGGGCGGTGCGGGGTTACGGAGCAGGGGCCACGTCAGGTGCGTGTATAGGTTGGTCTCGCGACAGTTACACGAACGGTATGGCGGCAATACCGTACGCAACGTATTACGTGCAGGTCTCCGACGGGAGTTAGTGGTGACATTCTGGGTCAGCGGCGGAGCAGGAGCTCCACATCCAAGGAGCGCACGGTCGCGAGTTGTGGTCACAACATAAATCACTGCGCAACGTCACGGTGCCGCCGCTGCCGCCGGCACCCCGAGCCCGACGGCCCGCACCCGCTCTCACCCTCAGCGCCTTGCACTGGGACGCAAGCGCCGCCAGCCCCTTGTCCGTGACCTTGCCGCCGCACTCGTCGAGCCGGAGCACCTCCAGGCCCGACCCGCGGGTCGCCGCCAGGGCGGTCAGGCCCGCGTCCGTTACCGCCTGCACGGGGAAGTGCGGGAAGGACTGCGCATCGCCGGGGAGAAGCGCGGTGACCGGCTGCGCTGCCAGTCAGCCTGCGGAGCGTGACCCCCTGCTGTTGGTTCCGCGGCGGTGCGCGACCCGAAGCGCTGCGACCGGCTGCGCTTTATGTCAACCAACGGAGGCGGCGTGGGCCTTCGCAGTTGAGTAGTACCACCCCCCTTTGCAGCGGCTGGGCCCCCCTCCCCCTGCCACGCACCAGCCCAAGTGCCGGGTCGGTAACCGGTGCGGGTTTGCGCCGCCTGCAGGGCCCCGGCTTCCGGCGGCAGCCCCTGCACCCGGTAAACCCAGCATCGCCTCCGCACCTGGCAGCACCGGATGCTCAGCTCGCGCAGCCCCGTGAGCGACCCCAGCGCCGCCAGCACGCCGTCGTCAACCTGGCGGGCGGGCAGGAGAGGCGGGCGGGGAGGAGGACGACGAGGGATAGGCGGTTCACCGGGGAGCGTTGAACTCCAGGCGGTGTTGTGATACGAACGGCAGACAACTCCTTGCCCATTTTTCAACGGGGTTCCTGCACCCTCTTTCACGACTGCTTGCAAGCCTGCTGCCAGCAGGCTGATAGGCCCTTGCACGATGCCCAGCCGGCACACCAGCCGGCGCTGCGAGCTCCGCGCTCCTAGAGACAGGCTTGGTGGGGCATTCCGCTGGGCCAGAGGGGCTCCCATTCGCTTCACGGGCCCACCTCGGGGATGCAATCCAGTTTGAGGGATCTCAGGTTCGCCAGCGATGGCAGCGCCGCCACCAGCGAGTCGCCGCCGATGCCCCGGCAGTCAGCGAGGTTCAAGTGACTGCGGGCATCAGGCATTCAGGGAGATCGGCCGGCTGGCAGACATCCAAATTCAATCCAAGCCACGGCGGGGAGACCAATACCCAGGCGCTTGGCGCACGGTCCTGTGAACTGAGGCGTGACCGTTGGGACGAGCCCGAGGCACACCAACTCGACAGTGACACTTGTGTCAACGGCGCCCCGCCTCCTGACCAGCCCGATCACGTGCCTCAACCCCCCGCCTGGACGTGTGCGCATCCCTTCCGCCCGCGCGCCCTGGTCCAGCGGCACCCCGGACCGCACCTGAGGTTGGCCGTCAGCGACGGCAGCTTGTGCAGCAGCGCACCAGTCAGTCTGGAGCCCTGTGGCACCGCCAGGCGCGCGAGGGAGGGGGCTGCGGAGAGCACCTGCACAGGGGAAGGAAGCGGGCCAGGCTCTCCTCTGAGGAACGGTAGGGTGTAGGGTGTAGCGCCATGGAAATACGGCTCCCCACGGGTCCCAACCAGCGCGTGCACCAGATGATGCGTGCGCCCCCGTGCGCGCCCTCGCCCCCGCCCCTTGCCAGCCAGACGCACCCGCTCCAGTCCCGCGTCCGAGAGCCGGTACGCCCCCTCCAGTAGCAGCACCTCCAGCCCCTCCAGCGGCCCACAGGCGGCCAGCAGCCCCGCCGCCTCATCGCCAAAGCCCCGACCGCAGAAGCCCAGCTCCAGCCGCTGCAGCCTTGCGGGGGTTGGGAGGCGGCGGGGGGAGGCGGGGGACGGGGGGCGGTGCGCTCAGGTTTCCATGGGTCAAAGAGGATGGAGCGCATGTGACATGACGATGACAGAGGTTTGTGGGATATTGAGGAAGCAAGGAAAAACGATAACGAGGCCCTGCAGCTCATCCCGGTATGACTTGGTTTGGCTGGAAGGTGCATTTGCGAGGAAGGCGACGCATCGTCAGTGGTGAGAGAAGGCGCGCAGCACGGGTGGCGTAGGCGCTAGGCGAGCACCAGTGCCAGGACGGCCTGCGTTGACTACCCGGGCACTTGCTCATCCCGGGGAACGCCCCATAGTTTCGCGTTGGCCCCGCCCGGGGCCTCACCTGCTGCCTGCCACCTCCTTCAGCAGCTCGCCCATCGCCGCCGAGTCCAGCTGCGCCACCATGACCGGTGCGGAAGGGGTTCGCGGGGAAACGGCAGCGATTACCCCCCCGGTGCGAAAGGGGCTGGCGGGAGCGGGTCGCGTGCGTTCAAGCTACCAACTACCAGCCGGGAAACACGGTGACCAGACACTCAGTATTTGCGAGGTCCGGTACCACCGGCCCCGTCCAAAGACCGGTGGCGAAGCTGTGGCGAAGCTGTGGCCTGCGGGCTGTGATACGGGGAGAGAGACTGAAGGACCGCAGTACCTTAAAGGACCGCGGTACCTCGCTCCGCCTCACACCTGGGTGCAGTCTGGAAGCAGCACCTCAGTGGGGACCGACGTGGCAAAAATCCTGGCGGCCTGCGGAAGACCGTGAGCGAAGATGGGAAACGGGAGGAACGGCACCCCGTGTAAGCCTACAGTACCGTAGGGAAAGGCGCGACGGAGGACCCCACGCAAGTGCCACGCCCTTGACCGTTGCTCCCGCGGAATTGGACACCCGGACATGGCACACAGGTTCGGGGCCATGCATGACACGGCATCGGTAGAATGCCGAGACAGCCCCAACCGCGGCCAGCGCGTACGTGCGGTGTCCCCTGCGCCCCTGCGCTGCCCTCACCTCCGGCGACATCTTGCGGCGGGCGCACACGTCGGCGGCAAGCCGCACCTGCGGCCAGGGCCGGAAGGACGCGAGCTTTGAGTTTGTGTATGCGTTTCTGGAGGCCGAAAGGAAACAGGACATGGGTTTGGGTTTTGGAGGACTATCCAAGGACATTCCGAGGTCAACGGCCCGGCGAGCAGCGCTGCCAGTGCACCAACCCAGCAAACGGAGGGCGGAGCATTGGGCAAAAGTACCCCTTTGTGATCGCTTTCATTGCGACTCTTTTGCCCTTCTTCGCGACCCAACCCGTGTCGGGAACGGCCTCCTGCCCACTCCCACACACCTTGATCGCATCCGGCACCCCCACGAGCGACTCTACGCAGTCGATGTACTCGGTGAGCACCTCGAGGCAGCGACCGAACAGCGGCTGCACGGCGTCCCGTGGATGCGGCCCCAGCCGGGGGTCGCGGCTCGGCTCCCAGGCAGCGGCGTCGTCTGGCGCTGCGGGTGAAGGTGTAGGTGTAGGTGGGGGAGGCGGGGCGAGTCCAAGCACAAAAGGATCAGGGAGGGGGTGCGAAAGGCACGAGGGCACGGGGCAGGTGGGAGGGGTAGGCCGAGGGATGAAATGCATAGGGCACTGGCCTCGTGGGGCCTCGATATCGGGGCCAAGGCGACCTGCACAAGTTACCGCCCCGCCCAGGCCCGGCTCCCTAGAGATATAATTGGGCAGGCCTGCGAGCGCCAAATCATCGTAACGGCACCGTTCGAGAGCTACACGGTGGACAATGGCGCGGCACTGCACACTCAGGGCCCGAGGCACTCAGGTGAACAAGCCCCCAGGCCCACCCCGTAGGCCCTCCACAGCCCCTCCTGAATACGTGGCCCGCCCAGGTCACCCGCGGATCATACAGCGTCTACCAGCACAGGCGCCACAGGCCCCTCGTCCGGCGCGCGTCTCATGGGAGCTGCTGACCCGGTTACCTTGCTGCTCCTCAGCCGCCGCCTCCTTGAGCTTGGCCTGCCGGTCCATCTGCGCCTTCTCGCGGGCATTCACCAGCTCGTAGGCGCTGCTCCACGGGCCCAGCGTGCGCGCCTAGGGCAGCAGTACAGGAGGGCCAGAAAGGAGGAGCGCACGCAGCGTGCCGGCCGTGATTGCGACGCCATGGTTAGGGGCCGGTGTTCTCTAGAAGGACGAGCGGAAGAGGAAGGGCTACTGGATAGTGTGGCCGGCGGAGGCGCAGTGCGACCAAGCATCCCCACCTGGTCGCTTCCGACGTGGATATTCTTCTCTCCCGCATCGCCGTCGTCGTCATCATCAAAGTGCGCGAAGTGCGCCGCTCGCCGACGTGCCACGGACGCCATGCCCTCCCGCCGTGCTGCCGCCCCCTCCTGTGGCTGCTCATTCGCCCCGACCGCCTCCTCGCGCTCGGGCTGTGGCTGTTCCTCACGTTGTCGCTTCCTCGGCATGGCGGGCAAACCAGCCGATGTCTGGTCGAAATGAGAACCTCACGTCAGGCTCAGCGACACACTTTGTTAATCGTGCGCGATTGTGTCGAGTCTAGAGGTGAGAGTGGATTGGAAACAGTGGTTCGGCTCGTCGATTGGCGGGAACGAAGTAGAAAAAACCGTTCTAATTCAACCACTGGGCTGGTCAACCCCTCGCTCGCTTGGGAACTTGTTATCACATCCGATGATTGTTATCACATCAACCCTCTCGGCCCATGGCCCGGTACTTTGCCGTACGCGCACGAGGTATCCATCGCCGCATGCACAGCGCGTGTCAAGCTACGATGGAAGAAGCCGCATGCAGTTGAAGGCAAAGTACCGAAGATGACTGGCGGGGGTGGAACATGACTGTGGGGGCAATGCATTTGTTTGGCGGCTGAAGGCGAGGAAGGCGATGATTCCGCAAACGCCGCAAGTTTGGCTCGTGTTGAGCTGATAATCCTAGCATGGCTCTCTGGCCAGCCCTGTCACAGCTGTAGCGCCTGCCCTCACGACATGATGAAGTGTCGTTAGGGGTTGTACCCTTCCACGGTGCTCATCTCTCCCATCTATGTGCAAGATGTCCCCCAAGGCACCAGACCTACCAGACTCAAACACTGACATACCCATGCAGGTTCTGGAACAAACCCGTTCCACTGCCCGGCTCGTATTTGTAGGATCCATGTTCTACTAGATCCAAGTGGTGGGCTGTCGGTTATGTTGCGAACCCACAGCCAAATTTTAGGCATCTCAAATGAAGAGTGTCATTTGTAACATATCCAGCTTCATGGGCCGCTAAGCTCGAGTTTGTCAGCTGGGTCACAGTAGCTTCTTGCGACGCCCCTTGCCGGGATTCAAGCCCACATGTTGAAAGTTTCATACCTCAAGCTTTGATTTAATCATGACTGGCGACGTCGCAGAGGTGATCCTCGAGCTGGGCACTGTCGACACTTCTTTGTGGCCGGGGATTCTTACCGACCGTTTCTGGATGCAGATTATCGACTTTTACACTCGGCGCAAAGTACAGGTCGGTGCACTGTTGTGTGGATTGCAGGGCGAAGTGGCTGCATGCCAACGCTCCGTCTCAAACTGGCAGGTTGCTTCCAAAGCGGCATCGAGCCGGGCCCACCTGTTGGCGCTTTTGGTCCCCGATTGTAAGGGGTGGGAGACACGGGAGCTGCAGCAGCCCCTTACGCTCTATAAGGTCAGTACGGGAGGTACGGGTGGGCACTGGGCTTCTGGGCGAAGACGAGCCCAGTTCCTGGCATGAAACACGGCTACACGGGAAAGCATGGCGGAGCATTGCAAAAAGGCCACTAGTGATGGCACTAAAGCTGCTGCATCCGCCCAGCCCGAAGCTGGCACAGTTTGCAAAACGAGCAACCCGGACTGGCGCTGTTCCCCTGTAGGTGGTTGCCTCGGTGAAAGGGAGCTTGATTTCCACCTTTGACGGCCAGACCCAGTACCAGATTGGGCGCTGGACCCACAGCAAGCACGGTGCGTGCAGCTGGCCGCCGCTGTCTGCCTGCTACTACGGCTTCCAACACCCTGAGCAGGTGAGAGGGAACGAGGCACCGGTGCGCTCGCTGCGCCCTGTACGCTGCATTGGTTGGTGCCGCGCGTATCGTCCACGTGCATCCGGCTGGATACTGGGAGCAGGTTCGAATCCTTCGTGCTCAAGTCCTCCAGCCACGCATGCAGGCGCTGGCGGCCAAGTTCCCGAAGGAGAGCAAACACATGGATGCCCCGAAGGTACCTAACCCAAGAGCTCAGCCCAGTTCCTGCAAGCGCAGCCTACCTGCGGCCCTGACATTGCCTTCGCGGTGCGGATGCACTGCACGTCCGTCTGGCCTCGCCGGCTGCTGCCGCTGACGTACACAGGCTCGGTAACCTCGCTTGAACGGAGTTCCTTACCCCCGGCTCTGGCCCCCACATCCCCAGGCGCTAATGCAGCTGGAGGCCAGCGGCAAGGCGTACCTGCACCCGGACACCGGCATGTGGGCCGTCTCGAGCGTCCGGCCGACGCGTATCCTGCCGGGAGTGGTGTTCAGCCACCAGCCGGAAACCAAGGCTGTGCATGCAGACGGTGGCGTCTCGTTGAGTGGGCGCTCCGTCGCAGCCGTACGCCTGCCGAGCGCGAGGGCTGCGCATGTGCAAGGCAAGCGCTCGCACGCCACGACAGGCCCATGGGTCCCGTAGCGTCAGGATGTGTTGTCCACTACGTGTACACCGCGGATGCGTATGCAAGCGTGCGCGCTGCCGATGGAGCGCACCGCCCAGCAGCAGCGGCCTGGGCCAATTAGAATCCAGGGAATTAAACGCATTGAGCAGCCACCGGAAAGTTGCTGTCAATCAGACCGGACATATACCTATGACAAGACTTCACATCGTACGGACTAAGGCCGTGCCGCCGCATTGCTGGGGGTCACGTTCCATGTATGATTCGCCGTCGTGTGAGCGGACGTGCGGAGATGCACTGGCTTTAGAATGGGGCGGGCGCAGGGAGTTGGACCGTAGTCACTGGCCCATGATTGCAAGCAACGTGCAACCTTACATGTTGGACGGCTCCGCCAACATGGCAGTCTAACCAACAGCCCGTGCTCGCTGTTGTTATCACCTTGCTGCTGGGACTCCCGCCACTATCACCGGGCACGTCCAAGCGGCAAACAGTATTCCTTCAAAACTTCATTGACCACCTGATGATGAAATAACGAGCGTTCACTCTTTCCCGCGTCCAACTGAGCACGCACAGCGTGCCAACGAGGTTCACGAGCCACACACAAGCCGATAAGTCAAGGCCAAAGGGGCCGGTATGACAAAAAAAATTGGTTTTGTCCCGGATTCACAAAGGCACACGCACCGCACATCACTCACTCTCAAAAATTACGCAGAAGGGCACGTCATGTGTCCCGTGCAAAGGAATAGGTTCCCGGAACCATACCTACGACTAATTTATCACTATTCGTGCTCGATTACGCTTCTTACGCTTCTTAACGATGGTGACACATGCTAGTACCTATCAACTGGGGTATCCTATCTAGACTCGACAAACTCTTAGACATGCAGAACGATCACACCTCTCGCGCTCATGATGCTATTTAATCCAAAAAGGGACGGACTTCTCTCCCATGTCTCATGCAACCGTGCTGTCGGGCTCGATGACGGTACGGCACCCGTACGTGTACAGCTGCTGGCGGTAGAACTCCGCATGCTCCTTCAGCGCGGTGGTGATGATGGCCATCCCCAGCTGCTTGCTGGTTTGGTAGCAGTTGCGCGCGTGGGCCTCGTCTGCGCTGGGCACCACGGTGCAGATGGCACGCACCACAACCTTCTCCGTGTGCTTGTCGTTATCGACAAGCAGCACGCGGTAGTTGCCGCCGCCGGGCGGGCTCTGCTTGTCCTTGTCCACACTGCCGCCGTTGCGGCCCGAATCGGTGCTGGGCGTCCAGCCTGGGATGTTGAAGTCGCTTAGGTCAAAGCCGCCCAGCCGCTTGCTCACGTCCACGTCAGGGCGATCAATGACATTCCCTGCACAGGTTCGGGAGGGCCGGTGCACAAACCTCAGAAGCGCTGGGGGGAACTCAACGCCCTTTGAGAAGAGCATATAACTCCGGGTTGCCAGCCACCTGGAGGCGGTTGCTCTGGAGGTATCTACTCTGGGAACTCACGCTGAAGACAGTCCCCAGGAAACGGCCTTGATAGGCGTGGGTCCCACGCTCCAGGGCAGCATAAACAGATCCAAGAAAACACAAAAGACCAGCGTCTAATTGGCATCTAAGGAAGAACGTGCATGCTTTCGGCGACCAAGTTGCGGTCTTGAAGCAACACCCATTTGGGGAAGGCGGGGCGAGGATAAGTCCCACCCGGCAAACACACACAACTTGTCGACATACGTCACGCGCTCATAAAACTCTTCAATGCAGGTGCAGCGCCGATCTTCGTGAGCAGCGACTCTAGAATTCTCCAACCACAGTAGGTTCAGCCACGTCGACTGTACATGAAATTCTAGACTGGGACGGAATATGTGCATCTTCACGCGGCTAACAGCCCCACACCGCTCAGGCGCGCGCACCAATCGGACATCTTCCGCCGCCGTCGACTCACCTCCTCGCCCGCCGCCAAAGCGCGCCTCGACGACACGGGCAGTGCTGCGGCAGCGGCAGCTCCTAGACGCCCGCTTGCCGCTGGAGCAGACCACAGGAGCCTTCGAGAAGGCGAGCATGGTGCCGAGCTACGGTAGCGGTAATGCTCGTGTCTACGTATGTGGGCAGCGCCACAATGCACGTCCTCCTGCAGGCATTGCTCTCCGTCCGGGCTTTCCCATGGCCGTGTTCCATTCGATCCACTTGATCCATTCGTACCGCACTCGCTCGCTTGGCTTTTTCCCCCTTCTGATATGATTTATTGTGACATAAAGTTAGGCACATGATGGTGCAAACTGGTGAAAGTTGATGGGTCTTGTAGACAGCTGGTCGCCACCTCCTGGGCACTAGCGTGACTGTGTGCTCGCCTTGCAAGATGGAACAATGATGAAATGGGCTGCTGAGCCATCCAGGACCTCAGACGCTTCGCTCGCTGGCCTTTTTCCATCGTGTGGGCCCCTCGTGGTGAGGTGGCACGCAAGAGCAGGGTAGAGGAACACCCCTCAAGCCAATTCCCGCAAACCTGCGCAGGGGCCGCACGCATGGCTCCCAAACCCTGCGCTTCCCCAGTCGCGCTCCCCGCCGAGGAGCAAGGCGTCCGCCCGCAAGAGCGTGTCCTTCAGATTGCGCGCCCGGGGCCCAGGGGCAGCCTACAACTCCCCCTCATCTGACCAGGCCGACCGGCCCTCATCGACAGACCGCCCAGCGTCCGGGCCAAATGGGCCAGCGCGCGGGGATTTGCGCCTGGCTACGTCACCAGAAGAGGGTGGAGCTGTGGTCAGGCGCCTGTTCCGGGCGGTGCAGGGTTATCCCACATCCAGCGACGCGGAATGCGGCTCACCAGAGCCCCAGCCCCATGCCTACCCCGGGCTGCAACCGCAGCCCCAGCTCGCGAGGGGTGGTCCCGAGGAGTGGCCAGGGCAGGAGGTTCTTCCAGAGCATCTCAGCGGCGTGGCGCAAGCGGGTGCCACAAATGCCCATGGCTCTCCCAGGCGAGCGGCAGGCAGTCCGCCCGTTGACGCGCTCGCTACGGCGCGTCTGCGCCTGGCGATGAGCTGCGCCAGCAGCGTTGCCGATGCGTCCAGCCAGCCCCCATACACACTTGCGGCCGGTGCGACAGGCAGGAGCGGAGTTTGGTCCCCCATCCGCTCCTGGCCTCATCAAGCTGCAGGGAGCGCGACCAGCGATGTCATGGCTGCACCGCAACCGCAGCTGCCGCTGCCGCCAGCAGTGACAGTAACCAACGGCCCCGCACAGCACCCTGGAGCTGCGGGCCTGCCATTGCAGGGCCAGTTACGGCGCCCCCAGAACCGCTCGCCAACGCGGCCCGCCATCATCGGGGCCGCGGCGCCGTCAAGGCACCATGCGCTTCCGGCGCCGCCCTTGCACACCACTGGTCAGCATCAGCCAGCACCTGTCCATGTCCCACCGCCAGCATGGGCACAGAAGCGCCTAAGCTTTGAGCCCCCCGGAAGCTCTCGGCCAGAGACAGCCCCACCACATCACCCGGGGCAATCCCCGGCCCAGGCCATGCTGTACGTGCAGCCGTTGAAACGGACCTCGGACCCTGGCCCCACTCCTGCAGCCCACTGCTCTCCGCCTGCAGCCGGGCAGGAGGAAGCCACCTTTGAGCAGGTGCACATGCTGCTGGCGTCAATCCACTTGCCCCAGTTGGGAGAGGCCCAGGCGCAGCCTCCCGAGCGGCTGCCAGGCGCAGAGCAGGGTGCACTGACCCAAGAGCCGGGTGCCAGCGACGACACACTGGTCGCGGCGATCAAAGCCTTGAACGCCCTGCGATCTGCTGGTCTGGCTCTCTTCGGGGAGCGCGACAGCGGAGCGTCACCTTTGGCAACTGCGCCGCATACAGCGCGGGCGCATTCTCCGCAGCCGCGCCCCTCGAGCCGCAGCACTGCGCTCCGCTGGAGCTTTGACGATGCGCTGGCGCTCCGCAGCGTGGTCAGAAAGGCAGCAAGCGAGGGAGAGGAGGAACCTCACTTGCACGGCCGTCAGTCTGCAGGCGGCACCACCGACGATGCCCTTGAAACGGCGCTGCAATCCGCCCGCCGGGCGTGGCTGCGCTCTGTGGCGAGCGCGGTCACGCAGCGGCGCCAGGCGCTCGAGGAGGAGGTGCAGGGGGTGTGGCAGCAGCTGAGCGAGGCGCGACGAGAGCGCCGCTACGCAGAGGCCTACCTGCTGGGGGCGCGGCTGGGGGTCCCCCGAGCACGGCTTATGCGGCTGCACGCGCTGGTATGGCCCGGCGTGGCTCTCATCATGACTGGTTACTGCTGCCGGTGTACCATTAGGGTCAATGCGCGTACGTATGAGTTTTGTAGATCGCCTGATCCATGCGTATTGGCGTCGTGACCATCAATTCGCGTCCGTTAGCGCCCGTGTGCCCTTCCTCTCCTGATGCAGGCGTCTTCCGGCGCCTCGCCGGAAGCGACTGCGGCCATGCTTCAGCAGCTGGAGAAGCGTTTGCTGCTGAAGGCGGTGTTGCGGGCGCTGCGCCTGCAAGCCACCGCCCGCGCTGCTTTGCTGGACCTCCTGCAGTCGCGCCACGAGAGCACCGGCCCTCTGGCGGCCGTTGCGTGGCGCTGTCTGCGGCGGGCTGCCGACGCCAGGACTGAGCTGCGCCGGCGGGTTCAGGCCGCTGCAAACGCGAGGTGGGAATGCTCAGAAGGGAACGTTCATGTAGCACTGTCCGAAGCTGTTTCCGCCTCTGCCCCCGCACCTGCAGGCTGGACGTGCTCAAAGCTCGTGTGATGCGGGCGTGGAAGTCGTTCCTGCAGCGACAACGATTCCTTCGCCATGCTGAGGAGACGCTGCGTAGCGCCGCTGCCCGCCGCCGCTGCCGGCGCTGCCTACTTACCTGGCGTTCCATATGGCAGCGCTATGCCGATCTGCGTGGCATCGTCAGGGCATGCCGCACAGAGCGGCTACGCCGCTGCCTGCTGGCGTGGCGCGAAGCCGCGGCGCTGCTGGCGCATAGCGCGCGGCTTCTACAGCGCGCTGCTGCCTTTCACCGCACGCGGCTGTTGCTGGCTTCTCTGGCCCACTGGCGCTACCTGCACGTCGCCCGTGGGCTGTCGCGCATTTGGGAGGCGGCGCTACGGCGGCGGCGGGACCTGCAGCTAATGGGGCGTGCCATGCGCGTGTGGCACTTCTACGCGAGGCGCTGCAGGCAGCTGATCAGGCAGCTTGCCGGGCAAGCCGTTCTCACAGGTAAGAGCCGGCATACCGCCTCACTTTGGGCATGTTGGTCCCCTAAACAGACTTCACCTCGATGAGTACAGCGGGCTCTATCAGTCAAGTGCACACCGCTGTGCAACAGCAGCACGAAAGCATCGCTTTCGCGTTGGGTTGTAGCTCAAGTGTTGCTCAGAATTGCGTACTGCGGACTGCTTCATTAGACCCGTTACGTGTGCCCTTGCCAGGTGGAGTTGCCGCCGCTCCCGTGGACGTCAACGTCCTACCAGAGCCCTTGCGCCTTGCGGCTGTCCCTGCTCTCATGGAGCGCCTGCTGTCGGCGGCGAGACAGGCCATGCTGTCTGTATCGGACGAGCTCCTGCACCTCCGCACCTTCCTGCGCTTCCACACGCCTTCTGGGAAGCCCGCAGGCGCATCGGGAGGGCCGATCCCGAGGGCGTCGCCGCGCCTACTGATTAGCGGGCAATGGCGCGCAAAGCGGCAGGTGCTGTTGCTTCTGGCGCAGCTGCGGCAGGTGGAGCGCACAGTGGCGGAGGTGGATTCCCAGCTGGAGCAGGCGGAACAGTGCGTGTTGGGCCTTGGGGCGTGCTTTGTTGTGCACGATGCAGTTCGCGCGGCGCATGGTCCGTGTTGCTGTGGACATTCACGCAGGACTGCCCTGACGGCTTAGAATGCGTTGGATCCCCAGCCACGGCGGTGGTCGCTGCCCGAGTGCCGATGCACCTGACGACTCCTCGTGCCGAGGAGTCCACAGGCGGCTCCTCATGCACGCCCACCCCCGTGTCGGCCCGCAGTGACGGCCGAATGGAGCGCATCGGTATGCAGCAACTGGCGGACGAGCTGCAGCACCGTGCTCGCGCCGCTCGCCGCGCATTCGAGGCTGCCAGGGAGGACGAGCAGCGGCTACAGGCCGAAATGCAAGGCCTCGATCGGGTAGGCGGTAACCGCTACGGCGCTGACAACTGGCGAATCTGTATTGACCCGAAGCCGCTCGTCCCGCTGGCACTTCCGCGTTTATGGCAGGAGGTGGAGGCGGTATCTGCCTACATTGACCGTGCGGCCGCTGCGTCGGCGGCCGACGCCGATGCAGCGGAGGAGCGCATCGGGGCGGTCCAACGCGAGCTGCAGGAGGCGGAGGCGCGGCTCCAGCAAGCGCATGCTGTGACGAGGGAAGCAGCCACGCGGGAGCTGTACCTGCAGCAAGCCCACGCAGACCTGTACGCATCGTCAGAGGTGAGGGAGGAGGACGAGGGAAGGGCTTGGTGTGTCCTCAGCTATGCCCCGTTGGAGCGCCCCGCTTGAGCCTCCGTTGGTAGTCATTCCCCTCGGGAAACCGCCTGGAAGAACTCAGCATGCACGTTGTGACCGCCCGGAGCGGTTACTAGCAATGCCAAGCGGCTATGAGCGCCTCTGGCCACCATCTGCAACACCGTCGCGCCAATGCCGACTGCAGACTGCGCTCACGGCGCTGCAGCAGCCGGACCCGGCCGTCGAAGCCGCGCAAGGGGCGGAGCGCCAGGGCCGCGAGCGGCTGCTGGCGGCGCAGCGCCGCCTGTCGGAGGCGCTGCAGCTCAAGGCGGCGCTCATGGCGCACCTGCACGAGACGCAGGCGGCGGCAGCTACCTGCCCGCGCTACGCCGCGCAGCGGCACGCGCTGCGGGTGTCGGAGGCGCAGCAGAAGGCCGTGGAGGCGGCCAAGCTGGTGTCGATGGCGGAGCTGGAGGTGCGTGAGATGCTGCCATGCGCTAGGGGCCGGCGGGACCCTACCAGGATTTCCAGCACTGCAGGGACGGATTGATTGGCGTTAGAAACCGGCCTCAATGCAGTCTGCTATGCAAGCGTGCTAATTACCGTACATTACGGTACCTCGGGACCCGCTTGAGAAGATCAGCGGAGGAGTCGCCCAGAGAACGGCTCTGAACGCATCCGTACTCCTGTCCCCACAGGTGCAAGAACTCCTGGCCAGTATCGAGCCGCTTTCCCGCACAGCACGGGAGGCTGAGGAGGCCGCCAAACAGGCGCACGAAGCCGCTTTACAAGCAGCCGGCCAGCTGGCTGCCTCAGCGGACCAGGCCGTCGCTGCTGCCCGCGAGGCCGCTGATGCCGCCGAGGCCGAGGAATGGGCGCGCCAGGCCGTGGGGGCCTTGCAGGCACGGCTAGCTGCGCTGCAGCTGGGGCAAGAGAGCGAATCGTCGGCGCGCGGCGGCGACGCGCATGAGAAGGAACGGGAGGACCAGGAAGCGGTCCTCCTGGAGCCGCTTCGGGTGCGTCGGCGGCAGCTCGAGTCAGAGCTGGAGGCATGTCGCATGCGGGGCGAGGCGGCCCGTCAGGAGCTGCTCCAGGCACCTGCGGAGGCGGCAGCGGTAAGCGGCCCTTGGACAGCACAGTTTCCTGGGAGTACATTGTCGGGGCCTGTCCACACGTAGCCAGTGCCCTGTCCTGAGAATACCGTACGCCTGTCTGCCGTTTTGGCTCGTTGCGCCGACCTGTTGATCGCCATCACCGTCCCGCAGCTCTCTCATCAGGTGGAGGCAGCGGAGGTGTTGTACCGCGCCACGCTTTTGCGGCTTCAACCCACGCGCCTGAAGCTCGAGCAGTCGACGCTGCAGCTGCGCGGCCGACTGGAGGCCTACCCATCGGTCCTGGTGCAGCAGCTACGGGCGCTGGTGGAGCTACACGGCATGGAAGCCTCCCAGGTGCGCACAGGGCACGGACGGTGTGGCAGCTGGCCCGCTGATGAAAGGTCCTGACATCATTGGGCCAGACCTTGTGCCCACTACGAATGGGCGAATGCCTAGCACGTTGACTGCACCCAACGGCAAATGCTCCTATTGTGCACATTCTCGATGTTCCATAACGTGCGCTACGCAACCTCATGATGCAGTGTACATCTTGTTTTCTGTGCCCTTGGAGGCAGGATGCTCATGGCAACTGGTCGGTCCTGAACATGCCTCCCGAGTGGGAGAGCGTGCTGCGCCCTGGCCGCCTTGCAGCTGCCGGCGCCATGGACGACGGATCCTCCTCCTCCTCACCCTCCAGCGACGGCAGCAGCGGGGACGACGACCCCGCGGCTCCTAGCCAGCAGGCATTTCCCGGCGCTCCGGCCCCTCTGCACTCCCCGACAAGCCCACGGTCAGAGCCTTCCGATGGCCGCAGTGCTGCGAGCGAGCGGCAGTCCGCGCATCCCCATGAGCCGTTGCTTCGCCGCAGGCTCGCCGGCGAGGGCGCGGCGCCGGCCGGGGCCGTGAGCTCCCCTGCCTACAACCTTAGCAGCATGTCAGCCGCCCAGCTGGCACGCCTGGCGCGCTCCGCCCTGGGCTCGGCCGGCATGAGGACAGTGGAGGCCAGGCTTGATGCCAACACCGTCCGGAGCGCCCGGCGCGGGGACGGCTTCACCGCCGCGGCCAACGTCTCGTCTACTGCCAGCAGTGGCGAGCCACCTGAAGGTGCTTCTGCGCCCCTGCGGCAGCAGCTGTCAGGGAGCCAGGACGCCTCGCCGGACCGGCAGACATCGCCGCCCCTCAAGCCTCGTACGGAGGACGCTGCGTCAACAAGCAGCAGCCCCGCGTGCACCGCAGCGTCTGCGGCGGGGTCGCCACCGCAATCGCACCTTGGCGGCGCCAAGCGCCACGCGTCGCCAGCCGGGCCCAGCTCGCCGGCGAGACCGGAAGCCGGGGCTCTGCGCGTGCCAGAGAAGAGGACCGGCTACCCGTCGCCATCACGCCGCGGTGCGCTGTCGGCACAAGGAGGTGGCGGGAGCAGCCCCGGCTCGTCGCCGTCCTTACAGCGGCAGCGTAAGCGGGTGGCCCGCGGGGACACACTGTCCCAAGGGCTTGCCAGAGCCGCCGGCACTGGGCCACAGGCGGCAACCGTGCCCGCGGCCCTGTTCGCGGCTGGCGCCGTGCCCGTGGTGGATCGGCCCTGGAGTAATCCTGCGGACCAGGCAGCGCCAACCCAACAGACAGCTCCTACTGCGCCCGAGGTGCTGCCGACCCGCAGCCCGACCAGCCTGTTCGCAAGGGTGGTGGGGACGGTGGCTCGGCGGCTCAGCGACAGCTGGTCGGACAGTAGCCACGAAGACAATGGCGGTGCCTCCGATGATGACCCTGGCACCGACGATGGTGATGCCGCGTGTGAAGCCCGCGGCTCCAAACACATGCCAGGTGCCGCCGCCGGGGCCACACCACCCAGTGACGATGGTGGCCCCCAGTCGCCAAGTGCGCCAACCAGTCCACCGCTGCCGCCGAGTCCACCGCGCATAAGAGCGCCGCCGGCCTTGAAGCTCCGGGTTCCCCATCCACCTCCCTATCCTCCGGGTCCGCAACCACGGTACCCCGAGCCGCCGAGTCCGCACACAGGCATGGCAGCACCCGCAGACTCAGGCGCGAGCGGCCTGCAGTACCGCGCTCCCGCCTTAGGCCCCGCACTACCGCCCGAGCAGTCTCCGCAGCCCAGGCCGGGTGCAGGGGATCATGCGCCACGGCAAGCACATGCAGACGGCGCCGCAGCGCGGTCACCCGGCGGAGCGTGCAGCCCAACAGTGGAGGCCGCCGGGCACCTGGATGCCGCGTACAGGCGTAACACCCTCCCGCTGCCAGCTTCACCACCCGCGGAGGAGGGTCCAAATGACAGCGTTGGATTGTTTCCAGCACACGCGCATCCCGTCGGGCGTGAGCCTTTAAACTGTGAAGCGCTCACCGCGACTACAGCCGGAGGCGCCCACGCGACGCGTCTAACTGCGCCCGACCGCCGCGTGGCTGTGCGGGACCTAAACGACGCGGCCTGCCTGTTCTACCTTCGGAGGCTGTGCAGACGCACCGTCAACGTGGGTCATTACTCCTGGTTTGCTTGTGAGCTTCCGCACGTGGGCGTGTGCAAGAAGCGCAGCCGTGCATAGCAGAGCAGCCAGCCTGCCAAGTCAAGGGTCTGCTTACTTACCATGGTAGCAGGCCTTTAGATCTCATAGGCCTCAAAGAAATCCGCGCTGACCCCACCTGGCTGTTTTGCCCTTCTTGCTCAATAGGCGCTGTACGAGTACGCCGCTCGCCTTGCCACGCTGGCGGCGTGCGTGCGGCGTGTTGCCAATGAGTGCCGCCTGCGGTGGGCGCTCTCCCAGTGGCGGCACAGCGTGGAGTGGCCGCTAGCACTGGCGCAGGATGCTTCTGACGCCCGTGCCCGTCTCCGCTGCTTCATGCGGTGGCGTCTGTTTCTGCAGCGCTGCCGACGGCGGGCGCTGCTGACTTTGGTGGTCGCTGAACGGCGCAGAGCGCGGGTGCTTCACGACTGCTTGCGTGGCTGGGCGGCATGGCGGGTGGTACAAGTAAGGGTACTGTTGTGCTGGCTGGGCGGCATGGCGGGTGGTACAAGTAAGGGCATTGTTGCGCTGTAAGAATAACGCGAAGGTGCTGCCGTCTGATAAAGACCGTCAAACCGTCCTGGCCCCCTAACGGCACTGACTTTTCACACATGTTCTGGGAGCATGTCTTTCAGACCCTTCTAGGATCGCCTTGATGGAAAATGCTGAGCTAAGAGTGAAGCGAACAATGAAACGGCGGTGCCCATGTTGTTTGCAGATCGAGAAGCGGCGCGTGCGTGCCTGCGCTCAGCGCCAGTCGCTGCGGTGGCTCTTGCGGCGGTGGCAGCTCGGCGTTTGCGTTATGGCAGAGGCGCGCCGGCGGGCAGCCATTGCAGACAACATGTGAGTGCTGTAGCCCATTCCCATCCTTGGTAAACGATCTCCTGCTTGCATTGATCGGCGTACAGGTGCCACTCAAAACTTGTCTGCACTCACCCATTTGTAGCACCACGTGTGCAAACGGACAGGTCCTCGCACAGCTTGCTGAAGCGGTGCCTGCGCCACTGGCGGCACGTGCTGCGCGCTCGTCGGCTGCTGCAACGCGTCTTCAGCACAGCGGAGGCTCTTTGGGACGAGTACGCCGACACCCTGACCATGTACGGAATCTGGAGGGATGCGTGTGCCGGGCTTTAGGCGGGGGCGCACTGGCATTTGCTGGTGGTTTGAGTTGATTCCGTTGTGCTTGGTGAGATGCTTCTGTTCGGGGAAGGCGGCCGGTGGCCTGGCGTTGACGTGTGGCCAGTGTGAGGAGGCGCCAGGAATTTGCTGTGGCCAGTGATGTGTGCGGCAGCAGCCGTTACTGTGCCGTGTGCCCTCCCCTGCCAGCGAAAGCTTGCGAAACGGGCAACGGCTCACGTGCTGGCGGCTTGCGGTGCAGGTTTGGCAGCCAGTACTGCGTCCTCCGCCAGGCCTTCGCGAAGCTGCAAGCCTACCGTGCGCACCGCCTGTGGAAGCGGCGAGATCGCATCAACGAGCAGGCGGCGCTGGCGTTCCGGACCTCCCTGTTGAGCGTCCGCGCGTTTAATGCGTGGCAGGTGGGCTGCGCGGTGTCACATGCGGTCATTAACATGAGGAACGACCGGATGCCATCCTGCTGGGTCGGGACCGGACTGCGCCAAACTGGGTTGCAGGCTGTCAGGTGCGGCAAGGATGGGATTATCGCAGGGATTTGAATTCCTAACCCTTTCACCTATGAGTCAGCACCTACACAAGTGAAGAGTTTTCCGCCCAGCAGTACCTGTGTTACCCACAGATTGGGTGACCCGGTGTCCGTCGCAGGGCGCCGTCGTGTCAGCGTGGTGCGATCGCTACATCCGCGGACTGGCGGTGCGAGCCGTGCGGGCGTGGCGCAAGCTCGTGCACGCGCAGCGCGAGCTGCCTCGGAGCCTGTGCAGCTTACGCAAGCGCCTGCGCAGGCGCGGTTACGCAAGTGGCGAGGCCAGCATTCGGCCGAGATGGCTAATGCGGGCAGCCCTGGCGGCCTTGACGGCGTCCCTCACAGTGCCACGCAGGTGCGGTGGCAGGTATGCCGGGGCATGCTGCCCAGGGGATGCTCTGCCTTGACTGCCCTACCTGCCAGCTGCGACACACAGGAAGCGTCGTACACCCGGACTGGGACCCTTCAGCGGTGCTGTGTACCGTTCATGCATCCGACTTGCGGCTCCTTGCCCACATGCCCACACGCATGCAGGCACTACCAACGCCAGCTGGTGGCCCGGGTGCTGCGTGGCATGCGAAACCTTCCGGACCGTTACGCCGTGCTTGTGGCCGCACACCGCAGCCGCTGGCACGACGCAGGCGTGCACCGAGCACTCCTGTACGAGTGGCACGTGGTGGCAGCTGGCGGGGCGCTCAAGCGGCGGGAATTACGGTTTGCGGAGCAATGGCGGGCCAGGTGAGGCCCCTGATGTGGTGCTCGTTTGCTGCATCGGCTGATGATGTTTTTAGCGAGACGGCCCGCATGCACACATGCTCCCCTATCCGGCCACCCGTTGGGTGTGTGCGAACCCCAGACGTGCATGTCAGCATATGCGGCACCACATCTGTCTCGCCGTGGACACGGAACTTGAGCGTTGCGGCGCCCGTCCCACCCTTGTGCAGGCGTATGATGCGTCAGTCGTTTTCGGCCTGGCAGCTGCACTGCCTGCGCCGCATGCGGAAGGCCCAACTGGCGAGCACCGCCGCTCTGCACCATGAGCGCGGCCTGGCGGCGCGCGTGCTGCGGCATCTGGCGTACCATGGGGCCCAGGCCTGGGACACGGCGGTGCGGCACTGCTCGCATCGACAGCTGCGCCGCTGCCTGGGGACCTGGCGGGCAGAGGCAGCCGGTGTGCGCGCCAAGCGGGAGGCCCTCATGCGCACCATGATTGAGTTGGACCGCTTGCCGCAGCAGCAGCACCACGAGCGGGCGGAGCGCCGTCGCCAGGAGGAGGATCCGCACTGGTACGAGCGGGAGCTGGAGGAGGTTGCGCGCGTGAGGGGCCTGCGCCCGCCATCGTCGGCCACCGGCGCCGTGATGCCCGGCTGGGGCCAGCCGCAGCAGGAGCAGCAGGCGGGCGGCCCGCCGCCCCGCCATCGAGCCCTATGCGCAATAACAGTGGCTCCGCTTGGCACGGGCCCGGCTGGTGGACGCTGGTGCAATGAGTTGCCACCTCGTAGCTCGACCTCTCGCAGCTCTGCGATTTCAAGCTCTTTGGATCACTGGCGGAGCTGCACCCACGAAGTGCCCACGGGCGAGGGAGGTGTCGCGCAAGTGCTCCAGCTGCAGGCGCGGGAAGGGCGGCAACCGCAACCCGCCGCGCCAGGACGTGCCATTCATATCAAGCCGCTCGCCATCTCCAACAGGACGTGGCTGGATGCGAGGCAGGAAGATGCGTGCAGCCTTGGGACGCCGTCGGTCACAGGTGCGTGTGCAACATGTTGCGTCCGCTGACCTGGGCGGACCTAACTCAGGTTACAGTTCCCAGCTCTGGCTACCATGGAAAAGCTTGAAAGAAAGAGAACAGGTACACCCGCAGGCGCGTAGAGGGGTTGAATTCTCGGCATTCATCAATTAATCCAGGCGGCATGCTCTTAGCCCACACGCCATGCCCCGAAAGCCCGTTTACGTCACCCCCATCGCGTTCCGACACGCTCGGAATTTCGCCTCGCCCAGCGCCTTGGTGAGCGCGTCCGCCATGTGCCGTGTGGCGCAGTACTCTAGCTCCAGTTCTCCGCGGGCCACGCGCTCCCGCAAGTGGTGATGCACGTCGATGTGCATTGACCGCACCGACGTGATGCTATTGCGGGAGAGGCTCAGGGCCCCCTGGGAGTCCATGTAAATCTGCGCGGGCTGCCGTGCAAGCCCCAGATCGCATGCCAGCTTCGGCGGGCACAGCGCCTCGCGCGTTGCTGCGCGGGCTGCCATGTACTCCGCCTCCACGAAGGATGCCGCCACAGTCTGCTGGTAACAGTGCGCCTTCGGGTGTACCTGTTCTCTTGAGAAGCACACAGAGCAAGGAAGCACTGCCGTCCCAAAGAGACCAGCTAACAAGGGTGTCGTAGTTACCCAGCTCGATGTGTTTCGGGGCATGCTACGCGTCAGCGACGGCGACTCCGCCCT
Source organism: Gonium pectorale (assembly GCA_001584585.1). Taxonomy (NCBI): domain Eukaryota; kingdom Viridiplantae; phylum Chlorophyta; class Chlorophyceae; order Chlamydomonadales; family Volvocaceae; genus Gonium; species Gonium pectorale. The sequence continues at coordinate 265,044 of LSYV01000076.1, forward strand.
GGCCCATCGGCGGCCATCTGTCGACGTGCTGTGCCTTTCCCGGGCTTAACAATCGCCCTTCCCGTCCCTTTCTGCGCTGGTCCTGGCAGGCTCGGAAGAACGGGATGACAATTCATCGGTTGGCTCGGACTGCCTGTCATCCATTAGCCTTCCCTCCAATCTGAGCGGCATGCAAGAGGCACAACGGCGGACTTGGCTCAGATATGCCCGCTCCAAGCTCGCACACGAATGGTGGCGTCGAAACATGCTTCGCCGTGCCTTTCATGCACTGCAAGTAACCGTGCCGTGCCGGTGACGAGTTTGCATCATTGTGTGTCGTGTCGTATCCGAAAAGTGTGATATTTGACTAAATCAGAAGCCAGCAGATGGATCCACCTGATGAGCCCTATATGGATGGTCTAGTTGGTGGTCTGGGATTTGGCTTTGTACCCATCCCCGAATTGCATACGCTGTCACACACCTTTGATGGCCGAAAGCAGGGCCCGACTTCGGGGCTACTTCCGAAGGGAGATGGCCCTTTCAATAAAGGGACTGCTGCTGAACATGCCCTTGCCGAGCCCAGCAACTTATGAGACTGTCAGGCCTATGGAGCAACCTTTCCGCACTTTGGTGCTCAAGTGTCAATATCACGACCTGCTATTGCAGGGTTCCGATTAGCTGAGGTACTGACGCACGCTGTCCCTTGCAAGACTCGCTCCGCTTGCACTCGTCAATCGGTTCCAGAGGACACCATGCCCCCAGCTCAAGGCCAGTGCACAGAAAGATGATCTGAGCCCAACGAGTGCCGTGACGGCAGCACGTCCACAAAGAACAAGGGAGACACAAAGGAGCATCCCAGTTACTAAATGTATAGTGAGCGCCTTCCGGCAAGTTCAGATCTGCCACTCACACCGGGGCGCGACCAGCCGCCCTGACAGCCAGAAGGACATGGCGTCCGAACAGTCCGACAGTCATTATATGTTCTCAGGTAAAGGTCAGATTGCGCACGAGAAGGCAGTTGGGGAATCAACTTGCGCGGCCGCCAACAAATGTGCAGATGGCCCCGAACGCATCGGATGTGCCCCACACACTATATCAGTATAAACATTCCCACTGCTGCAACCCATTGCTTTCAACACGGAAAAGCAAGGCTGCTCATGTAGTCAATGGGTACGCACACTGGCAACTAACCAGTGACATGGTCAACACCTGCCACCAGGCGACGCCTAAAGAATGGAAGCCTATGTAAAGCACAAACCCCATGCATCTGCGAGCATCTCCAGACCCAGCGTGTTTCGCAGTCCAGCTGCCCTTCCCTGCCCCTCGAGATTCCCATTTCCCTCATCAGCATCCCGTACAGCTCCCTTCGAAGCCTGCTACGACTGCGTTCAAGGGTCAGCGTCCTCGACCTTCATGTCAGCTCCCTCCCGGTCATCGCCGGCCGCGGGGTCCTGCAAGGTTGAGGGTGCAAGGAAGGGAATACACATAGAAGTAGTAAACATAGAGCATGGCAAGAAACACGTTGGCGATCCCAACTGAACCATGTAAACCGAGTACGATGTGTAGAGGGGGAAAAGAGAGACGAGGTTGCGCTGCCCTGGGACCGCACATGCCACCCCATGTCGCCGAACCTAGGAGACAATGGCGGGCGCGGGCTGCCCCCGGAAACCCTTGCAGCATTGTCAAATTGCAGACCACCATTCCTCGCCCGCTTCGCAGCCTCGAAAGCGGTACCAGGGGAACTGCTTCAGAACCCCGCAGCGAAGAGCCACACCGCTCGCCAACTCCAGAAGTGATGCTAATGTATTCATTTACATAGACAGTGGCAAGCAACGATGGGTATGGGAGAGGGGGGAACCTCACCTGCATGTCGGAAGTCCACAGTGTGAGGTTGTCGCGCAGCAGCTGCATGATGAGCGTGCTGTCCTTGTAGGACTCCTCGCCGAGCGAGTCCAGCTCAGCAATCGCCTCATCGAAGGCCTGCGCGGCAACAAGGCAACGTCACAGGCTGACCTTCGGGCCCCCCGGACGCCTGACCCCGCACAACTGACCTGCTTAGCCAGGTGGCACGCGCGCTCTGGCGAGTTCAGAATCTCGTAGTAGAAGACGGAGAAGTTGAGGGCCAGGCCCAGGCGAATGGGGTGCGTCGGCGGAAGGTCCACCAGAGCGATGTCCTGGGGGAGCGGGAGGCGCGACAGCGGGACATTCAGTGAATATTTGCTGGTCGGCTGGGCTGTTCTGCGCGAATGAGGCTCTCCAGCTCCCCACCTGCGCGGCCTTGTAAGCGAGCAGGGTGTGCTCCGCGGCCTCCTTGCGGTCCGCGCCGGTCTTAAACTCGGCCAGGTACCGGTGGTAGTCACCCTTCATCTTCAGGTAGAAGACCTTGCTCTCGCCGGTCGAGGCGGTGGGGATCAGGTGGTCGTCCAGCAGCTGGAGAATGCTGGCGCAGATTTTGCTGAGCTCCTCCTCCACCTAGCGCAGACGGCATCAGAAGGGCCACGACGTGAAGGCCAGTGCGGGGGGCTGGCCGGACGGCCTGCCGAAGGTTCCCATGGCGACGATCAAGCCCTGGTCCGAAAGCAGCTTACCACAGTGCGGTACTTGCGAATGCGCTGGACGTGGTCCTCATTGCCCTTGCTCTCCTCCTTCTGCTCTATGCTGGAAATGATGCGCCACGAGGCGCGGCGAGCGCCAATGACGTTCTTGTAGGCCACCGACAGCAGGTTGCGCTCCTCCACGGTCAGCTCCTGGTCGTGAACCATCTTAGCGACCTTCTTCATCTCCTCAACCATCTCGTCATAGCGCTCAGCCTGCTCGGCAAGCTTCGCCATGTACACGCACTCTTCGCGATCGACCGACATTGTGCCTAAATTTGGTGTGAGTGGCTATGAAGTGAAACTACTGGACGCGTCAGAGTGACCCGGGTGTTCCAGTGGGGTGGCAAAAGGAAATTCGCGCGGTCTTCGAGCCGGGCGGGGCAGTGGGGGCCCTATGGGTACGGCAACTTCGGACGCTTGAACCTGCGGCAACGATGGCGCACTCGAGGGGACTGTGGCCCTAAGACCCACAGGTGACTAGCACAGTACACGTGCATTCCCCAACTGATACGACTGTCGTATGTCCCGAGGAGAGTTGAATTTACGAGCCGCCCGACTGCCTAGGCACGGGGCACTGGCACGGGTGGTTGGCTACGCGCCTGGCGAGTCGGTCGAGGAAGCGGGGATTCCGAGGTCGTGGGCACCTGATTTGAATGCCCGCGCCCGCCCGCCACCCTGTCGGAGGCGCTGTGATGGACGGTGCCGACGCAAAGCCGCTTTGCAGAGCATTGTTGGGCGCCAAGGGTTGTGAGAAGATGGGGAGTCGCGGATGCGTCGTTCGTCGGACCGGAGACTTGGGTGGGACGAGGTGGATGGATCGATGGTCTGGCACTGGTAATGGCCAACGACGCCCCATTCAGCCCATTCGTCGTGGGATCAGCTGCTGGGACTTGTTCAAGAAGAGGAACCGCCATTCTTATAACGGCCTTTCGCATACGTTACGGAAACCCTTCTGTAGACGTATGTGGACACATGCCTGCGCTGGGGAGGGGGAGAACCACTAATAGCGGAGCCCAGACTTAGCAGCGCCCTAACCCGCTCTTAACAGAAGCGTATGTACCCGCCCGCCCTATTGGGAACGTCGCGCCTTCGGGCGTGTATGGCCGTAGAGGCGGGCTCCCTCTTTCTCTGCAGATTTCTCTTTTTTCGTATGTAGCTGCAGCCGTCTGCACCTGCGCGGATGCGTACGGGACTCACCCCGATCCTCAGCAACGAACACTGCACGGCCGACACGGCATGACACGGGCACATATCCGCATAACCTTTTGGCCTCCCGTTGCTGTGTATTAACGCAGATCGCGCTCACAGCGGGCCGGCGGGTTTGGGCGGTTTCACTTCGACTTCTTGCGCCTCGAAACAGGATCACTCGTGCAAGTGTACACCGGCCACCTGGTGGGAGCCGGTGTTCAGAGGACGAATAGAGGGTTCACAAGCAACGTCTTAGTGCTGGAAGCCTGTGTTCTGACCACGACGGGAGGGTTTCGGCTTTAGGCCGGAGTCAGCGGAGAGGCCCTTTTCCCCGCACCCAGAGCTACCCCAGTGCGTAGTCGGGGGCGCCTCAGCATTCGTAAGCGACAACACGTTACATGGCCAGTGACTCCGCGGGGCAGTATAAGGACCTGGTGCGTCAGCGCAGTGACGCCGCAGCCGAAGGCAAGACCTACAAGGCGCAGCAATGCAGCTGCGAGTGCTCGCGCCAATCATCCCACCGCAATCCCGCCAGGCGGGCGGGTAAGATGTGCACACATCCAAACTCAGTCCATCCCAACTAGTCCATCCCAGAGCTGTTACAGATTATGAGCCGGGGGCTAGGTGCTGCAGCGCCTCGAACCGGATAGTGTCACAAATGCGTGACACAGCTTGCGTCAAGTCTCACGAGCTGCCCACCAGTATGTACAGTATGTCCTCGTTCCGTGCCCGCTGTCCGTCTGAGCACATGCACGTCGTACGGCCAACACCTTCCCGGTCAGGGCATTGCAGCACAGCCAGGATTAGCAGTGGGCCAACACTTGTCCGGAGCCCCACTGTGTAGGCAAACCAAGGAAGTGCACCGTCTTCCTGCGCTCCAGGAACAAGCAGACCGACCCACGCCCGCGACGGCCAGGCATAACCTTCCCTTCCTCCGTGCGCGCGCCGCGACGGTCGCACCAAACGGCTTCCATCGCCGTCCAGGCCACGATTCCCGCCCTGGTACTGCCGGGCCGCGCAGGCCGCCGCCGGATGCTACCTACCTCCCTGCCGTGCTTGGCTCCTGCCCCATCTCCAGGTGCCACTCCACCGCTCCCAGCGCACGCGGAGGGCGCCCCGAGCACGCCCTCCGCGTCCAGCGTGCAGCTCCCCGGGTTACACCGCCGCCTGACGCTTTCTGGGACCACCGTGCTCTGCAGCGCCCGCCCGCCCGCATCCACGGGCCGCAAGCGCCATGCGCAGACCCTACTGCGGTCAGCGCTCTGCCCTCTTGGGCACTGCGCCTGCACTCAGATTGACCCGAGACATCATCCCTGCAAGTGTACCCGCCACAGCGGCGCCGACCCATCACTCCGGGAGCACCTCCAGCTCATCGCAACTCATGCGCTGCTGCAGCCGCCGCATCTGGCCCGCCAGCCGCCCCAGCACGCTGCCCATCTCCTCGCCCTCTGCCACCGCGCTGCCCTCCAGCAGCTCCACGATGCCCAGCACCTCCCCCACCTCCTCCCGGCTGAAGCTGCTGCTCGCGCCGCCGTCGGCGCCTCCACTGCTGCCAGAAGCCATGGCGGCAGCGGCGGCGTCCCCTTCGTCGGCGGACGCGACGTTGAACAGGGCCTTGCAGACCACCTCTACCAGCGCCTCGTCGCGCTCGCTGAGCTCTCCCTGCGCCACGGTGCGCCCGAGCAGCTCCACCAGGCGGCCCACACCACCCAGCCCGCACAGCGCGGCGCGGCGCGAGGCGTCCATTGTGAAGTTGACGAGAGTGCCGCACACCGAGTAGAGCACCTCGGAGTTGCTGTGGTCAAGGAGCAGCACGAGCGCGTCCACGATGCGCGTGGCCTGGAGTATCGGATATCGTGGGCGGGGCGGGAGGGGCGGGGCGGATGGGTCGCAGAGAGGACAGCTGGAGGGCAGGCAAGGAGAAGCCCGCACGCCATGCGGCGCTGGTGCGCGGTGGAAGCTGCGAGGTGCATACAAAACGTGGGTGGGGCCCCGACGCTGGCTCACAGCGGACGTAGCGGCGACCAGGGTATGCAGTACAGCCAAAGGGCGGTGCAGACGAGAGGCCCCACAAACCCCAACTGGATGATTGCGGCAGAAGAAGCTTAATTCTTACACCGCTACGCCCTACTTGCCATCGCCTTACCCACTCGCATCCGCCGTCACGCCAGTAGACCCTTATGCGTGGGGTCTTCCGGCTGGGCCGTGTTGTGGGGGACCGCCAGTCCGTCCGCACACGGCCAGCACCATTGCCATCTAAACTCCCTGCTGTGACCCTTATGTGCGGCGTGCCGTTGTACAGCGCTCCACTTTCCCCCCAATACCCCGCCCTGTGTTCCTGAGTTTTAGGAACTCGGCAGTGGGTTTGCGCATGGCGTGACTCTGCTTGCCCCTGCGCTTTCCCCTGGATGTTCCATTGCCGTCACTCATCACCAATCCCGCCACTGTATCGCCGCCGTCGTCCGTCCGCCCTTCTCGTAGGGCAGTGCAAATGATGGGCAGGTTTGAACAGTCCGGGACGTCCGTCTGGGCAGACCTGCGCTCGCGAGGTCCGTGCTGTGCCGTGTGCTGGGTTGGTTGGGAAGGGTGGCTATCCCTTCCTTAGACATTTTCCAGGTTTACGCAACCCTATCGCGTTGCACACGACGAACCGATTGGTCGCGCTGACATTGCGGTCTCATAGGTCGCCTACGACTCGGCCCAGACCACCACAAAATCATTGACTCTCATTGCGATTCGGCGTCACGTGTTGTGACCCGTTTCCTGCCCTCCTGCCCCAGTTGTACCCGCGGCCTGTAACCCCGCCGGCGCGCAGCCCCCCGCAGTCCCAACCCCGCGGCTCACCTGCATGTAGTCCCGCACGTCGGGCGAGCGTGAGAAGTTGCCGTACACGCGGGCCGCCTCGATGACCGCCTCCTCGTTGTCGCACATTAGCAGCGGCGTGATGCGGGGCAGCAGGCGGGCGGCGGGCAGGCAGAGGACCTGGAGGGGTGGGGCGGGGCGGGCGGACGCGAGAGCAGCGGGAGCGGCGCGTTGGCCACAGGCCGGAGCGAATGCGCGATATGGAGGGAGCGCGGTTAGAGGGAGTAGTACAGCAACGACGGATGCGCGTGCTAGCAATCGCAGGAAAAGAACGGTTCTGCGGCCGCACGCCTGCAGCATTCTGTGCAAGAACAGTACTCACATGCACGGGTTTCCACTGCTCTCTGTCGGCACCACCGTAGCGCACCCAAACCCACACATCCACCCATGCCCGCGCAAACGCATCCACTTCGTTCAAGAAAGTAAGGGCTCTCTGAGCCCAATCCCTCACCGCCTCCCAGCGCGCCATCCACACCCACGCCCACCTTGTTTGTGAAGCCCGCGGCGGGGTCAGATTGGTAGAAGGAGAGGTTGGTGAGCGCGCACACGGTGTTGAGCACCAGCTCCTCCGCGCCCTCGAAGCTGTACCCCTCCAGCAGCGCCAGCAGCGCGCCCGCCACATGCTCCTCCTCCGCCAGGCTGGTGCCCGCGGGCGGCCAGATGGCCAGGTTGGCGGTCAGGCGCAGAAGCTTCACCAGGCAGTCCTCGTGGCTGGCGGCGCGGGACAGCCTGCGGCCGGGGAAACGGCACAGGAGGGCGTGTGTGAGGCCGCGCGACATAAGGAGCACGGCACCACCTTTCCCCTGCCCCGCACCGGGAGACAGACCACAGATGCTCACCGGTCTGTTGCCGAGCTGCCGCCACCGGCGCCCTCCGAGGGCGGGCCCCCGAAGGCGTACCGCTGCAGCACACCCACCACCGTCACCAGCGAGAAGGGCACGTCGCACACCTGCGAGGCGGGCCAGCGGAAACGCAACCCGGGGTGCAGGAGGCATATGCGAGATCAGGAGCGCCCCGACATGGCGGCCCATGCAAAAGGGAAACTTTGGGTAACCGACCCCCGGCTGCCATCAAGGGGACTGCCCTTTAGGGCTAGCGCCTCGACGTTCCATCTCAGCAGGATACGCCTTGCAAAGTCTTCAATACCGGGTCTTGACCAGCTCTTTGCCTCGACACGCTCATTTCCCAACCCCCGCGCTTGCCCTCGTGCTCCCCGTACATGGGCCCACCTGCTCCCGGTACTGGTTACTGTGCGTGGTGAGGTTGCCCAGCACGAAGGCCACCCGCAGCAGGATGGCCCGGTTGTCCGCGTACTGGCCCAGCAGCTGGACCTGCAGCGTCGTCAGGGGTCGGTGCCCGAAGAGTTGAGAGAGCACATTTGTGTCACATTGCGCTCTGTGCACATTAACGGCACCAGGACGCGCGTGGTGGAGTGGAGCTGGGGGGGCCATGCAAGGCCAAGGGGTCACATGGCGTCGGGCGGCAAAGCTCAGCCAGCGGTTCCGCCCCGGGCCGGCCGTACCCACCAGCAGCGGCGCGTACGCCGTATCCTCGGCCATGGCCGCCTGGCAGCCCTCGTGGAGGGACAGCTTGGACAGGATGCGACCCACGTTAAGCACCACCTCCACCTGCGGCGCGGCGGTGGACGGGCGTCACCATTGGGGCGAAGAAAGGGGGCGCCGTGGTACCGTGGGGGCGAAGAAAGCGCATGGGCGTACCCGCAGGCGCACGGGGTACCACGGAGGGGGCATCCCCACTTCGCCCCCAGGCGCTTTCAGCGCGCCGCCGGAATGCCATCTCGTGGCTCCTCCGGTTCGTTTGCGCCCGCGCGCGGTGCTACTTGCTTTGTCATGCTGTGTCCTCGCACCCTCCCATCGCTCCCCTGTCCCTCCCATGTGCAAATGCTGCTGGCGCCCAGCCCGCTCCTCCTAAACCCTGTTTCTTCATCGCCTTCACCTCTTGCGGACTCCGCCCCGCCCCACCTGCGTGCTCATGCCTGAGCAAGCCGCCCGCAGCGCCGGCAGCACGCCCGCCGCCAGGAAGGACTGCGCGTTCTGCGTGGGCACCGCCAGGTTGCGCAGCACGCCGCTGGCCTGCACCGCCACCTGCCCGCACGAGTCCGACAGCGTGTCGTCACCCGACTTTGCCTGCGTTTTACAGGCATCAAGGAAAAGAAACAATGGTTGTTTACGTTTGGCATGCAAACTGGGGAAGAGGGTCTACTGCGGGAGGCGCTGGGGCCGTGATCACTACGACGCCGCACATCTTGCAGTGGCCCACGCAACAGCAGTGGCCCACGCTAGCTTTGACAATCCGCATCATCCCGCCGCCACTCCCGCCCGCTCTACCGCAACAACAGCTCCCGCTCCTCATCCAGCCCCCTTCCAATCCCCACCCCCACCCCTTTCCCCTCGGCCACCCCCGTTGCGCCCCCCTCACCTGCTCCGCCAGCTGCTGCAGCAGCGCCGCCAGCACGTGCAGCGCGCCCAGCTTGATCAGGGAGCGCTGGTTGGAGGGCTCGTTGGAGATGTTCTTCAGCGTGCCGCTCATGTACACCAGGGGCTGGGGGGTTGGGGCCGGTGGTCATAGGAGCGGTCAGGTACACCGGCAAGCCCAAGGACATCGAGGCGGGCAACAAGAACCGAGTACGAATGCTAGTGTTGCTGCTGTCGGCGGCCCGCCTCATAGACTGGCCACTGGCAGCCGCCTAGCTCATCAACCGGCCACTAGCAGCCTGGCGCTTGAAGAGGCTATGGTGGCTTTGACGCGGGCAACGGAGTGGACTGCAAGGCAGCCTCCGTCCAACTATTGTGCGGTCCATCTGGAGGAGCGCCAGAGGACGCATGCATAGGTTAGTGCTGAAGCTCGCCGGCACCATTGGAGCACTTTCAAGGACCGGTAGTCAGCCTTGGGCGCGAGCCTGGGCAGCGGCAGCAGGCAGCCGGGGGGTGCAAGCGCATGCGCGCCGGCTGCCAGATTAAGTTGCAGCACACGACCTATAGCGGCGATGTTGTGTATGTTCCCCGGCGCGTCGCACCAGTCAACCTCGTTCATGAGATTCGTTCGCGCTTCGGACCATCATCTGCTGCCGCTGCCCAGGCTCGCGCCCAAGGCTGGTGACCGGCAGGGCGTCGACGTGCGAAGATGTGCGGCGACGATTCTTATGCCCCGCCCCCTACCCCACCCACGATCCCACCATCCCATGCAGCTGCGCCCGCACCGCCCTCTTCTTTTCTCGTCTGTTCACGTCGCCCGAGCCCCAACCCCAAGGACATGCCCAGCCCCCAGCGCCCGTGTATCCTGCCCGTCACCCTCCCACCCATTCCCCCATCCATCAGCTCACCCACCCACCCAGGCAGCCAGCGCGCCACCCACCTCGTGCATGTTGGCCGGGTTGCTGCTGCAGCGCGCACTGGCAACCATGATGTGCAGCGAGTGCAGCAGCGGCTCCAGCAGGCCCTCCCGCCGGAACAGCGGGTCGTGCTGGCCGTCCTTGCTCAACCGGTACAGCAGCTTGGCGGCCTGCAGCAGCGGCTGGCGGCTCTTGACGACGCGGAGCACCACGGCGCAGGCCTACGGGGCGGAGGAGAGGGTTTGTTGGGTTATAAGGCGTTCTCAGGCGCGGAGGGGAGGGGTCGTTGGGCTGGAAGGCGTTCTCAGGCGCGGAGGGGAGGGGTCGTTGGGTTGGAAGGCGTTCTCATGCGCGGAGAGGAGGGGTCGTTGGTTTTGAAGGCATTCTCAGGCACGGAGGAGCAGGGTGGGACGATATTCAGCCCGTGGCCTAGCTGGGCGGTGACCATGCGGGTCAAACGATTGAGAGGCGTTAGTAGTGAAGCCCAAGGCGCATGTGATCCCGAGCCGTGCCGAGTGGTCGTAGGCTGCGTGGCGGAATGCCCCCAACGTCGCCCGGTTTCCCTTTCTGGGTCCAAGAACCCGCGAAGGATCTCGCTGGAAACCCCAAAACCAAGACCGGGAACCGTAACAGCTAAAGCCCCTCTGTTCCGAGCGCCGGTTCCATCCCGCAAATGTTATAGGGATGCGGGTAGGGTTACGGGGATGAAGGGGAAAGGATCTAACCAACGATGAGCTGAACGCTGGCAGCGTTTGTCCCGTCCGGCGGCCAAGTCAGTCCTTGGGGGCTATAGAGTGGCGTGCGTGCGTGCGCATGAGCCGGGCGGTGGGGGGCGCGTTGGCGCAGGCGTTGGGCAAGGCCGTGCAATGAGTGGAAGCGGTCGCGATGCGCAACAGGGGTAGCGGGGCAAGCAAGATACGCCCCTGCTATGCAAGCGCGCGTTGAGCCCGTGCAATACGAAAGTACGACCGCATTCGTGCCCACGACTAATTGTACCCTGCAGCTGGGATGGCAGCCTCTCGGGTAGACGCCCACGGACCGTGATGCGGCAAACTCACCCTACGGTCAGCGCGCGACTGGGGCAAGGTAGCCGCGGTAAGGCTTAGGCCCATGCAGCCGTCCCGAGCGCATTGCAGCTCCATCCCGCCACCTCTTGAAAACTTGCCGTCGCCGCCGCCGTGGCCCCCCGCAGGACCGCTCTCCTGCCCGTCCCCGTATCCCTTCCCCGTCCCCGCCCTTCCCCATCGGGCCCTTCCCCGCACCTTCATGAGCAGCTCGCTGTTGCTGCTGTCCATGAGCCGGAACACGTGTTCCGCAATGGCCTCCCGCATCGTCAGCGCCACGCCGCTGCCGTCGCGAAAGCACGACGACGCCGAGTTAAGCCAGCGGGAGGAGCCCTCCCGCCGCCGCATCTCCTCCACCAACCCCACCAGCTTCCCCGTGTGCCCGCACAGCGTGCTGCTGCTGGCGCGCGCCGCGATGGCGCCGCTGAGATCCGTAAGCACGCCCTCCACAGCGCCCCGCCACCGTCATGAAGTCATCGCT
>LSYV01000076.1:276586-288288 GCA_001584585.1 Gonium pectorale
CGAAGTCATCGCGTGGGGTCGGACGGACGGACGGGCCCGCCCGCGCCCGCAGAGCCGCCGCGGCCTGCCGGCTCGGCGACGGGCCTACCCGGCCCGCCGCCGCCGTAGAGCCCACTGCCGCCGCGGCTGCTTGCCGCGCCTCGTGCTGTTTGCTACGTGGCGGGCGGCGGCGCCGCGGGCGCGGCGGGCGCTGCCGTCGCAGCCGCCCCTTGTCCCACAGCCGCTGCTGCTAACGCGTTTCCTGCTCCTGCCCCTGCAGAAGCCGCTGCCGTCGACGGTTCATCCTCGTCGTCCGAGTACTGGGCGAACGCCGCCAGGTCCAGCACCTGCGCTCCGTTGCCCATGTCCTGCACGCCCGGGGGCGGCCCCGGATAGCGCTCAGTGATGGGGTCCATGTCTGACAGGGCTGCAGAGCCGGGCCGGCCGCGGGAGGTGCCGGGCCGCGGGGGCAGGTCGTCGTTGCGCCGCGGGTCCAGCAAGGGCCCTTCGCCGCCCTCGATAAAGACGCCGTAGCTGAACTCCGCCGCCAGCTGCCCCGCGGCGGCGTGCGCGTGCCCGTGTGGGGGCTGCCCGTGGGCCGAGGAGGAGGCAACTGAGGCGGAGGAGGAGGCAGTGGCGGGAAGGGAGAAGGGCGAGGACGCGGAGCCCGACGCGCTCCGGCCGGGCGGGTCCGATGCGGCGCCCCCCTGGAGCCCTGGGCGCGGAAAGCTGCAGGGGTGTGGAAAGGGAGGCAGGCGGGAAGAGAGGGAGCCCGAGAGGGAAGGAGGATCCCTCGGCGCTGTCAGATAGGTGCTGCGCGCAAGGGCGTATAGCGGCAGAACAAGGAGATAGACCAGGATTCGAGCGGACGCGTGAATGGATCGGGAGATGAAGCGCTCTTGCAGGAGGGCCGGAACCCATTGATCCTGAACGCCCATTGAAGATCGTGCAGGCAGGAAATAAAGGCAGGAGTTGCAGGTAGGCAGCCAAGGATGGCCCCAAAGCTCCTCGGCCTCGACCTGCCACCCCACTAGCAAAGCCTTTCATGACGGCCCACCCATGAGAGCCTACACATCCGGCTCTCCGCCTTTCTGTGGACCTCCAGCGGTTCGAGCGCGCCGTCGAGCTGCAACTGTACCTGAAGTCCGCTTCGCCCGCCATATTGCTCCGTAAGGCCGCTACAGTCTCCGCCGGCGTTTGCCGCTGCGATTTCGCCCCTCCGCCGGGCGCCAGTGTCGCCTCCAGGCCCGGCAGAGAGTTGGAGAGCCTGAGAGGCCAGCCGACAGGCACGATCGAGGAAGCGACACGCACTCTCAGCGTCGAGGGGCACCACGCTCGTGCCGCAACGTTGCATGGCCCCCGATTACTCGTTTGTGGCGGCAGCGGGCACGGAGTTCCCGCGTGCATGTCCAGAGCGCGGCCGTACGGGCCTTACATCGGGCCATGTTATCTGGCGGCATAGCGCCTCATGGAGTCGGCTCCCCGCCCACACGCCGGTTCCCCCGGGGCTGCACACACCTGGACGGCTCCCGGTCTGTGCCGGATGGCTGCTTTCGAAGGACGCCACCTGCCGCCGTATCTGCGATGGAAGTTCCACGTAGGTTTGCTCACCATTCCGCTCTGCCGCAAAGCGGACCAAGCCACCCGCGTAATGATGACGACGGGGGTGGTTGCGGAAGGGCAGGGGGCGGAGCGTGTCCTCTCCGCGGAACGTACGGCAAAACCCCATACCTGGACGATTGGGGTCCAACTTGGGGAGCGCCAGCTTTGGCCCGCCATCCTGATAGAACCCCTTACTGCACACAGGAAGGGCCACGCTAGCGTAAACCCCATGGACGGGCGGCACGAGGAGCAAGGTAAGCCAATCTTTAGCCCCCACCTTCCTGCCACAGAGTATGACGTCGAAGGTCGATTACTAGCATCCCCCGTGGAAAACAGTTGTCTCCCATAGTCAGCGGGAGTCACGGGGCGCGTGGGCTCCTTGAGCGAGGCCCTACAAATTGGATGATCCCGTGGTTTGGCATTTTCTTGGCCGGTCCATAGCTTGGCTCTTTTATCTTACTTTGCCGCGCGGATGACCGAGACCGGGGCGTTTGGGCGCAACCCAAACGGGTCGCCCTCGTCGCTAGCTTTTGGTGGAGGCATGGTAGATATGAGCAAGGCTCAACTCATGTTGGTGTTAAGCATGGACGGAGCATGGAAGCGGAAGGACGTGCATGACAGCAGAAACGCAAAAGCTGCAGTGATCTGGTTATGTATCCTTGTTTTCATTGAATTGTGGAGCGGTGCTGTGTACAACTGAAGTACCTGCTACGGCTTTCCCCAGCCGGGCTTTTGCTCCGCACTCTGTCGCAGGAGCGTGTAGAGGCCCGAAAAGGCAAGTATATCATACAAATAAGGTGCGCAAGTTTTGTGCAAAACACGCACTTCGACACGCAAGAACACCGTCGTCATGAGAAGGCAGGCATCGGGAGCTTGGTGGCATTGCCACAAACTTTGACTCGGTTGGGGTGCCCCGGAGGAGCCCCGAAGATGTCCACTCAAATATCGCTGAAACCCCACCTGGCAGCGAGGGGGGGGGCGGCATATGGGCACTGGCAGTTTGCGTCATTATGGTACCCGGAAACCTTAATCTCTCATGAACGCATGTCTCTTCTCTCCACAAACACCGCCTGTGCCGCCAGGCCGTCGGCTGCTGCTTGTCCGCGGGCCGCCGCTCGCCGCCGCAGGTGCTGAGCGTCCGCACGCTTGCTTTGATCGCAATCAGAGCCAGTTGCATTATCAATCAAGGGGCCGGTGAGGCCGTCGCAATGGAGGCGGGCCGAGTCGACGTGCTTTCAGGCAACGAGGGCGCTGGGACAGTGTGCAACGCGCGTGGCGACAGACCTGCCACGCGCTGCTGTAGCGTCCCGCAGAGGATAAGAATGTCTCCCGGAACCCGAACGACGAAGAGTATTACTTGCGTTGGCCGAGTCAGCCGTCCTGTGTCTGGTACTGCGGAGGCGTCCAGCATGTGTAGACACCTAAAAGGCCGCCGTCCACATTTTGACGAGGAACGCTGCGTTGAGACCCGTTTCATCCCGGTGGTGCTGGAGTGCCCGGCGCCTACCAGTTTAACGCTGGGGCCAACTGCGGGAGTAGGGCACCAAGCACCGACCGGGCAGGCGCAAACCGTGCATGTGCGCAGGCAGACTGGCTATTTTACACGTTTTCTGGGGGAAACATCCCTTTAAACACCCCCTCCCTCGGCACATCTTGGGTCTCCTCCACATCTCCTTTCGTAGGGCGTCCAGCTCCTCACAGATAGAGGTAACTGTCGCTTCTGGACAAGCATAGCAGTTACTTCACGGCGCAAAAGCCGACTACAACTTGCGCTTTCCCTGGCCAGAGAGTCCGGCGCCCGCAATATTCACATCACAGCCCACACAGCTGATATTCCATGTTCGTTCCCTCTTCTTGAAGAGCTCAGGGAGCGTCAGCCAATCCTTCACGATGTGCAGCGATGCCATGCGCTTGTGCGACCAAGGCGGGTCTGCCCACCGAATACTTCGTGGCGCGGTCCGGAAAGTGGCACGGTCCTCGTTCCTGTGTCCTGGACCTCATGGCTCGTGAGGACACCCGCCGTTAAGGCGGAATGTAGAATAACATAACATTGTGGCGGGCGAATTCCCTACGCATCTTCCTCATTTTCCATAGCTTTGGTGGGCGTCTTCCGCCTGGGCGATGCCGCTGAGCGTGCCCAAACAGTTCGAGCAAGGCTAGCAAGGATATCACAGCAACACACTGAACAGCTTGACCCTTCGGGACGGGAGGGCGCGTCTAAAAAAAGAGAAATCTGCAGAGAAACGCGTCTGCTCACTTGCGTTTGCCGCCTTGCCTTGTAGCCGCCCAGCCTACTGGTCACGTCGCGACTTCGGGTGTGTATGTCCATTACTGAAAGTTTGTATTTTTTATAGGCGGGCGCCCACTTCCTCTGCAGATTCTCGTTCCTCTAGCACTGGGAATGGCACAGCACGTGTCTGTGCACTTTGCCCTGCGCCCTGCAATGAGTCGTGGCTTGAGGCGTGGCAGAGGGCGGACGTTACATCCCAGCTTTGGCAGCGGCAGCCCACAAGCAACGCGTTGCGTTGGACGTTGCGTGGCGGCCGTACGGAAGCTGTACGGTGACTACGAACGTCTGTGAACCATGGGTCGTTATGCGCCAGTGACGCCCGTGTGACATTCAAGTCGGTCGTTGGGAGGAGGCAGACAGCCGGATAGATCTTGGACAAAAACAGCGCGCACCTTGCAACACCCGCAACCTTGGGAGCTCCGAAACTCGCTGGAGCCATCGTATCACCCAATCGGCGAGCGGTATATCACAAGTGGGATTGAGACCATGTCAGATTACCGTTAGGTTTACGATTGCATGCTTGTCTGGCGCGCTCAGCTCCAGTTTCGTACAACCCCGGGCGAGTCAGTATCACTCGCCGTCAATAGCGTAATATTACCCGTAACAATCATTCAACGGGTGCAAAGTAGCGCTCAGAGGCTGAGCACAGAAGCATCACACGTCGTCGTCATCGCCACACGATGGCGCTCAAACCCTCTCGTGGAGACGTGGTGCTGGTCACAGGGTGCAGCGACGGGGGCATAGGTGGGCGCCCGCGCTGCGCGGCGACGCTGGTTCCTGTCGCCACGGTGCCCACCTAACCCGCTGGGCACGCCGCCCTGCCCCCGGCAGGCGCCGGCCTCTGCCGCGCTTTCCATGCCGCCGGCTGTTACGTTTTCGCCACCGCCCGGCGGCTCGAGTCCATGGCCGGGCTGCAGGCGCTGGGCATAAGGACGCTGTCGCTGGACGTGACCAGCGCCGAGTCCATCAAGGAGGCGGTGGATGCCGTCGTTGCGGAGGCGGGGCGCATCGATGTACTGGTCAACAACGCAGGGATTGGGCTGGTGCGTGCGGGCAAGAATGCGCCGAAACGCGTGGCCGTGCATGGGCGATGAACATGGGCAGGGACCTGGATGGGCAGGGGCCCGACAAACAAGCGGGCAAGCACAGGCTAAAGTGTGCATGGAGGCGGGCAACATGCTTCGCAGCTCGCCACTCGGAATGCGGTATATGCAAGGCGGCAGCTGTTTGGCATCAGCCGCTGGCTACTGGGCTGTCCTTACCGTCTGACGTCCTCGTCGCCGCCCCTTCCCCAACAGGTGGCGCCTCTAGCCGAAGTCGATATGACGAAAGCGCAGGAGGTGAGGCCATGGGTCCAAGTGCGAGAGGCACTGGCTGCACTGCCTGGGCACTCAGGCTCTGTGAAGCTTGGAGCTCTCGTCGCGGCACAGCACAGCGCGGCGGCCCCTCCGCGCAGTACAAGCGGCAAAAGAAAAAAGTTCCCATCCTTCCCGGGCGCAACTGTCGTCGGCCTGCGCTGTTTGCAACCGCCTGCCAACCTCCTTGCCCGCGCCGCGCCCACGCCTGTGCTGTGTGCTGTGCCTGCTCGCACCTACCTCACAAATTCCCAACCATCTCTGGCCAGGAATTCCTCCCAGCTGTCATCTCACATCCTCTTGTCCCCCCTCCGCAGCTGTTCGACACCAATGTGTGGGGCACTCTGAGGACAACCCAGGCGGTGGTGCCCCACATGGCCGTCCCAGCGAGGCGGCGTCATCGCCAACATCGGCAGCGTGGTGGCGCTCGTGCCCACGCCATGGGGCGGCATCTACTGCGCCTCCAAGGCCGCCATCCACAACCTGACGGAGACGCTTCGGCTGGAGCTGGCGCCCTTCGGCATCCGGGTGGTGTTGGTGGCGCCCGGGGCCGTGCAGTCCAACATCGGGGCCAACAACCTCAGGGTGGGGAGCTGACTTACCCGGTGGTTGGGTGGCGGTGGGCGTTAGCCTTCAGGGGCTTTCAATACCCATGGGTGCGGCCGGCCTGAGTGCGCTGTCCCCACGTCGCCCGCGGCTTGCGGCGGCCTTCCAATCCGTGCGTGCTGTCTTGTCTGCATGCACGGACCCTGTGAGCCTTCCGCATCCCACAGTCTGTGTGAGACGGAGCAACCGCGCCGTCCATCGACGCGCCATCCACCCGTGTGCGTGCCCCCCCTCCAATTCCCCGACCCGCGCCGCAGCGCTTTGACGAGACCTTCAAGCTGTACGGCCCATGGACGGGCGACATCCGCGCGCGCGCCCTGGTCAGCCAGGGCAAGGAGAGCATGCCCACTGATGTCTTCGCCCGCGGCGTGGTGCGGCAGCTGCTGCGCCGCACGCCGCCGCGCGTGTTCCTGCTGGGCGGCATGGTGGGCATGATTCGCTTCGCCCTGCGGCTGCCGCTGTGGCTGCGGGACCGCATGGTGTCACGGAAGTTCGGGCTGAACCGCAAGCTGCCGATTCCAGCTGCGGCACCGGTACAACCGGGGGCCGCCAAGGCGGATTAAGGGCCGCCTGCCGCTTGCAGTAGCACTGCATGCCTGGAGCCGGCCCAATGCTGCGGGGCATTAAAAGCCAGACTCGGGGGAAGCAGTTCCGGCGTCGGTAGCGGAATACAGGTGAAGAGCAACCACTACCGGCGGCTTCGGATGCGGCGCCTGCGGCGGGTCGATGGCCTTCTGTCAATGCCGCTGGGGAGGGCAGGGCTTGGCGCTTGGACATGCGAGAGAAGTACTATACACTGTACAGGGGTCGTCTCGGCCAATGAAGCAGGGTGCGGACGAGTGGTGTTACCGGGTAGGTCTAGGTGTTTACAAGGGTGCAGAGCGTTGGGACTATCGTGGACTGTATGGCATTGGTGTTTGCGCCTGCGTGTGAAGGATGTGGAGAGGCGTGTCTACATTGAAGGTTGGACGAGATGCTGACCGGAGGCTGTCCAGCGTGCTTTCCGCACGCGCAAGTTATTTCAGTGCAACGGAGCCGTGTGTGGGGAGATGTTCTGGACATTGATGAGGGGCCCGCGCATGCAGTGGAGCTGTCATCCAATTGATCCCGTCAGTCTGCATGTTGCATCGTTGCATTCACCATCATGGAATCGTAACAGTTGAGTTGATGTCGCCATGTGAGCTCCAGACTGTCATCCATATGCCCAAAGGAATTCCCTCAAGTGTAACACCGGAGTACCGGCATCCCGAACACCTGACAGCACACCCAGCATACCCAGGTGGCAAAGCATCAGCGAGCCATCAGAGATTATAGCGATGGAGTTGTCAAGTGTGTGTCCAATGCTCCAAGGTCCCTCGCAGATCCCCACGGCCCTGACAGGTCCCAACATCCCTAACCTTCTCGCCTGCTGTAGATCGCAGGCGCACGTCTCTAAACGGGCACACCAGCACCAACAACCTCTAAACAAGCACCAACAACAGCCGCCGCCTGCGGTTCGCGGCCCCAGAGCCTCATCCAGTCCACTGCCCCGCTCTGCGATGTACGGGCCGCACGCCCAGGCTGCACCGCTCAGTCGTCGTCAAATAGGTTGGGCCGCCGCCGTTGGATGGTGATTTTGGGCTTGCTGGCTCCCTCCCGCTCGTTGATCTGCTCCAATAGCTCCACCAGCCGCTCCTCGGACACCTACGGGCCGAAAAAGCAGGTCAGCGGGCCGGCCAGCGGGCAAGGAAGGGGGCGTGGAACCGGAGCGAAATGAACAGGCTGGTATGCATCCTGCAAACTTGACGTGTACGGTGGCCTCAAGATGGTACACAAGGGAAGACCCGTCACGCAACCCAGGTGCAAGGGGTCAGGCACAGCAGGGGACGGCATTGTCGGCCCGACACGGCAGCACGGCAGCTCCCGCCGCCGTGCCGTTCCCTAAGCGGACAAGCACCCAACGGAGACCCCCACCAGGTGGCCTAGCTGCCGGGACTTACCTTCCCGCTGAGCGCTCCCCGCTGCGCCGCGCCGAGGATCATGTTCTCCACCCCCCGCGCCTTGTCCGGCTTGACGATGGCGATACGGGACACTGCGCAGGCAGAATGCGGGGCACGCAGCATGAAGCCGAGCCCATAGAGGTCCGGTGGCGCCGCGGCGCGGTTTTGGGAGCAGGCAGCTAGACATCAATGGGCAGCGCAGGCAAGTGCCGGACCCGTTAGGGCATGGTTGGGACGGGCAGGTTGCACTCAGACTTGCACGCAGGTGAGGGTCGCCGGCAAACCATGCGCTCGGCGCTCGTCATGCACACTGCACCCCCCTGGGCGTGCATGCGTGCGTCGTGCAGGCCTGGGGCACGCTGTGCGCCTCACGGGGAGCCGTACAGGTGCTCCACGGACGCCGCCCGCCACCTCCAAGTAGAGCGCTTGCAAGGCCCGCAGGCTGAGCAAGGAACACCGTCCGGCAGGCGTCGCAGGGCTGCCGCTTATCAACAATGCCCCTGCCCCTGCTGCTGCCGACGCCCGCACCAGCGTCACCTACATCGCTCGCGCGCCTCGTTGGTCATGCATGCCGCCAGCATGGCTCGCCGCTGCTCCTCGGCGGACCTGGCGAAGGGCCCGGCCAGGTTCAAGGAAACGACGGACAGGGAGAGCATTCGTCGGCGGGGTCCCAGGATACCGGTTCTGAAGCTATGGACCGTGAACGCGCACCACCCTGGCGGGCATAAGTGTAAGGACGCGCCCCGCTCTGGCGCCTCCCCCCATCCCCACCTCTTCGCTTCCTCTTGCGCTTCAACATCCTCTTGGCTGGGCGCACCCTGCGAACCGTGCCAGTTCAGGACCGAGTCGCCGGCATGTCGCCCTCCGGGACCCACTCGCCTCCCACCTGCCCACCGCCTTGTGCGGCCATCATAGCTGCTAAGCGCGCCTGATCGTCGGCCTGCGGATTGTTGGCAAGACCTATGATAAGATAGCGTAACGCGGCAAAACGATCCGGGACGCGGCTGTCGCTGCGCTTTAACCAAGGACTTCATGCTAGACCAAATATCAGAATGCAGCTGTGTTTGAATGTGCTGAGTTGAAATCGGGTCGTAACGCACCATGGTGTTTACAATTCAACGCCGACCCGCCACGGGGCACACTAAACTTCGGTCCGCGCAAGTGGAACCCCTTATCTTTAATTCATGTTTCTACATGTCAACGGGTTTATGATACACATGCCGTACACGTACCGTACCATACACACGGCGGAAACCCGGACTCCCTTGCATGCGTAGACAAAAAAACTGCCCACGGAAAGGTTGCCTTGCGATGAATGATAGGCTCACATCCTGAACACCCTTGTGCCTTGTATGGCCCTGAATGTACGCCCACGCGTTGACACAGAGCGAACACCTACCCACAACCAAGCTGGCAGCAGGTTGAACTTTCTAGCAGTCCAAGGCCATTCGAGGACAATGGACATTAACGTTATCAAGGCAGCCGCAAGCCCAAGGGCCCTTCGCGGTAGAAGCCATACCCATGCATGCCAGTCCCTCTTCCTCTGCAGATTTCTCTTTTTCCAGTACAGCCGAGCTCCACTTTGCAACAAAACGGCACGCCGCCTCTGAAGAACCAATCCCCAGCCACACCGCAGCTGGTCCGTACTGTCGCTCAACCCTGAACATTGCTGCACGCTCCGCAGCCCGTTTGTTGGTAAGCACGTGACACTGTTGCAAGGCCCTGGCCGTATTGCGTCGTCAGGAGGCTCATGCCAGTTCAGGTACATTCACTGCATTCGAGCCGCCGCCTCCTGCTCAATCTTCGCCAGTCATGCGCTGCAAGCCACTGAAATGTCCAACGGATGGCCTCCCACATCGCACCGCCTCGAACAACACCCGCGCGATGCTCCCAACAAGTCCTTGTGACCCAGTCCACCCGCCTGCCGATCCACCGACCGCGCCCGGACCCGTGCCCCTCGCCGCCGCACGCATTTTTTTTACCATATGGCGCGCACCAGTGAGTGGGTCGTTGGGCCAGCAGCGCAGAAAGGACACACTCACGCCGCTGCACCCGCTGCTGCACCCGTTGCGTGCGCTGAACCCAAAACGCCAGGCCCGCGGCGCTGTAAAAAGAGAAACCTGCACAGAAAGAGGGAGCTGTCATCGCCCCAACTGCCGCATGCGGGATGGCGCGTACGACCGTTGCGAGCCGTTGCGACAGAAGAGAAATCTGCACATAAAGAGGCCTGCCCTGACCCCATAATCGCCCGCCGCCGCCACCACTGCCACTGGGGCCAACACCCAGACCGGCCGACGGCGGACACGGCCCCGCTGCGTGCCTTCCGCTTCCGGGCGCATCACTTCCCACAGCGGGGCCGCCGTGCAGACGTGCGCCGTGGAGCATGCTGCTGCGCGCTGCGACGCTGGGCGGATATCAACATGATTGTCCTCGCTAGGGCGTACTCACCTAGCGCTTGCTGCCTGCCTTCGAAACCACCCCTACGCCCGCCCTCGCAGCCTGCCGCATGCAGCGCTGGACACAGGAACGGAGGGAGCCATGCACACCAACATGCGCGCAGCAAGCAGCGTGTCCGATTGCGCTCGCCCCTGGATGTCACAGCCGCTCATGTGCCATCACCTCCGTTCCTGGCTCTAGCCCCGCTGCCCGTCGCCGCTACCGTCTCCGCCCCTGCAACCGCTGGCCCCAGGGCAGCTCTGCGAGTGCCCGTTCCGCCAGTGCTCCAGATGGCAGGCCCTGCAGCAGTACGGCACCGCCCGGCAGCGGGCGCAGGTCTTGCCGCGGCCGGCGATGGGCAACCCGGCCTCGCTGGGGCCCTCCATGTTGGTGCAGCGCGGGTTGCCGCACATCACCACGCCCGCAGCGGCGGCGGCGCACTTTGCCAGCGAGGGCGAGGGCAGCACCGGCAGGCTCGCCACGTCGTGCTTGCACAACAGCTCGGACTCCAGGGCCGCCAGCGCCCGGGAGAGCTCCGCCTCCTGGGCACCCTCGCTGGCATTCCCGTCGCCATCGCGCTCATCGACGCCGTAGTCGCCACCTCCTGTGCCGCTGAACCTCGCGCACGGGCTTCCGGCCGCCGCCAGCAGCACCGCGAGCAGGCGGTACCGGCCGAGGCTCCGCAGCAGCGACAGCATGCGCGGGCGGCCCCCTTCCATGCCCTCGTGCTTGTCGTGCTATACTACGTGCAGTGATACGGTCGATTCGGCTTGGCGCCTCACACCGGCGCCACAACCATTCCTTTAGCAACCATGCACGCGCGCACCGTAGTGTGTGCCCGCATCCTTGCGGCGTACGTCACCGACGCCCAGGCCGTCGACTTCACCACTTGGCTCACTCGTCTTCACGGGCAGGAACGGTTACATATCTCGCCGGGTGTGCCTGGCACCGTTTGGGTGTTTGTCTTTTCAGCCGGGATCGTTCGTCGGAAATTGTTGCGGCCTACGGCCCCACCGTCTTATTGGGTCTTGGGTTAGGCAGCTGACAGCCTGCAGCGGTTGTGCCGGTTCTTGTGTTAATTGTAGCCTCAGCTTGCTTGTCACGTCATATTCGTGTCAGCGCGTACGTGTGTTTATATGCGTGTTCTGTACGGCAGCTAGGTGCAGCCACGACAGATGCAGCTCGTCTGCGTGTGTGGGGAGGGGAATGCTATGGCCTGCTTCTGCGCGCCAACATTGTCCACATGCCCGCGACTGCTTCGAGCGCAGACGGTTCCTGACTCCGTGTTTCTGTCGTCCATTCCAGGTCTGTATTACGCCGATCGGCTGTTCGGGGGTGCGGGCTGGACGACCCGCGAATGGTAACCGCTGGCCGCCGATGGACTGGCCCCTTCGTCGACCGCTTGCCGGACCCTCTACTAGTCTACTTATAGTCAGGTAACTATTCTGGTAACAC
>LSYV01000076.1:288308-344770 GCA_001584585.1 Gonium pectorale
CCCGCTGCCGTACCCGGGCCCCACCACCTCGCCTGGGCGGATTACCCCCCTCTCTTTCCTGCCAGTCCATCGGCGGCCAACTACGGGGAGGGGAATGCTATGGCCTGCTTCTGCGCGCCAACATTGTCCACATGCCCGCGACTGCTTCGAGCGCAGACGGTTCCTGACTCCGTGTTTCTGTCGTCCATTCCAGGTCTGTATTACGCCGATCGGCTGTTCGGGGGTGCGGGCTGGGCGACCCGCGAATGGTAACCGCTGGCCGCCGATGGACTGGCCCCTTCGTCGACCGCTTGCCGGACCCTCTACTAGTCTACTTATAGTCAGGTAACTATTCTGGTAACACACCGGGGGGGGGGGCGTCTGCTCGTATACCTCGCCCGCCATGCATGCCCTGTACTCGGCGCCCTGCTGGAAACATCACACCTTCGGGTGTGTATGTCCGTAGAGGCTGCCTTCCCCGTTTCTGGTTCTCTTTTTTTTCGTGTGTGTGGTCCGTGTGCGATACAGCCAGCTTCCGTACTCTGCCTACGCCGTCATCAGCGCACCGCATCACAGTTTGCACGGGCACCACATTTCCTCCTTCGTCGGCCATCACCGGCACGCTGTTTGTACCTGCCGTCACATTCGGCTAGGCAGGTAGGGGGATAGTAACGTGACGGTCTCGGCCGCCATTCCCCTCTTTTTCGTTCCCGGCGCTGTCAGCGTTTTGATGCTGTTTTGTTTAGTTCTATGAGACGCGGAATGCGCTTACAAGTTGAAGACGTGCTGAGCTACTTTAGGAGCAAGGGGGATGCAATTCGCTTGGGGACGGTGTGTGTGCAGTACGGCAAGGAGACACTGCCTCCCCGGCCCTGCGTTAGTCGCCCTCCGCCACGGTGGTCACCGGACTCGCCCACCGGTCTCCAGCCTCGCCCACCGGAAGCTTCCTTCGAGGGCAACGCCAGTCGCGGGAGGTTTGGATCCGAGTCTGACTGCGCACCGGGATAGGGACGGATTTGCCACTGCTGGCTGCTGCTGCTCCCGGTGCACCTTCCGCGTCGTGCAAGTGAGCGACAGAGGCCAGGCGGTGAAGGCTGTGCAGCACGTTATCATAGCAGTTGGGCATGACGGGGATTCCCTCTGGGCTGTCCCAGTTGGGCGGTCGCTCATCCTCTGCCGCCACCATGTCCCTCCCGTTGTCTGCGCCCTTTCTCGCCTCTCCGCCTGTAACCCTTCCACAGAAAAAAACTATGTACCGCGTCGCGTGCTCGAGGAGGACAGCGCCGCCAGGTGCTCCCGAAAGTGGGGAAGGTGGCCGTCGACCGGCGCGGTGGGGACGAATGCCGCCGACGTGCAGCGGCTGACGGTCATTGGGCGCGTGACAAGCAGCGACGCGAGCACTCTGTCGGAGGGCCGGGTGGCCAGCAGGCGCGCGTAGGCCTGCAGCGCCCCGCTGCTGACCAGCGCCATGCAGGCACGGACGGCGAAGGGTGACGGGTCGAGCCGCAGGGGCTTTGCAGTGAGCTGCAGTGGCTCCCGCGGAGGTGCCCCGACCCTCCCATGGGCTTGAGCAGTGCCTCCAGCTGGCGATTGCGGGCCGCCATCGCGCGGCGGTCCGAGCGCAGCGGTTATCGAGCCTGCAGGGCCAGCAGGCCCCGCAGGAGCCAGGCGTGGGAGATGATGACGTTGACCCAGATCTACCGCAGCTCCCCACCTGGCTCGTCGTCGGGAGCGCTCTCGGAGGCCTGGCGCAGGAATGGCGCGTGACCGAGCAGTTGCCCAAGCGGCTGCGCCACGGCCACGCTGTTCAGCAAGCAGCCGTCCTGCAGACCTTGGGCGCTCAGTCGCTCGAGGGTCGCCATAGCATCTGACAGCTTGTGACAGCAGAAGGCATGCGGCGACGTCCCGGCGACCCCGTCGCGACACGGCGAAGCGGCTTGCGCAGGGCGCGGCATCCTCCAGTTTCTCGGGGCTTCTCTTATGCAAACATGGTAGAACCTAACATGCCGTGAGCCCAGGCCGGGCCTAACCGCGCCGCCGAAACCATGGTTTTACGTCAGCTCGCGTTAGGTGCGGCACTGGACTGCTCATTTGCTCAACTGTGCCATTGCGTACATGTGAGGCAGCAGGCAATGCCACGGGCAATGCCTCTGCAATCATACAGCGCACTGCCGCTGCACATGCCGTACATGTTACACACGCCGTCACTCACCGCAGCAGGAAGCCAGCAGCAGATGTGAGCGCAGGCATCGTCCCAGGTCCCAGGACTTGTGCACCGGATAGCACACACATCACAAAGCCAGAGCGCTCCCGTGGAGCGCCAGGCAGGATGCTCAACACGCCTTCGTCGTCCTTCGTGTCCAAGCCGCACAAGCCCACAACGCCGGCAACCCCTTTCCACACGCAGGCCTACCGCCCAATCCTCTCCCTGAACGAGCAGACAGTGCCCCAACTGCCCCAGTGCCCCACCAACGTGCCGCGCTCGAGGCTCGAAATGCGCCCTGGTGCGGCATCGGAGGGGGGAGCAACCTCGGGGGCGCAACTTCAACCAGCATGACCATCGCGCAGCAAGATGACGCGCAACTCGTGCCAGAGATATGTACGGCCACACACCACACTCCTGCCGTAATATGCAAGGAAAGTCGCTTTTCCGTGCACGTGATCCTACAACGGGATCCAATTGTACTGGAATGCAAGTCAACAAATCAACAACGCCTGGCCGACGACACTACCCTGTGCCGACAGCCGCAAAGTACACCACACACACCCCCATCAAGCTTGCGCCAAGCGCCTGCTGCCACACCCGCTACCAGCTTCTCGGCAATGTGCCAGTTGCATGGAACCCAGATACGAAACCAAGAAGAGAGTGCATGCTATCATTCCGCCCGCCTCATGCCTGTTCTCACACACTGCATAGCGCATGCCACACCATGTCGAGCCAGCGAACCGCATAATGTGGATTCCATGCGTGCCAGCACCGTGTTTCAAGTACTGCATTAACCATCAATGCTGTGGCGGCATTGGGCGCTTTAGGGCGCTCATGCCAATAACTGTGCGAGTAAGGGCCGGTCGCAGGCAAAGGAGCAGACCCACCGTATGTACTGCGCCGCACTGCGCCGCATCAATAACACAAACCCACCGACTAGGCACCGGATAGCGCAAGGAAAAGGATGCAGCAGACCTAGTAAACGCTCTAGTTGAGCAATGGAAACCTTGACATCCATTTCAGAAGGTGCTTTTGCTGCTATGGACCCCTTTCGGCTGCGCTGGGAAGCCACCTCCTAGCCCCTCGCGCGGCGGGACGGGAGCGAGCGCCCCCCCTCCTGCCCTACGCGTTCGACTCGTCGACTCGAATCACTGTACGACCGTCATCTCCCGCCGTACACCCTTGCCATACTTTTCTCGGTTTTCGGCCCACAGCTGCAGCAGCTCCTGTGTGTAGCGGCGGTGCAGCTCGTCCACCTGGTCAGGGCTGGGTGCGGCCACCCTGGCAAAGGAGAGGCGCAGGGAGGGGCCACGGGAAGGGCAGGGGCGTCGCGGTTGCTGGGCATGGTTGGGGTTTTCATTGGACGCACTGAGGGCGGGGAGCTGCCCAGGGCCGTGCTCCTAAATCCCGCTGCATGGCCGGGCAGCCTGGCAGCGCCGCCCCGATGGAGCGGCCTCACCTCTCAACAGGGACGGGCTTGCCCACCACGGTGATCAGCGGCGTCTGCAGCGGCAGCATGCCCCGGCCTGTCCGCGCGAGGCGGGCGGGCGAGACGGACGGACGGGTGGAGTGGAGCTCAGCGAGGCTAGCCAGCAGTAAACCCGAGGCCCAAAGTTTGGCGACAGCGCATTGGCAACCAGCAGCAGTATCATGCGGGACGAATGGGATGCGCGCGGGACGCGGCGGCAGAACCACAGGGCAGTTGCAGCTGCTGCATGGTCAGGACAGGAGGCGCCAAGGTGGCGGTACCGAACCGAACACTGGTGGGCTAAACAAGGCTGGAGGAAAACCCGGTGCGGTAGCAAGCCCCATTTTGGCCTGTCGCTCGGGGCGGTGAAGAAGACGCACATACCCACCGCTGAACAGCCCGACCCCCCAGCAGAGGGGGGTGGACACGCGCGACCAGCGCCTGATGGCCCTGGGGCGCGGGGGCAGGCGACAAGGGAGGAAAGGGGGGGCCGTTTGCGGCTCAGCAGGCAGCTGCAAGTAGGCATGGTTGCCACTAGCAGAGGCCGTTCAATGGGAAGGCGGCGGGCGGGCGAACATGCATGACTCAAAAGCTGTCGGCCGCAAGTGGCCCAAACCAACAGGCCTGCGGCACCCACCCCCGCTGCCTCCACGGTCCTCTCTCCAGCTGCCGACAGGTAATGTCGTCAGGCCTAACGCTTGAGCATCCACCCACCCATCCTACTCGTCATACGATTGCGGCAGAACGAACCCTGTCACTGGAAGCGACGGCCGATTGGCTCCCGACCCGCCCGACCCCGCTTCTCCAGCCCGCATCTTGCCGCGCTGCCGCCCCATCCGCCCGACCCGCCTCACTTGATGACCTTGGACGCCGTGCTGTTGGGCGGTGGGATGTAGGTGTGGAAGTCGTCCGTCTCGCCGAATGCGATTACGGGCACCAGCGAGGCGCCCGTCTCCAGGGCCAGCCGCACAAAGCCCTTGCGGGAGCGCAGCACCTGGGTTGGGGAAAGAGAGGGGGGAGGTGACGGCGTGGAGGTAGGAGGTAGGCGCAGGCTCGAAGTAGCGGGGGCCGGGGGGTCCCAAGTGGCGGTGCGACGTGTGGGCCGGCCATCTGGGCCGGCTTGGAAACTCGTCATCGGAGATACGGAACGCACGAACCCTAGGGAATCCGGAGATCGTGTACGCAATACGTCGTACTAGTCCCGTTTCCAAGGCCCGAGCGGCTGCGCTTACCAGGTCATACGAGCCCGGTGCAGCGAGCAGCGCCTCCGCCGCGCCGCCCACGACCAGCACCACCGAGCGGCCGGGGCGCCTGGAGGAGGTGAGGCCGCGGATCGGAATGTGTCGATCCAGGTTTCGGCCAGCGGCCGGCCCAGCAGCCGGGCAAAAGAGCAAGCTAACACATAGTCTTCACATGGCCTTGCTGGCTGGACACGCATTCCTCGCACGGGCCGGGCGCGCACGGGGCTTCCGGGCTGCACCGCGCCGACCAGGCGGCCCATCCGAAACCCCACTCCCCCACCGAACCATCGACGACCCGCCCGATGCCCACCCACCCACCCACCCCGTGAGCACGCGGCGCAGGCTGTCCCGCGCCGCCCCGCACATGCCGTGCAGCAGCAGGTACTCCCGCAGCAGCGGCAGGCGGAAGTTGCTCTCCAGCGTCGCGGCGCGCGGGTCCACGCCTGGGCACGCGGCGGGGCGAAGAGCGGCGCGGGGCGGCATTCAGGATGTCGGTGATCCGCACATGAGAGCCCCGTGGGTACCATACCATAACGCCATGCATGGCTGCGGAGGAAGTGGTCAAAATCCTGTGATCCTCCCTTGATCTCTTTGCAGCAGCCGCAGCCGCAACAGCCGCAACAGCCGCAGCAGCCGCAGCAGCCACAGCATAATTCTCAACTTCAAGAAGTGCAGGCGTCTAGTGTCCCTAGCGCAGATTGCACCACTAGGGGGCTCGAAGCGGCCGATCAGGGACTGACAAGATCGGACCTCAGCCCTCCAGCAGCCCCTCTACATGGTGCAGCGGAGGGCCCGGGAGCCGGAACCCACCGGGGAAGGCCCTGCTAAAGCCGGTGGCGTCAGTCACGAACGAGAGCCATGTGGAGATAGCGATGATGCCATGCGGGTGTACGGCAAAGAGGTAGTGGCCCGCGGGGTCCAGCTCGGCCGTCTTGACGAGGGAAGCGGGGAAGTAGGACGCCATCACGCGCCATACGGACCACCTGCGCCAGTGCATCGCCACACGGGCCCAGCGGGCAGGTTGCCTAAGCGTAGTTTCAGTGGAAGGAAGGAGACCGGGTCCAACGTTGCGGGGTGGGGAAGGGCGCTGGGCGACCCCGCGCGTGCAGGACCGCGCCCAGACATGCGGCCTGTATGGCTGCATAGGTAATACTGCCTTGTGGACATGGATAGACTGCTATGCATCTGCCATGCCCGTAAGCGGAATCAGGCGGCTCGGCGTCCAACCTATTGGCACGCCGAGCCTCATGCGTACCTTCGCAGGGGCGTTGGCCATGTGCACTTGCTGGCCGCTCTCACACCTGGCCCGAAACTTATGTAAGTGACATACCTGCAGAAAGCAGCTGCATGCGTTGGTACTGCACCCCAAACTGGGTGAGGCGAAGCCAAGCGGACGCCAGCCCAACCGTCACGCGCGACGACAGCCCTTCCTTACCCGAGGAACGCCGCCGTGAGCCAGACGTTCTTTGCGTACCACAACCCCGCCACAAAGAGCGGCCAGAGCCACAGCTGGGCGATGGCAGTTAGCAAGAACCAGGTGCACACCATGCGAGCAGCGAAGGCGTCCCGATTGACCTTGTCCTGCAGGACGGAAGCTGCCGACACGAGTGTGGCTGACGCACCGCGCATTGTGAATACTCGTTATAACAGCGACGGAGTTCAGTCGTGACTGGCGTTGCTCAATTGTTTGCTTGACTTCTATGACCGTATGATATGTACAAATTTAGATAGTGAAGACAGTGTGACATGGTACCAATGAAAGAAGCAAGTATGACGTGTCGTATTGGAAGCGTCCCTCGCCACCACAGGTATCCCAGCTATACGCAATTACGTTGCCTGTATACTGTATGTGATGCAACTATTGGTCTGAATCAGCCTACCAAAAACGTTTGGGGTGAGGTTCCTTGGTTGGGTTTGGTAGTGAGCCAGGGGTGAACATCACACGGTGATGCTTGCCACCAACTCCTTGCAATTGCAGGCTCTCGCGTGTTGCACTGGTTGTGTCGCCGGGTTGGCCACCACACAGCCACACAGCGGCAAGGCGGAGCCACGTAGCTTGGGCTTCCCTGCACCTGATTAGCCAACGAGGTTCCCTTCGCGCCGCGAGCGCCCTTACCCACGTGTGCTACCCTCGCCCCTCCCTCTGCAGCTGTACACCATACGCCACCCCAGCGCTCCTAACCCACCCAGGTGCAGGGAGCCTGAAAAGACCCCCGGCCACCTCCTCGCCCTCTCCTGCCTTTTAACACCGAGTCAGCCACCCTGAGGTCCGCAGTCGGGGGAAGCCGCGGGCTGCTCCGCAGCGGCGGCCGCCTCTACGCCCGCAGCCTCTCGGTCGCTGCTGCTGCTGCCGCCACCGGAGGCTCCACCGGCGCCTCCGCCGCCGCCAGCCCCGCTGCGATGGAGGTAATCCGCGTGCCGTGCCTGTCGGACAACTATGTATGGCTGCTGCGGGAGCCCAGCTCGGGCCTGACGGCGGTGGTGGACCCGGCGGAGGAGGGACCTGTGCTGGAGGAGCTGAACAAACGGTGGGTCCGTGTGTCACTGTCACCTCCGTTCGCGTGGGGCGCAACCATTACGAAGGTGGATTACTGAGGTGCCGCCCGAGAAGTGCCGGGTTGGGGACACGACGTTGGACGGTTGTAGGCTTTCGCACGGGAAGCTTCAGGCATGCGGGTAGGCATGCGGGATGGGGCATTGTACAACAGTATTGGAGAGCGGGCACGTACACCACGGGTCTCGATGTCGGCGCTCGTCTGCGGTGCGGTATTGGCCCTCTACACGAGCCAAGCCCGGACCGAAAGCTCGCCTAAGCACAGTCGCTAGGCATGCTCACGGCCCGCATAGCCGGGCTATCTTTACTGCCTCCCACATGCACGCTTACCCTCGCACGCGGCCCGCGTCCCTTTCACCCCTTCCCCTCAGAGGCTGGTCCCTGAACCACATCCTCAACACGCACCACCACATGGACCACGTGGGGGCCAACACTGCCCTCAAGCGCCGCTTCGCAGGACTCACAATTGTTGGCCCCCGGGCCGACTGGCAGCGGATACCCGGCATCGACGTGCAGGTGGGTGTGTGAAGGGCAGGGTGTGGGGTGAAGAGGTTGCAATCGTCTCCGCTAGATTGAGAAGCTTGAGGGCACGCATTCATTAAACGGGCAGGTGGAGGGGGCCTTGGCGCGCAGGGTAGCGGGCGCATGGTGCGACAGCCGTTTGTGAGGCGGTTACCGCATAAGGGCCGGGTGGGCTTTCGGAGAGGACATTGGCCAATTGTGGCTGGGTCTGGGGTCTGGGGGGGCGTACTTGGTTGGTACGCCAAGGGAAGGGAGGCCCCCCCGCCTGCTTCTTCGGCCGTTCAGCCGTCTCTGTCATCTGTGGTGCGCGTCCATTTTCCTACTTTGATCCAGGTCGGCGACGGCGACACGTGGCAGCTGGGGCCGCTGGAGTTCCGCGTGTTTGACACGCCCGGCCACACCCGTGGACACATCACCTACTGGGTGCCCCAGGCCGAGGCGCTGTTTTCAGGTGGGTGGACGGGTGGACATGTGGATGCTTGCGGGGCCGGGTGTGTTGAGGTTAGGAGCCGTGCGGGCCTGCGCATTCAGAAGTGAGTGCTTGCGCGGGCGTTTCAGCGGCAGGCGGGCGGCGGCGGTCACCTGTCCGCAAAATCCCCAAGGTGCACCATTCCACCACCCGACGTTCACGCAAACACACAGTCACCTGCGCAAGGTCCCAAAGCATGATATCCACCATGCTCCATGCCGCCCTGTCCCACCGCGCCGCGCCGACCCGGCCCCAGGCGACACGCTCTTCGCCCTGGGCTGCGGGCGGCTGTTCGAGGGCACCCCCCAGCAGATGTGGTCCTCCCTGTCCAAGCTGCTGCCGCTGCCGGACGCCACGCGCGTCTACTGCGCGCACGAGTACACCGCCTCCAACGCGCGCTTCGCGGTCAGCGTGGACCCGGGCAACCAGGCGCTGGCGGAGCGCAAGGCGCGGGTGGACGCGGCGAGGGCGCGAGTGAGGGGGCGGGCGCTGGCGGAGAAGGGCAGGCGGGGAGGTGACGGCGGGGAGGGAAGTACAAAGGGGACAGGGCGAAGAGGGGGCGGCGGGAGGGGAAGGCGGGGGTTGGCGCGGACAGGTGAAGGCGAAGGTTGGGCGCAGAGAGGGGAAAGCGTGGTGGGGCCCACGAGACAAGGATGTCGATTGTCGAAGTGGCCAATTTGATGCTGTACGCGCGAGCGAAAGCGGGGCGTTCTCCTTTGCAGCCTGACAAGGTGCTGCTGATTGCCGCCACTGCGATGCGGCCGTCTGCACCGCTTGCAAGTCCGCCTTTGCCTGCATCAGCCTCGCCTCCCGACACGCGCTTGTCAACTGGCGCATCCGCCCTCCGCCAACCGCCTGTCCGCCCGCCCGCCCCCGATCGATGGCCTGCAGGGCGAGGCCACTGTTCCCAGCCTGCTGGCGGAGGAGAAGGCCACCAACCCCTTCCTGCGACCCGCCGACCCAGCCATCCGGAAGCACCTGGGCTTTGACCAAACGGCCCCCGACTGGGAGGTATTTGGTGCCATCCGCGCAGCAAAGGACCGGTTCTGAGCTTCTGACGCTGAGCTTATGGTGCCCAGTCAAGCGCCTTTGGCGATGCGGTATGAAGTTGGGTCTGCGTGCACCAAGCACGAGCCGCGTCTGTGGTGGTGCGTAGCGTTGCGGGACTACGCCACGCGTCTGTTCCATGTGTTGTGCGTTGAGCCGTTTGTTGCTCAACCGGCTTAACCGGCAGGAGGAATCTGGAACAGCACTGGACGCTGCGGTCTTCTGATGCATGACAGAGCAGGATTGCGTCAGACCGCTGAGACGCAGCGAGGAAGCCCTTAAACCGTGGCCCACATCTAGGGGCAGTGCAAGAGCCCGTGCGGTGAGCGCAGCGTGTTTTGCGTATGGAGGCGCTGCAGAGGCTTCTGCACTACAGTGTCGTCAGCGCGGTGATGTGGGTATGTTCGGTGGGCCGTGACGCGGCTTGTAAGCCATATGTATTCTTTGGCCATAACATTCTGTGCCGAACAGTCTGCACACGAAAGCGTCGTACTGATACTCATGTCCGCAGTCCTCAGGCAGCAGCCACGTCTATGTGGTAATCAGGGAATCGTCTTGCGCTTGGGTCGTCTGCGGAGTCGCGGAGGGTTGTCATGCGCCCCGTTTGTCCTAATCTCAAGATGGAAGGCAAGATCACAGGTGAGCTCAGAAACCCAACATCCGAGCTTAGTGTTGCCAGACCTTTCCAGCGAACGATCCTCCATGGTCCGACCATGGAGCCCTACACATGAGAGCACAACCTAACGTACGGCAGTACGCCCTGCGGCTGCCTTTCGGTGGTGTTGAACATTGTGGACCATCTTGGTCAAGCAATCAATACACACAAGGACCGCTTTCTGGCCGCGAGCCTTATGCGGAAGCCATGTCACGGAGTCCACGACACGCCTTCACACGGCGTGTCACGACGGAATGGGCGACGGCGTGAGCCATCAACGCCGCTTGCCTGAGGATTACGCGGGACAGGCTTGTACGGATCGTGCAGCCTCCGCACGCACGTTGCCGTTGCACCGATTCCAAGAGTGCGTGCCACGTGATGGTGCCCAGCCAGCGGTCCAACGGGTCAACTATTCTTCTCGGAGCCTTTTCACGAGCATGCATGCTGGCTGACCACCGGTTATTCTTGGAGTTTTCCGTACGTTGGCTCGCTCCAAAACACCCCCAAACACCCAAGACTTTACTTAAACCAACCAAAACCGGCGATCAGCCAACATGCAGATACAAGCAGAGGACGAATAGCCCATCAAATGAACATGTGCACCACATGGAAATGTCAGCTGTCTGGTTCGTTCACCGTACAATAAATCAAACACGTGCTTTCCAAATGCAGCGCTTGGCTGGAAGGCATGCACGCATGGCAGGTGTACCACGCTCTCTGGGGAGAACGTAATCTGTATCTGTATCTACGCATGATGAAACACATGAAGCTGGGTGCCAGACAGGACAACCGTAGGCGCAATGCCCGGCGTACTCCACGCGTTAGCAGCGTCTCGGTCCTGACATGCGACGGTCAGGCGTCCGAAGAAACCGAAGCAACACACTTTGCGGTACGGCGGGTGCGGCAGCGCAACGCCCCTGACCGGTTGTGCCCCCCCCCACAACGCCTCGCAGCCTGTCCCATGCGTGAGCCGTCAGCCTCCGTTGACACCGACCTACAGACCCACGGGTCAGAGGGGCCGACGTGGCGCAACAAACCGTGCAAGCCCCCCAGGCACCGGCATGTGCGGGCGCAGCACGTGTAGCACCGTCCAGGCCACAGGCATCACCGGACCGAGGCCGCCAGGCAGCAACGAGCCTGCCTTCTCTGGCCTCCCAACCAATGCCGCGCCTCTATGTGTCGCGTGAAAAGCCAAGAGTGACCACGCATTACTAAGCCGTGTTTGTATCCACCGCCGACAAAGCAGCGGGTAACAGAAGTAGCATCACGCAAAGCAGTACTATACCTCCTATGCTGGGGCTTGCCCCGGATAACCTGTCCTTTCCCCGCCCCCTTATCTGCCCCTTCACCCCCTCAGCACACTGCTGCCAACAGAGTCTCCTCCCAGGCCGCAAACCAAGTGTGGCAGCAACCCCGTACCCGCTCCCCATTAGTTCAGCGCCCCCGCCAGCATCCTCTGCCACCACCGCCTCCGCCGCAGGCGGCCTCCCTACCCGCCATCCTGCGCCTGCAGACGAGCGTGCCCCGCTTGCGCCAGCCCTGCCCCCTGCCCGCCCTGTCCCTGCCCCGCCGCGGAGCGCATGTGTATGAGCGCAATGGCGCGCATGGCGATGGCCGCCTGCGCCGCGGTGGCCTCGTGCAGCTGCGCCACGTAGGCTGGCGCCCCGGCGAAGCGCTCCCGCAGCGCTGCCTCCGCCGCCTCGTGCTGCTGGCGCGCGTGGCGGGCCAGCTCCGCCACCGCGGGGTGCAGCGCGTGCAGCTCGCCTGGGGCCCGGGGCCCGGGGAGCAGAAAAGGGAGAAGACGGTAAGAGGAAACGTGTCGAGGGGAGAGGGGAAGAGGGACCAAGAGGGGCGTTGCCGGTGAGTACGGTACCGCCTGTCAAACGCAGCACAGCACTCGCATCCCTGCGAAACCGTGGGTGCATTGGTTGTCACGGAGCAGAGATTATTTACTTCCAAAACACAACATCCGCGACCGCCCCTCGCCGCTGCCCCCACCGGTTCGTGTGTTGAGGAAGCACATGCGGCCGGGCTGCTCGGGGTGCGGCGCCGGCACCCAGCCGCGCGGCAGCGGCTGCGACAACGCCACCCGCTGCTGCTGCAGCAGCCACTCCTGGAAGGCAGCCGCCATCTCGGCCTCGTGGCGGGCGCGGTCCTGACGGAGCGCCTCCGCCACGCGCGCCTCGCGGACCAGCGCTCCCAGCAGCTGCAGGCCGTCAGGGGAGCATGCGGGCGAGTGGAAGGCGGAGAGAAGGCGTTTAAGTGAGTTGGGTGTGTTGGGGTAATAAAGAAGGGAAACGAGTCACGTCGCGAACACCGAATCGCCTATCAACGCATTAGAAGAGCTTGTTGCGAACTTGGCGTACTTGTCGTTGTTGACTGTGTTGGGGGTAAGACGCATCAGGCATTACAGCGGAAGGGGCTTGGTGGGGGTTGCCTGGACACGCCTTACGTGCAGGACTGAGGGCCCCTACTGTGCGGCCGCACATCCCACCATTGCCTTCCAGACGCCCATCACAAACCCCACCAGTGCATTGCTATCCGTCCTCGCCTAGGACCACCAGGGCCACTGTCCGACGCCCGGACTTCACTATCTGCCCCCGCTCTCCACAACCCTCCCCCTACCCACCCCACCTGCGCCTGCACCCCGTAGCTCTCTGCCATGAAGGACTGGTGCTGCCGCCACTCGCGCACCGCGGCCCTTCGCTGCCGCAGCGAGTGCGAGGCGCGCGCCCACCACATGTCAGGGCTGCGCCGCACCAGCCAGCCGCGGAGGTGCGCCTGCGTGTTTCCGGACACGGGGACTATTTCCTGTCCGTCCGCAGACGAAGGAGGCAAATATGTGAACCCCAGCCGAAGCAGGCTGCCCTCCCCGTTTCTGGTTCTCTTTTTGGGGGTTACCACATAACCGCACTCCACTGCAGCGGTTTTGGCCACCCAACCCTCCCGACTCCCGGCCCTTCCCTAACCCCACCTGGATGATGACGACCGCCTGTTCCCGAGACAGCCGGGGCCGGCCGCCCTGCGGCTCGCCGGCCCCGCGGCCTCGCTCCCCGAGCTGCGCATCATCAGCAAGGCCAGCCGCACCGCTCTCCCTACGCTCCCTGGCGCCCTGCGTTTCCTGCCCCTGCAGCGCATGCCACCCGTCATGCTGCCGCTGCTCCTGCTTCCGTTGCTGTTCTTGCTCTAGCTCCAACAGCACCTTGGCCCGCGCGAGTGCCGCTGCGTACCGCACAGCGCGACGGTGCGCCCGCCAGGCGGCTTGAATGCGCCGCGCCGCCGCCTCGCGAGCCGCCACCGCCCGCCGCGCCGCCGCCGCTTCCGCCGCAGCCCGCTTTGCCAGCCGGCCCGCCAGGCGGCGCGCGAGGTGGCCTCGCACCCAGGACTGGATTACCACCGCAGCGCGCTCCCTGCAGGGAAGCCGGAGGGCCGGGGTACGGATGACGCGCGGCATTGCTGCGCACTGCATTGCAGTGCGTCCCTGTCCTTCGCCGCTTGGGGAGCGCGGTCGATGCAACTGGGGACTGAATCGCCACGCAGGGTTGATCCATGCAGGGCAACAGGCCCCTAGCCGCAAGCTGGGCCTATGTGATTGCAACAACTGCCGGAGCGCACACACGGCAGTCACCAGCGTGGGCGCTGGGCGGGCAGGGGTTCACGCCAGCCTGGGAAGATTTTGTGAGAGCAACGCCGCCGACGACGAAACACAAACGCGCCACAGTCCAACACGGGTACAATGCACACAGGTCGCTCACGCTGCAGCCTGCTCACCTGAGCACGCGCTTCACCGCGTCCGCCCGGGCGCGTGCCTCCGCCAGCCGCAGCAGGTGGGACCGCCGCCGCAGCCACTTGCGCACCTGCCGGGGGCGGAGGAGCAGGGCGCAGTGCGCAGCTGGGCAGGCAGGCAGGCAGTGGCGGCATGTACGTGCGGCAGAACCGGCGCCTGGCGCCTGGCAACGTGCGAGTGAACCGTCACCCCGCTCATTTGCTCCTTGGCTGCCACCCGCCCCATCCTGTCCGCGCCATCGGGCATAGACTCGCCCCACCGCCATCTTGTACTGTCCTCGCTCGCGCCCGGGACCCTTCCCCACACCCCCTCCCCAAACCTCCGCCTGCAGCGCCCTCCCCACCCGCCGCCCAGGCTTTCCTACCGAGCATGCTGCCCAACCTCGTAACTTACCCCCACCTGTCCCACCGCCACCCGCTTCATTTACCCCCTCCCACCTGCCGCTGGATGACTCGTGCAGCCTGCTGCCTACGCAGCTCCTCCAGCCGAGCCACGTCGGCTCGCGTCAGCCCCAGCTGCCCCAACCGCAGCATCCGGTCCCATGCAGCCAGCGCCAGCGGCAGCCGCCGGCGCGGCGGCGACGCCGCCGGCTGAGGTCCGGCCGCTGCCGAGCCCGCTGCCGACGCGGTGACGTAGGGGTCCGCGCCGGCGGCGGCGTCTTGCGGCAGGCCCGCCGCCTCGAGCGCCTCAGCCATGCACTCGGCGAAGAAGGCCTGCCCCTCCTGTACGCTCGCTGCCAGGGCCGCCAGCGCACCGCCCTCGCCCTCCGCCGCGGCGTGCTCCTGCAGGCCCTGCGGATCGGGACATCAGAAGAGCTACCGTATGACGATCCTAGGTCGCATAAGACTCGGAGTGGATGCACGTTTGCAGCGGGCAGGGGTCAGGTAGGATCAATGAAGAGGAGCGGTTTGCATCGCATGGGTTGCGCACGAGTGATTGGATGCAACATAGACCGGCATGCCTCTGCCTCCACACTTGCGCGAGTGAGCCCAGGCATCTGCGTTAAGGGAGCGCACCTGCATCAGTAGCTGCTGCAGACGCAGGAGGTTGCGGAAGCCGCTGCCACCGCCCGCACCTGCGCCTGGCGCGTCGGCCGCCGCGCCGCCGTTGCCCGCTGCATTAACCGCAGCCGCTGCTGCTGCAGCCGCCGCAGCCGCCGCCGTCCCTCCCGTCAAGTCCGGCCCTAGGCCACTGCCCCCGAGCACCTCCTCCGGCGCACTGCCAGGCCGCGGTCGCGGCCGTGCTGGCGGCGATGCACATGAGCGGCCGAAGGAAGAAGCGGCCGACGCAGTCCCTGGCGGCCTCTCGTGATACCCGGTCCAAGAGCTACTGCCCCCGCCGCCGCCAGCGCCGCCGCCGGCAGAGGTACGGCCCACGGGTCGGCGACCGCCAGCGCTGCCGCTGACCCTCAGCGCCCGCGCCGGCGAGCCCACGACGGCCCCCGCGTAGATGGCGGCCGCGGCAGCGACGCCGCCGCTGCTCCGTCGGCCGCGCTCCCCCGGCGCGTCGCCGTCGGTGGCGCCGGCGGCGCCAGCCCCGTCGGCAGCCCTGCCGGCGGAGGCGGCAGCGGCGGCGCGCGGCGCCTCGGGCTGCGAGGGCGGTCTCCTGCCACCGCTGGGCGTCGCTAGCGGGGGCCTGCCGTCGGGTGCTCGCGCCGGTGTCGCCTGGCGTGACGGTTCTTGCAGCCCGCCTGCAGCGCGCCCCAGGCCGCGACTGCCCTGAACGCTGGCAGCGCGGCTACTCCCCGCGTTGCTGCTGCCCATGCCCCCGCTGCTGCCACGACGGCCCGGCGACGGCCCAGCGCCCGTTCCGGGCCTGGGCGCCCTACCCGCAGCCGCAGCGGCTGCAGCGCGGTGGCGCTTGCGCTGCTGCTGTTGCTCCATCATCTGCTCGGGGGCGGCCGGGGATGAAACGCGCAGCGGAAGCGCGAGGGCGCGCGTCGCGCACATGCAATAGATTCGCAAAAGGCTCAGCAACCGCACCCTGCCCCGCCTCGTCCCGCTGCTGCCCATGCAAAAAGAGCAACTCCGCGCCTGCACCCCTGTTTAAGCATGCCAGGTCCCAGAGCTGCCCCTCGCACCTCGGTGAGGGCTGCCACCTGCTCCGACAGCATCCGTCCGTCTGCGGCGCCGAGCCCGCCCGCCGACACTGGCCCCAGGCCGCCGCTGCCAAAGCCGCCGCGCGGTGACACACCGGCGCCTGGCTCGGCTCCCGAAATTCGCCCCACTCCCAGCAGACTTGCAAGAGAGGTGGGCCGCAGTGAGGCCAGGAGCGCCGCCTCGCGCCCGGCTCGCCACTCCTCCCGCAGGGCCGCCTCCCGGAGCAGCTGCGACACCGAGGCCCGCGGCAGGCTCGTGGCTTGCACAGCCACCTGTGGTAAACGCATTAGCGTGGAACGGAGGAGGGAAGCGGGATAGGAAACTGGAGAACGAAGCCGGGTAGGCTACGTGTGCACGAGAACTTGTACATGCCTTAAACGCTGCGTGCACACGGACCAGATGCCCCTCTCCCGCCCGCACTCGATAACTGTACCCTTTGTCGCCTGCGATACGCACATTCTGCAACAGGCGCAGGTCCTCCTGCCGCCCGACGCCCACACGGATTAGCTCATGCAGCGACAGGCGCTCCTGCGCTTTTTGAAGCGGGTCTCCCATCCCCACGC
Organism: Gonium pectorale; assembly: GCA_001584585.1. Classification (NCBI taxonomy): domain Eukaryota; kingdom Viridiplantae; phylum Chlorophyta; class Chlorophyceae; order Chlamydomonadales; family Volvocaceae; genus Gonium; species Gonium pectorale. The sequence goes on from LSYV01000076.1 coordinate 304,899, forward strand.
CTGGTGTCGGCGCCGTCGCCACCAGCTGTGGCTGTGCCCGCGCGCCTACATGGGGCCAGGGCCGTGTCGCACCACTGCGTCCCCTAATGTGCTACTTGGGTGGCGCTGATCACCGTGGACATTGGTCAGCCAGAAGCGCGTATCGTGTCAGCTTCCCCAAGGGTTTACATAGTTACAATTTGGAACCAGAGTCAACTGCCTTTTCATCGTATTTGATTAATAGCACGTTGCTGCTCTTGATCTATAGCGCAACTGTCTGAAATATGGCGACCGCGGTGAAGCACCCATACGTGCCCGAAGACTTGGAGTTGCCCGGCTTTGTGCCAAACGTGCTGCCTTATGAGACGATCCTCGGGGTCTTCTTTGGAGGCTCGGCGCTCGTGGTTGCGTTCGTGTTCGTGCTCACAGGTCCGTGGTTCGCGCCACCGACCCTTGCTGCGGGAGCGCCTTGGATGACCGCCCAGTTCCCCTTCATCCCGCAGGCCGCTTCAAGTACCTAACGTCCGTGGAGAGGCTATGGGCTGGGTGGTGGCTGTGCACGGGAGTCATCCACTTCGTGATTGAAGGTGAGGTAACTGACAGCAGGGGCTGCACAGCTGTCAGGCGTTGTCACCGCCACAGGCCTCCTTCCCCGCACTCACACCCCTGAAACCCCTTCCCCCTCCCAGGCACGGTCGTCGCGAACAGCAAGTACTTTCAAGATACCAGCGGGAACATCCTGAATGAGATCTGTGGGTTGGGGCACGGGGTTTGGGACTGACGGGAACTCCACTCTTCCAGGGTAGGGGCGGCAAGGGAGATTATTCGCGCGAGTCGCCCTTGCCGGCAAGAAAAGATGCAGGACGTGGCACTGTATGCCATGGCAGCAATGACACGCAGCAACATGCTCAGCACTGGGACCGGACAGCTGTGCAGTCGTATGTAAGGTCTCCATGCGGCCGCTTGCAGCCTGTCGTCTCCCATGTTACTACCGCCAATAGAGACGTCCCTCTTAAGTTCTGCTGCGCGAGCAGCATATACATGTATGCTATGACGCAACCGCCTCATGCACCGCGGCCTCTCCCCTGCTGCGCCGATTGACATCCTTGCGCCCGCATACAAAACCCGGACAGGGAAGGAGTACACCAAGGCCGACTCGCGCTACGCCACGCGTGACGCCTTCATCATCCAGATGGAGGGCGTCACCGCCTTCGTGTGGGGCCCCGCCTGCTTCCTCATCGTGTACGGCCTGTTGTACCGCGCCGCGTGGCGCTTCAGCGCCATGATGTTAGTGTCACTTGGCCAGCTGTACGGCGACGTGCTGTACTACCTGACGTGCTTCCACATAGGTGCGTGCCAGCGGCGCAGCGCATCCCACTAGCAGGTGCCCCAGGTTGTTGGTATGAAAGACTCGGGGGAAAAGAAGTTTTGTCCACAACCATGCCTCCCCTTTGCATCGTAGTCCCTTTGTGACGAGCTTCAACACCTCATGTGTGGTGTCACCGCCTGTGTCGCGCCGCAGGTCTGGACAAGCACACCCGACCCGAGCCGCTCTACTTCTGGGGCTATTTCGTGGGAGCGAACGCAATCTGGATTGTTGTGCCGGTTACTTGCATTATCTACTGCGCCAGCAATATCAACGCTGCGATCGCCGCCACCGGGTACGCATCAGCGGCGCTGGGGCAGGTTGTTGGGCATCTCGGTGGCGTAGGCAATGCCGTGGCTAAGGGGAACGGGGTGCGATGCGCACGGGATGAGCGGCCAAAGAATGTGTCTTTGGATCTGCGACTCCATGGCGCTAGGTAAGCAATTGCCGCGATCTTGCCTCTGCCCCTTCAAGACTCACAATTGCTTGCTATTCCTGCGTTCGTGTGCAGGAATCGGGCGAGCAAGAAGAAGTCCTCGTGACAGCGTCTCAGCAGGGAGACGGCGCCTTCAAGCGAGTGCAGTGCACGGGGCAGCCGCCGCTGGCCGTAGTATCTAGTGTCCTTACCATGGATTGAATACAGCAGCTGTATCCTATGCGGATTATGTATGGTTACGGATGTCAGCGAGGACGTGGTATCGGGCATGAAGGCGTTGGGCAGGTGTGAAGCGAAGTACCGTATCGCGAAGTGGCGTGAATGTGGGAAGCCCACGGGGGAGGGGAGTGAGCGGGTTGGACAAGACGCTGTGTGACCAGTACCGTATGTGCTCTTTTGAGTGCAAATTATTCCGGGTCCGTCGTGCTCCTGTATGGAGCCCGGCGGTGTATGCGTATGCTGCGTGCACGCCGTACGGCAGTGCAATTACGTGCGATGACCAAAGGTCTTTTCTCCTTGTAAGCATTTCTTGCTATCAGCCTGCGCTTCTCCGTCCCTGACCTGCAATACTTGGAAGCTGCAACTTGTTCAAGGAGCGGTTTCGGTTAACTCCCGCCTAGGACCAGCTGCTAGCCCTAATTGCCTTTCAGCTTATGGTCGAGGGAGGAGCAGCCGACGCGCCTGGCCCCAGCACCTCTGCGTCAGCGGCCGAGGGCAATGGAGCCGGTCCAAGCAGGCCGACGCCGGAGGAGCTCGATCCTGAGGACCTGCTCAAGGTGTGATAGAGCTAGTAAGTTCGTCGATGCTGAGCACCGCAGGTGACCACTTTTCGTGCCATGGTTCGCAGGCGTTCTTCTCTGACCTGAAAGATGTGGACCGCGACAACGAGGTCAACCGCATCCTCTGGGCATTCAAACTCAATCCCTTTGAAAAGTTGAACCTGCGCTTTGACGCCACGCCGGAGGATGTCAAGCGCCAGTACCGCAAGGTGTCGCTCATGGTGCACCCAGACAAATGCAAGCACCCGCAGGCGTCCACCGCGTTCGACAGTGAGTGCGGAGCGCTGGCGGGGGAGGGGCGGGAGGATGTAGGGGCACCCGCGGAGTGGGAGGGGTCACGGGTGGGGTGGGCAGGGTTCTTTTCGCAGCAAACGCTGCGTGCGTGGTAATTGGGTGTGCCACCTGCATGTTCACTGCCGCAATGTAGGGTGTGCTCTACCTAGCCCTTGATCCAACCCTGCTTTCTTGCTGGTGTTCATGTTCCTTCTCTCCCCCCTCTTTGCCAATTGGCCGCTCCTGCAGTCCTGGGCGAGGCGCAGAAGGAGCTTCTGGACGACGAGAAGCGGGAGATGCTCCTAAAGATTCTCGAGTGCGCAAAGGGTGAGGGCCAGGGCCGTTCTTGCTGGCACTGAAGTCGGCCCATCCCAGCTGCCTACCAACTGACTCGTAGCCACCCTGCACGCAAGGGTGCAAAATCAGAAAGCATGCGGGAAGATACCTCTACGAACATTGACTCCCAAAGGCTTTGGCGTCTTCAGTAGGGCGATTGGATGCAAGGCATGGGCGCGCAGGGCCGTCCTGTCCTTGATGAGATAGCGCCATGAGGTTCCGTGGTCGATGAATGGGTCTGCGCGGGGCGCTGTCGTCGACGTTGCCACCGGTCCGTCAGCCACGAATGCAATAGGTTTTGGCAGCTGCCCCCTGCATGGCCGTACTGCTTCCTCCCTGCAGTCTAAGTGTCGGAACGTCACTCTCTCCTGGTCTCGTACCGCGTGGGATTTGCAGCGAGGCCTAGCACTCAACATCGCTAGTCATGCACGTCGTGCTTTGGTCATATCGTCTTTGAGGGCCATGCCTCCGGGACGGGCATGTGCTCACAATTTTGTGCCCCCTCCCCCGCAGAGGAGGTGCGCAAGGACCGCAAGAAGGAAACGAAGCACGACAACCTGGTGCGGGTGGCCAGCCTGCTACACGAGGTGAGATCCGCAGCGGCGCTGTGATACGTGGGAGAGAGGTTTGGTCGCGGGACTGGAGAGCGGACAAGCGCGGAGTCCCAACTCTACCTTGAACAGTTTGCGCTGGCTGCGAGGTTGTCTTCTGCGGCATGCTTTTGACAGTGTGGGACCAAATACGCGAGTTCCACATTAGTTGGCTCACGGCCTGCACAAGAACTTCCGAATCGGGGTGCTTGCATGGCGCCGGCGCCATGTACTTGTGTTCATGTGCACTCATGTGCATCATGACGTGCTTTGTGGCTGTGCGCAGGAGGGGAGAGACGGCATTGAGGCGGAGTGGGAGAAGTCGGACGAGTTCCACGAGAAGTGGAAGATGAAGGCGCGCGACGTGCTCGCGCGGAGTGAGTGGCGCAAGCGCAAGCTCAACAAGCGGGTGGGTGGGTGGGTGGTGGGTAGGTGGCGGGCCGCAGGCAAGGGACTAGGTGGGGTTCATCTGCAGCCAAGCATTTTTGGCGTGCGCTATTACTTGTCTCTTCTTTGTCCCGATCCCTGCTTTCGCCAGCGCCGTGAAGGCCGCCTGCTGTTCCTCACCGTGCAGCTCAAGGAGGAGACCCTGCGGTTAGAGGAGAAGGACAAGGAGGTGAAGGAGCGCGTCAAAGCCAAGAAGGAGCACGAGAAGCAGTGGGAGACGTCACGCGATCAGCGCGTCAGCACCTGGCACGACTACCTCAAAGGCGGCGGCAACAAGAAGTCTACCGGCATGGTGAAACCGCCCAAGCTGAAGACGAACGACGAGGTGAGGTGGAAAAATGTGATTCTCCGCAGGTACACGGTGTCGTGGTCTGGTGAGCTGTTGCGCTTCTCACTACTGCTAAGTGCCTTGATCATCCCAATTGATTCCCAATCTCAGGACAAACTCTACGTCCAGCGCCCCGCTGGTGAGCAGCACCGTCCTCCACCACCCAAGTCGGCTGGCCCCAAGAAGGACTGACACGGTTTGGCAACCGAGAGTTGTAACGTACGGAAGAGGAACGTTATGATATTTTCTGAATGTTACATGATTTGCAAATGATTTGCACTTGCATAGATGCTAATCGCATTCAATGCAACGAAGTAAAAAGCCATGCCGACCTGTGGCGAAGTCTACAAAAAGATATGGATGGGGCAACATTTTGCATGTGTCTGACACGTTCCCTCCATACAAATAATGAAAAATTACGACCAGCTATGTACAATCCACATCAATGAGGCGGGACAAAAATGTTACTTTACACGAAGCAGTATGTATGACAAGGTGCTTACACACACACGTACAACAAGTAGTGTTCACAGCTTAGCAGCTATCCGTGTCAGCAGGCGAACCAGCTACCAGCTTCAGAAAACAGTCTCTAAACCGTCGCATCTCCTGCTAGCCCAGTGCGCCAGGATCCGCGCGGCCCTACAGCCTCGGAAGCCCGGATGGGCTGAGCGTTGGGTACGGGTGGGTTGCACGGGAATCCATCTTCGAGGCTAACCTGCACGGCAACATGGCGATAGGAAATTCTGCTTTGATACAGGAGCTCGATGAGAGAAGGCATAGCAGGCATGCGAGGGTGTGTGTCAGGGCACAACGTAACATCAAATCTTGCGATCAGAAGGAATCCGACTTGTTGTGGTGTCTCCTCATCCACACGGAGGGTCATGATGGGTATGTGCACGGCTCAGTACAGCGGGGAAGTTGTCAGCACAGCGAAGCTCAGATCTGTTGAGCTTGAATATTTCCATTCATCACAGCCGGTAAGATGCTATGACTCATGCGCGTGATAAGAAATTGGCCTTAGAGCGTCAGATAGAGCTAATTACATCCACACGGACCTGCCGGCCTTTGGCAGATTCGGACAGGGATAACAGTTGGTCATCACTCGCTCTGGCCGAGAACGTGCTCCCAGTGCAGGGGTATGCGAGGATCGAAACACACATACACGCCCGCACTGGCTCACCTTGAGTGTGCGTTGACCTCACAAAAGAAGTGGCAGGAAGTCCATAGAAGCATCCCATGGGGGGTGAAGGCCATGCTTGAGCTCAGGGCTGAGGCGGGAGCGCCGGTGAAGGCGGAGATGCTGGTGCCGGGCGCGCCGTCAGACCACGGTTGAGTAGCGTCCAACGCAGAACTTTGTCGTTGTTGTGCAGTTCAGTGTCGAGGGGCTTCAAGGAGTCAGATTTGGCGACGAAGGCGAACTGCCAGATGTGGGCGCGATCATACTTCTCAAACGGCCGCCGCAAGTCATAGGCGAGGTGCTGCTCGCCAAAGTTCTTTAGCTGAGTGATGAAGCCTCCATTCTTATAAATGGCGTCGCCGAGCGTCTTGATAAGCGCCACCATTTCTGGCCGCGAAGCCGGCTTGGCCAGGCAGAGCAGCTCGTAGACTGGCATGATCAAGCAAATTTACATGAGCCTAGACTGTCATATGCTGAAGAGAATGGCACGGATGGGCGCGCCGGCGGCTAAATAGCCGCGCCGCCCGGCGTCCGTACCGGCGTGGTGGGCCCGATACGCGCCCGCAATCTACTCGGCCCAAGACGCCCAGTCCTCGGAACCCTTGTCAGTGCTTCGTGGTCCCAGTCGCGTCGGTTGCGTCGCCTTGACGCGCGCTTTCGTGCGTCCTTGCGCCTCGAGTCTCGTCGTAAGCATTGCTCAGGTACTGCGAGAGTGAACTGAATTATCATAAGCAAGAGTCTTGCGTTGGGGTTGGTCGCATATGCTGGTGTTCAGATTATATAGGCTCCGCCAAAACCTCACCCAGACGGTGCCGAAGAACAGCAGGGAGAAAGACAAGGAGCCAGTGAGGCTTGCTACCTGCGGAGGCGGGAACAGGGGGCAGTGGGCAGTGTCGGAAGCTGAGGTCGTCGCAGCCGAGCGCTTTTGGGGACTGACCTTCATGCCGCCCTTGAAGACTCCGAGGTCCGGGAAAACGGCCTGGAACATATCGCGCCAGAGCCGCGCTTGGTCCGTCTGCTGGGTGCGCGGTGCCATGTTGCAACTTGGAGTGGACCGCCGGGCGAGAGGCTATGTATGGGACATGGAAGACTGCCTGGGATAATGACCCTCACTTAGCTCCTCCAAACGCACGCGTAGTGGCTGAACCCTTCGCCTTCGTACATGCAAGCTTTGTCACGCTACCCCGGCTCCCGTCCACTAGGGTGAACCACGGGTCACTGCCACCCAGCTAGTGGAACCGTGTCCTGTCCTGACCTCTATTCACATCAGCGCGAGGCCGCGACCACACTACAACCGCCTGCATCATGCAACACGGACGGAGTCGTCGCCACGAGCGTTTCACGCGTGAGGGGGCTGGGCTGCACTCCTTCACGAGCCCATACAAGCTTGCTAGCTAGCACCGGAGCCGCACTTCGGCAGCGCGCCTGCGCTGCTCAGCGCTTTCAAGCCGAGAGTGGCGTCTTACCACATGGAGAAGGCCGCACAATTTCCCGCCGCAGCCATCGCCCATATCACGTAATGACCGCACGGCGACCGTCTGGGCAACGGGCGCACAGTCGGCGAATGCCGCCGGCGTCGTTGGTGTTAAGAACTCGCTGTGGGGGTACTGTGGAGTTATCTCTGAGTTAGAATCAAAGTTGTTCATGGTTCACTGCCACAGAGCCCCTCACTCAACAGCAAGACGCGCAGCTCCTCTCACACCCTGTAGCCTGCACCCCAGCTCGTTTTTCAAGTGCCCAGCCGGCGAGCCCACTGCTTGCCCTGCGATTCCCCCGCAAGCGCCCCCGCTCCCGCCATTCACATCCCTTCACTCCGCTCCCGACCCTGACCCAACACGCAACTCCGTGTCGTGCAGACCTCAAAACAGCAAGTACGGTACAGCAGGGAGCGCCGTACAGGCTTCAGCAACGGAAGCTGCCACACAAAACAGAGCCGTCCCTGGACTGACATGATACTACTTCTTCTGTTCATGTTCATGCACTTCAGGAGCACGCCCACCCAGGTAGCCGCCACACGTACAGCAACCACCACCAACACCACCTACCACCACCACCATCCCGTATCACCCTAGGGGAGCACCGCCCGCCACGCGCCCCGGCGAGCCCGCGCCCTGCTGTGCCGGCTGACAGCAGCACCGAACAGACCCCCCTTCCGTCGCGGCCGACACACCCATTGCGACCGGCCACACTCCGACAGCGGAGCCGCACCAAACCCCGCCGGCCCGCCTCCGCGTGCTCCGCGCAACGCTCCGCAGCCGCCTTCCTGCCTGCTTTCCTGCCTGCCATTACTCAATGTTCCAGCGGAAGTTCCTGGGCGTCTTGCTCTGCTCGGCGTATATCGAGTTGCCCTCAACACTAATGGCGGCCTTGACGGCCAGCAGCCGCTGGTTGTCCGCCCGGCGGGTCACCTCGATCGACACGCGCAGCTTGTCGTTGGGCGCGCAGTCAATGGGCGGATGCAGCGGGAAGGTCTGTTGCCCCCAGTGCGTGGCGCCTGGGCGGGAAGCGGGGAGGGGGAGCGCGGGGTGTGGGGTGCGGGGTGCGGAGACGGGGCTGGACGGGGTTGTACAAACGTGGAGGGAGGGAGGGGGTTGGGGCGAGGGCAAGAAAGCCAAGTGGGCTGCGGTGCGGCGGCTGGATGGTGAGGGGTGGTCAGAACGCACCGCGCGTGGTAAGCGGGGCGCGTATGTGAGCGGGCTAGTGCCGCCGTACATTCCTGTATGGTTGTACGGCATGAAGGCATGACCTGGGGGGTTAGGGCGCCTCCACGCCTGCCCCAAGGGGGCGCATCCCCGGCACATCCCGACAGCTCATGAAGCCATGTGCCCACCCCTTACCCCACACCACACCAATACGACTGCCCACCCACCTGTGGGGTCGGGCCCGGTGGTGAGCCGGATCTCGTTGTCCGTGGGGTTGTCCTCGCTGCCCTTGAACCACACGTCGAAGAAGCCGCACAGCGCGTCCACCGGCCCGCCGTCCGTCATGTGGAGCACAAACTCCGCCTTGAGGGGAGCCTGCAGGGATCAGAGAGGGGGCAGAATGAACGAGGGGCGCCCTAGGGGTGAGCAATAGCCCGGGCGAGGGCGGGGCCGGGGGCGGCGCCGGGGTCAGGGCCTCCGGGAGCAGTGGCGTACTGTGGTAGGCCGCGCTGGTAGCGGCTGCGGTGGAGGGCCATGGCGGACGAGGTATTCCAGCACGTGCAGCGCCGGCGCCATGAAGCCGCCTCGGGGCCCACTGCACGCCCGCTCCAGCCACATCACCCCCACCTCCGCCTCCGCATCGCCCTGCCCCGGGCCTCCCGCCTGGAGGCGGAGGAGCACGGTTTCGCACCTTGAGCTCCTCCAGTGTGAGCTTGTGCAGGTCGTACTTGATGAAGGGCGCGGCGGGCCCAAGCAGCTGCTGCGGGTGCGTGTCGGTCCACTGGCTGGTGTGGTGGTAGTAGTCCTTCTGCTCGCTGCGGTACGCGTCGCTCAGGCAGTCCAGGCTGACCTGCACTGACGAGGGGAGGGCCGGAGTGGGGCGGGGAGAGGTGAGGGGTCCGCGGAGAGCTGAGTTGAGGAGTTGGCGAGCGGGGAGAGGGGCGGAGCTTGCGGGGGGACGACAATAGGAAGTCAGGGAGGGCACTAAGCCCGGGCGAGGGCCCCTTGCGCGCAGAGACATGCACAGCTGCCGACATGCAGTTGCCGGCCCTGCTTCCTCGCATTGCCGTTGAACAGCAGCGAAGCAGTCAGCAATTTACGATGCCGCCACCCACCCCACCACGTCACTTTCACCCTGCCGCATCTGTGGAAGGTGGAGCTGTAGCGGGCCTCCGCTCCCGCCCTCCCCCGGACGCTGCATGCAGTCAACAACTCCACGCCCTCGGACTGAGTACTCCCGCCCTCCCCGCCCCGCTGCAAATCTTTCGCCTCTCTTTGCACCTACCTGCCCGCCCGTCCCCCTCCCGTCCCCTCCAGCCCACCGACCTGGTAGTAGTGCTGCATCTCCTGCAGGAACTCTGCCCAGCCCTCCATGGAGCCCTGCGCCGCACGGCAGGGCGGACAAGCACCATGTGGGTCACCGCAAGTTATCTTCTCCTCCTCTTGAGGTTGCCGTCCGGAGTGGCGGAGAGCGGCGGGGAGCAGAAGCGTAGCCGACAGGCATCCGGCCGGCAGCGACGGACCGCACTCCAGGTCGCTGCTTGCTACCGCCTGTTGCAACAACCAGCAGCTCTGCAGCGCGCAGGTGTCCGAGGACGCAACGACCATAGAATCCCAGCCGCCCCCCGCCAGCCCCAACCGCGCCATCCTGTCCCCACCCTCCTCACCCCTCCCGCCAGCCCCAACCGCGCCATCCTGTCCCCACCCTCCTCACCCCTCCCTGCACTAACGGCATGCGTACGCACCTGGAACTCGCCGGTCCGCTGGTTGGCCAGGTTGGAGCGGATGGGCGCCATGTAGATGGCGGCGTGGGAGGGGTAGAGCGCGCCGCCCGGGGCCAGGAAGCGGTCCCGCGCCACCAGCACGCTGTCAAGCATGGACTCACGCAGCAGAAAGTAGCCCATCCACTCGGAGATGATGATGTCGACCTGCAGCGTGCACGTGGGTGCGCGGGTGGGTAGGCGGGTGAGGGTGCAAAGAGGACTCCGGTATTCGCTTTCTAAACAGCATATTAATTAGGTGAAGCAGCATATCCAGAAAAATGTCTAGCGTATCGGTCGACCCCGGTGCATACCCGAGAGTGCCGGGCCTTATCCTGCAAGCCCTACCAGCAAAGCCAATGACACGCTCCCAGGAACTGCAGTTCCTTGGCGGAAGCCCATTCCCTCTCCCTCCAAACCCCCTCGCGCAGTCACCTTCTCTGGGAGGCTGATGGACTCGATGGTGCCCTGGATCACCTCAACGATGTGTCCGACCTGGGGTTGGGAGTTGGGAGTTGGGAGTTGGGAGTTGGGCGTTGGCGGGAGGAGAAGGGGTGGGAAGGACAAGCAAGGGATTGGGAGCGGGGGATGGGAATGGGAGGGTGGAGCAAACAGTCCGAGGGCACGGCGTGGTCGACTAGGGACAGCGTCCGGTGTGCTGGCGTGAACGCCTGCGTCCGAGGCGCCCATGGGAGGGTGGAGCGGGAGAGGCGCACGCCACGGGCAGGCGGGTGATTCAGGGTCAGGAGGGTTGGGGAAGGCGCCGGGCCACGCTCCACACAAGACGCATCAGCGCTCGGCGCACGCCCGGCACATGCGATCCGCGTGGGGCGCCGCAGAAGGCGCCTCGATCTCACGCCTGGGAAGAGCGCTGCGTGGCTGGCGACGGAAGGGTGGATCGGCACCGTTGCCGTGCCGTCGCTGGCCCGCCCAGGCGGGGGCGCGACAGGCGGCCATGGTCCATGCAGGACAGCTGCGCCTGCAGTGCCAACCTCCGGTCTGCGTTTTGTGTTTCTGCCAACCGGGCTACTGTACGTTCCCCAGGTCCTCGCGGACACCGCGCGGAAGGAATCCCAAACCAGCAGACATTGCGCTGCCCCTGAGGCGGAGGTGTGTGCCTGGTTGCTTGGGGGGCCCTAGCTGTCACAAGACCCGTCCAACAAACGATCATATACCTGCACCGGCCTGCCCCTCTGTCCCCTCACGCGTTTCGTCCGGCACGGGGCGAGCCGCCGCCATGCGCGTTCCTACCACAAATGCCCCCCTTTTCGCTCCCTGATGCCTCCGTTACGCGGCTCTCTGACCATCCCCCGCCCCCTGCCCGTTTACCTTCGCCCCTCCTCTCCAAACCAGCCGACCAAATCACAGCGGGCCAACCGTCCAACAGACCGCCGTACCTTGTTGTGCTCCACCAGGTTGCGCGCGTGCTGCGCCATGTTGGTCGCCTCCACGGCGTACACCTTCTTGGCACCCGCCTTGGCGGCGAAGATGGCCAGGATGCCGCTGCCCGTGCCCACGTCCAGCACAACCTTTCGAGGGAGGGGAGGAGAGAGGGGGAGGGGAGGGGCCGCGCAGGGAGGGAGAGGGTTGGCACGCGTCACTCGCGCCCCACACAGGCAGCACATGCCAGCTGCCAGTAGGTCCAGAGTGCCAATACGCTGCTGTCGCCGCTGTCGGACACATGCGGCATCGTACAGCTGTACGGTGTTGCGGACCGAGCCGAGCCGCCACCCCCGCCTCCTGGCCCCAAACGACGCCCCCGCATGTCGTGTACCAGTGCCTCTTCTGCCGTACGCCGTGTGCGTACCTTTCCTTGGAACTGGCGCTTGTTTGAAAGCACGGCCTGGTAGGTCAGGGTTGGTACGGCGGAGCGGGGGGATACGGCGCGGGTTTAGGGATGGGAGTGGACGGGCGGGGGCGAGGGGCTGCTGGGAGCAGCGAAAATCGAGCCCGTGGCGACGCGGGGTTGGAACGCTGCCTCCTAGATAGCGGCATAACCAGGCCTCACTGACGGTGCGCTGAGAATCCAGCGGAACCAGTCCTCCTCTACACACACACACATGTGTATATGAGCACGCCCTTCGCAACCTCCACACACAACCATGACCTGTGTGCCAAACCCTGCCCCAATGCCCCTCATACCGCAGCCGGACCCCTGCGCCATAACCTGCCCTTGTAACACCAAAGCTGGCTTTGGTCACCCTCACTAAGCACATTTGCTGAGTCCCTCCCTTTCATGTTTACCTCCCTCCCTTTGCAGTGTAGCCCTGCGGCCAAAATTAGCTCCCCCTGCTGTGGGGTTCGGATTGCACCAGCCGGATTTGCTCCCCCTGTGTTCCACAGACCGACCAACCCACCTGGTAGTATGCGCCGGTGCGCTTGTGGTCCTCCAACATATCTTTCTGCGGTTGGAGAGTGAGGGGTGGTGGCAAGGGCGTCAGGGAGGGGCGAGAGCACGAGGCGCAAGATGTTCCGGTGGGTGACGGGATGGCTGGTCGCACGCCGCGCAAAAGGTGCTGGGCCCGGGGCATGAAGGTAGACGCCCAAGCAATACCAAGGTGGGAAAACTGATGGCAACGCAGTAAGCGGCGCTTGTGTTTTGGTGCCCACTGGTGTCGTGTGTTGTCTGATGGGGACCATGCCACATAAGGACCCCTGCCGGGGCAAGGACGGTCTAATGCGGGGAGGGGGGAGAGCGGGCTTGTGCAAACTGTAGTCGGGCGTAGAAACCCTTCGGGCTCACTGGAAAGGTGGGAAGGGATGTTATGCGGCGTGTTGCACACGGGCCGACAAACCTCCGGAACGGCCGGCACCGCGCGCCGGCCCGCGCTAGCACTTCATGAGCGCGCGCGTGAATCAGTAACGTACGAAAAACTCAGCGCTTCCTGTACGAGTGAGCGCGCTCTCCATCGGTTTGGCGCGTTACCTGGTGATAGATGTAGGCATAGGTGCAGAAGTAGTTGGCAAAGTCGGTGCTCTCAGGCGCTTCACCATCGAGCTCCGACACCTTCGTCGGCTTCCCGTCGGGGTTGGCAGACATGGCGAGGCACTGGGATCGAGACGGTGCCGGAGGCACGCGGAAGCTCGGAACCGCTGCGGTTCTGACCTTATTTATCAAAGACCCACACCTACTAAAAGTGCGAAGATCCAGGGCTGGCGAGCGACTGCTGTCGACTAATGCGGCGGACGCGGCGGCGGGCCTGTTTGAGCTAATGCAACCTAGGCAGGATCGCAGTGCGCACGCAGGACAAGAGACATCTTGCAAGGTATCTCGCGAGGACCTCTCGGCGCGCACCGTACAAGTACGGCAAATCCGAGCGCCACAGCGGTTGCGGACGGGGCAAGTCCCTTCTGACACCAAAAACGTCCAATCGCCTGCACCTTCGCACCAAAAACCCTCGCCGAAAGAGTGGCCATACCCAATAGGCACCCCAAAGTGGCCCATACCGAAACGAGTCTGCAAGGTAGAATCACGCACCGTAACCCGCACCGCCCGCACGCTGCTGCCGTGCAACGCTGACCAAACCCGCTGCTGAGCAGCCATGCATGTGCTGACATGACGTTGCTAGGCGCGGTCATTTGAATTCGGATGGGACGTGTCCATGCCGTACTTGTCATACATGCTCGGACAATCCACGAACCAACGATGCATGCAGAACGCTTGGCCTGTACCCGAGCGAGGCTTCGTGAGGGGGTCCGATCCCGCTAGTCCTCTCAAATCTACGGCTACAACTCAACCCCGGTCTTGCGCACAAACTCGTCGATCTCCTCCGGCGACATCCCCTGCGGGAGTGGGTGGTAGAGGCGACGCAGGGCGTTTGTAGCGGCGCACAGGCATGGAGGTGACTAGGTACTGACGGCTGGTGGCGGCCATGACAAGGAAAGGTAATACCTGTGTCACCAGTAGACCCAGTATGGCGGCATCGTACTACTACAATGAGCGCAGCGGCACGGTACTGTGCTCCAAGGAAGTGAGCGCAGCGTTTCAACAGCTGCCTGAATTCCAAGTGTTCACCCCCTTCCACACATATATAGTACACATCGCTCACATCAGACCCCCAATCAGAAGCCCATGAGCCCCACCTCGAAGGGGTCCTCCGGGTTGATACTGTGCTCGCGGATGAAGTCGACGATTTGTTTCGGGGACATGCCCTCAAATGCGTCGGCCTCATCGTGCAGCCAGGTTTTCCCCGAGAGCAACACGCGGACCGCGGTCAGCCGCCGCTGGTGCAGCTCCTCCTCCCGTTTCTTTGCGGTCTGCACGCGTGCAAGGCACCGAAAAAAGTGAAACAAGGGGAAGGCCCATCTCTGCGTTCATCACACCCGCAGATGCATTGTTGCCAGCAGGGCGCTGGGTACAAAGCATGGCGGGCACGGAGCCAAGCGGACGGGCCCTCCCGGTGCAGCAGGGTAAGCGCAAACACGCCCCACACAGCCACCTCGGATCGCAGACGTTGGCTGGGGTCTCACTTGCCTCTGCTTCCTCAGCCGCTCGCTTACGCGCGTTGTAGATTCTGGGCCCGAAGAAGTACGCGATGCCGCCCAGTACCGAGCCCCATATGAGGCGCTCTGACAGCGGCATCAAGCGCCTTACGCCATCTGGTCCCTCCCGCATGTAGAGCCATGATAGTGGAGGGTCTGCCAATAGCCGATTGCACAGTCATTTAACGAACGCAAACGGTCGCGCTGCCGCGAGGCGAGAGACGCTTACATTTCTTTGGTCCAGGCTTCAATTCTCTCCCGAGCCACCCTGGGATAGCCTCCTGCCCGCTAGTGCTTGGCTCGGCGGTCGCGTCGCTTGATGATGCCGTTGTAAGCGTCCGTGCGAAGCCATAGCAATTCACTCGGCACACTGATGCCTGAAATTGAAGGCTACACGTCTGCCGAAACGCTGCAGCAGCAAGGCTAGCAGCCCTATGCGTCGCGGACATCTCGAGTCCACTCCTGAGTCCGACTAATAAGCTATCAGCCAAGTATTCACAACAATCTATGTGACTTTGTTGATGTCGGTGGGTACACAAGCACACACATACACAGTCACGTCTGCCGTACACGTACACCCGATCCTTCGGGGGATCACCCCAGGGGAGGTCTGACGCCATACCGGGCACACATACGTATTTGGAATATGCGGAACAATACACATTGAGGTCGCTCATGGTAATGCCATACTTCACTGGCAGCACAGTCCCCACGCAGTCCTCCCACCGCCCCCACGCTCGATGCAGCAATGCAGTCCGACCGCTCACAGGTCATATATTTACCGGTACGCTGACCATATTCCAGCAGTAACTACCATGGCAGTTCCCCTCCCATACTATTAACCAACGAGCGCAGTATGTACAGCCTCCAAAACTGCGGGAAGCGTATGAACGCCGCCTACATATCCGTACGACATGCGCCCTGGCTCCCCAGCGGCGCTCAGAACTCCCGCAGCGCCTCGATGGCCGACTGCACCGCTTGCAGCGTAGAGGTCACTCGCGCCAGCCACTCGGTGTCGCCCCGCTGCACCGCGTTGCGCGCGCAGTCGACAGCGTCGTTGGCGCTCCGCAGCAGCGCTGCCGCGTGGGCCGCTTGCTGGCTGGTGGGAGAACCCTGCGAACACATTGTACCAACCCGTGAGGTGCCTGAGTATCACACCAGCCATCATTGTGGTGTAGTATGTGTATGCACGCCTCGTTCGGCAAAATACGCACTTACGGAAGCAGCGTGGCAGATGTGCGCCAAAGCCTACAAGTTTACACATCACCCACGCCTTGCCTCGCCTCACCTGCCAGCTGCCAATACTGAGCGGAGAGCCGTGCGGTCCGGCTGCCAGCAAGCGCCCACGCGGAGTGACGTGGCTCGAGGGTGTACCGCCGCTCACGTCTTGGCCGCTGCTCGGGGCCACTCCGCTGCTGCCGGCGCTCGGCGTCGCTGCTTGCTGAACCAACGGCGCAGTCCACGCCGCCGCCGGCATGGAGTGCAACGTCGGCGTCTCGGCGCCATCGTTGCTGTCCTGCCCCAGCGACGCGCCTGCAGCCGGCTGCAACCTCAGTCCATCGCCGTCCGGCCCGTGCGGAGAGCCGCTGCTGCCGACTGCATTGGCGTGTGGAGAGGCAGTCACAGACGATGAGGCAGGGGAGTAGGCGGGGTTGAGAACCATCAGCGGGCTCGCCAGGGGTATCTGCAGGTGCACGTCCTCCGGGCGGCCAGCAGCAACTGTCTGGCGATCGGCGGGCGGCTCCGCGGCAGGGGTCGCCAGCCCAGCGGGCATGGTTGCAGCGCGTCCGCTACTGTGTGCGAGCGGCGGCGGAGCGTCGGGCATCCGTGTCCGGGCGCGCTTACGCCGCTGCGGGGAAGACGCACCGCCGCCGCTGCTGCTGCCGCCGCTGCTGCCTTCACGACCGCCGGCGGCGGTAACCGCAGCGTCCGCTGCGGCCGTGGCCGCAACATCGGCTTCCACAGGCGCAGTGCCTGCGCCAGTCTCCTCTTGCGCGCCCCCACACCCCGCACCCTCTCCACTGCCGTCTTGCCGCTGGAACCCATCCAGGTCCAGGCCCTGGCTCGGCTGTGGAGTCAACGGCCCTGGCCTGCTGCGCCGCCGGCGGATCCCAAATGCGGGCCCCTCCGAGCTCCCTCCTTGGTGCGACGCGACGTCCCCAAAGGCCCCTGACGCTCCCGACCGGCCGTCATATTTTAGGAAGTCACCGTAGCTGGGAGCCAACGGCAGCGCGATGGCCCCGGTGCTATCACAGCGCCCCAGCGGTGAGGCCTCCCCGCCGCGGGGGCCATGGGCCGGCGACACGAACAGCGGGTTGTGGAACAAGTCATCTCCGTGTCCGTATGCCTGGCACATCGCCGTCCCCTCTGCATCTCGCCGGTGGCGCGCCATTCCCGGGGTGCAGAATGGGGATGCACCAGGGCTGCTGGGGTACAAGTACTCACCAGCGTGTGCAGCAGACGAGATATCCGACATTCCTGGGGATGCCGGCTGCGCTTGCGAGCTGGCCTCCCAGCCCGCAGGGCCTGCGTGCTGGGCCACCAAGGCCTTGAGGCTGCCTTGTGATTGGGGGTTGTGGCTGTCTGCAGGGGTGCTGGCCGCCGCACCGGCGGCCGCACACGCAGCGCCCAGGAACGCGAGGACGTCCCCTGCAGGCGCAAGGCTAGGCTGACACGGGGCGTTGCTGCGCAAGCGAACGCTACGACTGCTGCTGGCCGCTTCGTCACCGGCTGCTGGGAAGCCCTGCGCCAGGGCTGGCATGCCGTCCAGGCCAGCGTCGCCTGGCATACCTCCGCTCAAAGGCATTGGCACAGCCAGCTGGTTGCCAGCAACATGCACGGTGGCGCTTCGAAGCGGGTCTTGCTCAGACATGGGCGCCTGCAGGGGGCCTGAAAAAGGAGCCCCCGGACAGCTGCCTGAGCTGGAGTGGCGACTGCAGGACGTGGCAACCCAATCGACGGCGGGCCGGTGTGCGGGCTGCAGGATGGCCTTTTCAAGGCCGATGGTAGCCGGCCCCTGGTATGGCCCCGCTGCCAAGGGCGGGTGCGGTGAGTTTGCAGCCGAAGCTGCGGCCGAACTTCGCGCGGTCACAGCGCCGTCAGTGGCAATGCCGTCGCCGCTTCCGCGCGCGGGTTCCAGCAACCACACCATTTCCTCGCCAGCGGCCTCCTCAGCAGCGTTGTGCAGCGACACCGGCGCCGTGGTGGCCGCGCCGCCCTCCAGCTCCACGCCGCCAGTCGCGATCGCGTGAAGGGCAAAGCTGTCAAGCTCGCCAGACAGCAAAATCCCCCTGGACAGCGCCGGCGGCACGGGCAGCGCCGCTGATAGCCCCGCGTCAGAAGCCAGAAGCGGCTGCTGCGAGTGCCTATCTGCGCCGACGGGGCTTGGCGCCCCAGTCACGCTGCCCAAACTACATGCACTGTTTGCTTCGCTTTGAGTCCCTACTGCGGCGTGGCCCCCGTCGCCTGTGCCACCGACGGCGTGCTCGCTGCCAGTTTCGCTGGCCATGACAGAGTACAGGCCTGACCCCACGGATGAGGGCGTTCCACTGGTGATGCTGGGCGACGGGGGCTCGGAGCTGGACACGCTACCGCCACCGCCGGTTTCCGTTCGTCTCCCGGAAGTTCCGGGCCCCTCGTGCAGCCCGTGGGCCGCGCGTGAGACGGCGTGCCGCGTGACAGTGCCAACGGCGCCATAGCCAGCGGCGTCCAGGAGTGGCGCCCGGTCTTCGCTTGTGGGGCTGACGCCGCTGATGACGGTGGACAGCTGGTGCCGCAGTGCTGCAGCTGCAGGTAGTGGGCCGCCGGATTGCGAGCTGGTGGCAGTGACGCTTCCTCCGGGACTCGAGGCTGCTTCGGCGTAGTCGGCGCCGGGGCTGCTCGCCGAGCGGAAGCTCGAGGCTGACGGGCTCCCTTGAGCCGCATGCCTGCAGTTCAGCAGGGGACCAACCGCTTCAGCAATCGTGCATTGCGAAGAATCAACAAGGCGAAATGATCACTCAAGTAGCCGAATGATCATGTCGATTGAGAAATGAATCACATGGTCATAGTGACAGACGTCATCGCGACTGAGCAACAAGGCGCCACCAGCATTCAGACCCACCTCTCGCTCAAGGCCTCATGTTGCCCAAGCCCCAGGTCGCCTTGCCGCAGCTCTTCGTCCCCGTCCCGCGTAGACATGTACCAGTCCCGAGCCCCAGCCATGGGTCCCTCCGGCTCTGCCCCAAGGCCACTGCTCTCCGCATCGCTCATCGTACTGCTGGTATGGTCGTTGCTGGGGCTGTCCAAGACGTACACCTGCTGTGCAAGGCTGGCTGAGAGAGCTAGTGAGCGCCGCCCTGACCCGCCGCTGTGCGATCTGGGGTGGCTGCCTATGCCGCCAGGGCTGCCGATGGCGTCAATGTCTGTCTGTACCGCACGCTCCGCCATCGGTGCTTGCTGCAACTCTGTCTGGACTGAGGACTCGCACATGGCGGGCCGCTGCACCTGGCCAGCATAGTCCGCATACGGGTGTGCACGGGGAAAGCCAGGCACGGAGAACAAAACCCGCACCGGGGATTCGGACAACTGCGGTCTCCTGCGCATCCCCAACACGGGCGACGCGTGAAACGAGCCTAGTTCGGCAGCAGCGGCGTCGGCCGCCAGGGCGGAGCGCGCTTTCGGGGGCGTAGGCAGCAGGAGAGACTGGTGAAGCTCGTCTCCGTGCGAGTACTGCGGAGGATGAGCCTCACGCCGCTCCGGCAACAGGCAAGCAGACGCCTCAACGGCGCTGTCGCCGAACAGCTGGCGGGCTGCAGTGTCCCTTGCTTGCAAGCTCTCGGCGCTCCTATGTCCCTGGGCATTGGCCGGCGCGCTAGGTACCGTGGCATTCAAGCCACCTCGCGTGACGGGTACATCGCCATGTTGGGCCGCTTGCCACGCGGGCTCTTCCGGCTCCAGTTCTTCGAAAACGTCTGTGTCATAACTCCCGGAGTGCTGACTGGGCGCCCGGTCGGCCGCGGCCTCCTCCACCGCCGCAATAAAGTCGCCAGACTCGGATGCCGATTCCATGGACGATGACGCTCCGGGCTGCTGCTGTGACATCGGAACATCGGAACGCTCTTCCGAACCGTAACCGGGGACCTCGGCCGGCTCGTGGACGAAGGATTGATGACCGTTGGATTCTGCGGTGACGAGAGTTATCTCTGCCACAGCCACAAGACCATCCTCCGCCTCGGCGCTACGGTCAGCCCTGAGGCCGTTGGGGGCATCACTTCCTGCCTTCGCAGTGCGCCTCCAAGACTGAGGCATCCAGCCCGCCGCTGCCGTAGTATGGGGTGCTGTCACACCGTCCGCTGCCGTTCCGTCACTCCCGCCGCCGAATAGCCTACGCCGCCTTGACACCAGGCCAGCCCAGGGCGGAGCAGTACCAGAAGCCGGCGCATCGTCCTCCTGCGTGGCTGCATGCGACGGTCCGGGGCTCAGCGCCGTGGCTTTTTCCGAGGTTGAGGAATGGGAAGGCTGGCCAGCGAGTCCTGGCTCCGGGGTCACGACTTCCGGCACAGCGGGCAATGGCCCAGCTCCAGCTTCCGTGCCGTCCGTCTCCACAACAGCCGCAGCGAGGCTGCTCGGCGTCGGCGCTGGCCCTGGCAGTGAGCCCGCTGATGTGTCGGCTGTACCCGGCAGGCGTGATGTCCCAATGCTGGCGTCATCCGCCCAAGCAGCGCCCGCCGGCAAGCTGCCCATTGGCGGCAATGGAACCGGCACCGAGTGCGCCTCCCCGACGCCGGCAACAGCGATGAGCGCTGCTGCAGATGGGACAGCGAAGCTGCTCCGCGTGGGCGTAGGTACTGGCACCGACCGCGCCTCCGCGAGGCTTGCTCCCGGCTTATGCGGTCCCACGCTGAAATACCGTGCAACGGTAGGCGTGTAAGCATGAGACGGCGGCTCAATGCTCCTGCTCGCGCTGGCAAGCACCATCGCCCTCGCCTCCCTAACGTCCCTGCCGCTCGTATCCGGCATGGGGCGGACCGGGCTGCCTGTGCGGAAGTGGGTCACAGCCGCCGCTGCCACCATTGTTACCGCAGCGGCTGCCGTTATTCCCATCAGCGACAGCGGCGCCGTCGCCACAGCGCCGGCGGCAGCCGCGCCGGCCGTTAGGCTGGCGGCACTGCCAAGCGACGGCGCTGCTGCCAGGCCCATGCTGCTGAAGGTCACCGAGGCCGCAGACGTCAACACTGCAGACATTGTCGCCGCGGCGGCAGCAATGCCAAGAGCGCCAACGGCGGTGGTGCCCCGATTATCGGGGGACCCGTGGCTGCTTTGTGGGCTACCGTCCCTATGCGAAGGAAGGCCGCCGCTTGGCTCATCATGCGGCGGGGCTACGTGATCACGCGCGGCCTCTGGCAGGTTGCGAGGCGTCGGCGGACTGGCCTCTAGCGCAGCCCTTCCTCCCGACTCAGCCCCGGCACCGCTTAGACGCCCGCCACCGGTCCCACTACCCTGCCGAGACAGCTCCAGCGGCGTGGTCGTGGCAGAGGCGGTGAGCAGGTTGAGCGACCGCGCGGTCCGGAAAGAGCTGACGCCAGCCTCATGCACCTGTGCACTTGGAGAGTCCGCATCCGCTTCGCCCTCCGCTCGTCCTGCTATCGGGCTGCTCACGGACAGGCGGTGCCGCTGGATGGACGTCGGCGTCAGGCGCTGTATCTCCAGGTCGCGCGTTGTCGGCAGGGCGGCGCCCGAGGAAATGTCGCCGAGCGCCGCCGCTGGGTCCGCTGGGGCATCTGCGCACTGGCGCATCTACAGTGGAAGAGGCAGAGGTACAGCGGACAAACTGTATGGCGGCCGTCGAGCTCACTCGAGCGTAGAAAGCATGCTACTCAGAGGCAGCGAACCCACGCTCCAGGGCATGAAGGACAAACGTCAGGCTGTCACTCTATCCTGATAACGCGCCGCTGCCCAGAACATGGGGCTGCCTATGAGGCCCCGCCTTACCGAATCCACAACGGATGGACGGCTGTCGGACGTGCGTCCCGAAGGCTGAGGGGGTAGCAGCTGCGACGTGAGCATGATTGTGTCCTCGGCTGTCGGCGGCGGGCTACCGCCGCCCGTGTCCGGCGGAGGATGAGGCGACAGCCCATGCGGCACCAAGGAAGGCTCCCTGCCATGGGAATCGTCCCGGGCCGTTGATTGCGCCTCGTTGCTGCTCAGGCCGACTCCTCGGGGTGACACCACATGTGGTGAAGTGATGGCGACCGAAGGGGCTGCTGACCCAAGGAACGACTCACTGGCCGCAGGCGGCGGCGGCGGAAGCGAGTTCCGCTGACCGGCTGCACTTTGGGGCGATCTGCCTACAGTGCGCTGGTGCACTGAGCTTCCCGTGCCAGAAGCAGCAGGTGGCGTGGACGGCTCTGCTCCGCCCTGAGACGCCCTGCCCGCCGTGCGAGCAGCAGCAGCTGCGCTTGTGGCGGCGAACTGTTGCGCAGGACCGCGCGCGAAGGGGCTGAGGTGGGTCATGCTCCCACAGCTGGATGCCCCTCCCGGGGAGCCCATAACAGCTGCCGCGGCCTTGGTTGGCAAGTCCGGGAAGAGCGTCCGTGCCGGGTTTCGGCGGCCTTGCGGACCGTCTGCCGGAGCCGCCGAAGTCACCTCGTCCCCTGTTGCCCAAAGGTAGTTACAGAAGCGTCAAGTTGGAAGTAGGCCGCTCTATGCGGCAGCGCTGCATGAAGCTTTTCCCCAACATGGCCCTGCCATCGTGCATGCGGCGCCATGGACACAAACCCCAAGGCGGTGGGGCCAACACGCACCGTGGGCCATTGCTGCCGTGGTATCCGCCGTGTCGGTGTTTGTGGTCGCCGACTGGCTAGACAGCTGCCTCCGCCGCTTCTCCAGCAGATCCACCAGCTTCTCTGGCTCCTGCAGCACGCAGCGGGAGTGCTGATGCTGATCAGACAGCTGCCGGGCAGATCGGATTGTGCAATAAGCGGATTTGCCAGTTCCGCCACCATCCGCGAGCATCCCCGCTTGAGTCCTAGATAAATACCGTGTGGCGCTGGAGACCAAAATGTTTCGTTGGGTTCTGCCGCCGTACCTTGAGGCCCCGTACATGGATTGGGTCCAGAGCCTTGGATCCGAAGCTGATAGTGACCTGGCCAGCAGAGGAGAACGGGGTTTTCATGACTCCTGGTCACCGGTTAAGGCACACAAGGTAGTCACATTGCATACAACTGCATCCTAGAACCAGTGTTCTCCCCACCCCGTCACCAACCTTGGAGACAGACGCTCCGCCGGCCGAAATACGCTTGCACGCCACATCACTTATGTCTCCGAGGTCAGCGCGCACCGGGCGTGGCAGGCCCGGCCCCGAGTACACTAGCTCTCGGCCAGTCACCGAGAGGTGCGAGGCCGGTTGCTTGTCCGGAGACTGGAAGTTAGGCGCAGGCTCATCCACACGCGGTGGCGCAAAGCAGGCCAGTCCCCAGAGCCCGCGCTTGGGCCGCCTGGACTTCGTCTTCGCCCCCGCCGGGGCACTCGCCGGTCCGGTTTGGCCGGCATACACGCCCTCAAACTCGAACTCCTCTTTTTTGTGATGGCTCCATTCTGAAGTTATCTCGTTCATTTACTCAGGTTTTCCAGCATTCTAGCATAGTCAACATTGTCAAAAGGAGAATTCGCCAGATGAGGCCATGCGTGATAGAGTGTAAGTGTACTGTATGAAACGGTATATGGGCTTTGACCTGAAGAAAAGTAGGACAAGGGTTGCACGGTAACGAGCTGTCAGTTATGGAACCCTTCGCAGGGACACAAGCAATCAGTGCTATCATTACATACTACTATACGCTACGCTGACCATGTGGGGCTCGGGCTCAGGCTCGAGGAAGGAGTCCAAAAGAAAAGAAGGAGACCGCTTGCGCCCTCAGGCTTTCAGCTCCCAGATCGAAGTGTGTGCCGCCGGTGTTCCGGCTACAAGCGATGCCCTGGCGCTGGAGACCGTGCAAGGCTGCATCGCAGTAAGGAACAACTGGAGCAGTTGCAAGAGCTGAGCTCCCCAACCCATGCAGTAGTGCCCTAACCGGATGAAACACTGTAAACTTCAGGTCGCCACAGCGGACGGCAAGGTGAAGGTGTTTGGTCGTCCTGGGGTGGAATCGACTGTCTACTCTTCTGCACGCTATCCCTACGCAACCCGCCAGCTCGCCTTCCTGCAGAATAGGGGTGTGTTGGTGCGGGTTGCAAAGGTAAGGGGCGTGCGCTTCGCGGCCATGTGTTTCGCGGGCACGAAATGCAATACGCTGAACGGGTGGGGCAGGTCAGGGTCCCAGGGCTACCGTATACCAAGATTGTCCCGTGGCATTGTCCCCGACTACAGCAGCATGTCGCCTTCGAACACCTGTAAATTTTATGCACTCAACCGTTACACAAGCTGCATCCACTGCATGTAAAAAATTGGTTCGATTCATATCGGTGTACCTCCCCAGCAACCCTGCGATACATCCGCCGGCAGGGTGGCTTCCTGGAGTCATGGTCCCTGGCTACCAACAGCCGCAGCGGCACGGGCGGCAGCATGCGGCCGCTGGGAACCTTGAAGGCGCGTCGTGATAAAATCTGCTGCGTAGCAGACATGGCACGCGACCCGTACCTGCTCCTGGGCTGTGCCAGCGGCTCCTTGCGGATCGCAGTCCTGGTGGATGGGGCGGGCAGTCCAACGCCGCAGCCCCACCTCGCACGAGGGCTCCAAATCACGCCGTATCGGGGTAAGCTAAGGCAAAGAGTAAAGCGGGTAGCCTCAAACGATACCTAGGGACCTTTGGCCAAGCTCGGGTCAGCGGCATTCAAGGATAGTGCTGACACCCAGTACCGGTATCCAATCACCGTCAACTCCCCGCAGTGCGTCCGGAGGACCTGTGCGGCGAGGGAGAGGTCCGGCAGCTGGCGGTGCAGAGCTTCGGTCCGGTGCACCGGGCCCTGGTGCTGTTTACCGCGGGCGTGGTCTCCGTGTGGGACCTGAGGTGCGAGCCTTTCCTGGCTGAACAAAATTTGAACGCATGGGCGCCGTATGGAGAGCGGCGTGGCGAGCACAGCGTCTACACAGTGTGTCCGTGCCCCGCGGTCCTCACACGTGAACATCATCTGTCCCCCAGCTTAATGCCCACTGCGGCCCGCGGCGGCACATATATGTGTCTCTCTGCCGTCCGATCTCCACTGACAGGGCCACGCAGCTGATCTGCAGCATCAACCCAAATGACGGGGACACGACGCTGGACGTGCCCGCCCTAGCCGCCGCGGGTGAGGCAACTGCAGTGTGCTGGATCGGCACTAGCCGCGGTGACTTCGCGACGGGCCATGTGGACGGCAGCGTCCTCGTGTGGGCGCTACCGGGGCTGGACCCCGGTCAGGCTGCGCTCGCTGCGACGATGAGGTAAGGCATGCGAGGCGCGAACCGGGTTGCATGCAAAGTGGCTGGCCCGCACCGAATGACGGTTCAAGTGACCCTGTAATCAGCGCTCAACTATGTGCCACTCGTTGTGCTTATTGGCACCACCGCCAGGGTGGTGCGGGACTCAGCCGCACCGGTGCGGGCAATCCGATGCGTGTTCGGCGAGGAGGGCGACTCGCTGCTGGTGCTGGGCGGCCAGGAGGCAGAGCAGCCCGACGCTCTCACGCTGCTGCCCTTGCCGAGCGGCCCAGATGAGGTGCGCGCTTGGGGCTTTTCTGGCCTTGTGGGGCCATCGTATGAATCCATGTTTGCGCTATTCAGGTTAACGCATGACTATGCATCGACATGCTCATGGTGCTGGTCTATGTTGGCGGCTGGAACCTGCGCAGGCGGACGAGGATGAGGACCAGAGCGACGAGGAGGACAGCGAGGACAGCGAGGCCGAGGGGAATGCTCGGGCGCGGGCTCGGCAGGGGGCGCGCGCTCGGGCCCGCGCCGCTGCCCGCAAGCCGAAGCAGGGTCCGACCAGGCTGCCCTGGTTCGGTCACATAATCGGGTTTTGCCTCGTGGCTGAGGGCGGCAACGTCAGCGGTGAGCAAGAGTCTATCAGTTTGTCAAATCAGACCCTAACTGGAGCGGGTTGCCGCATCGTGTGCGAGAGTGCGATAGTCCTCATGATATTCAGGTTACAGGCGGGATGCGCGCGCCACGTGCATGGCTCAGTGAGTGTTGATACGTCGCCCAGCGTGCTTGCCGTCGCTGCACAGTAGGACCTTATGCATGCTGCGTTGCACCGCTCTGCAGGCTACGAGGCGCCCGCGGCGGTGCTGCAGCTGGTGGAGGGCGGGCAGCTGGTGCTGCAGGAGCTACGCAGCCAGCAGCCCATCATGCTGACGCCGCGCTTCCAGCAGCGCACGCACGTCACGGTCACGGAGGCGCCGATGGTGCCAATCCACAGGTGGGTGCGGACTTGTGCTGCCCCGTTGGGACCTTCAGCCTTTTGGCAACCAGCATGTGCTATCCCTCGTGGGATCCTACCACTGCATTGTTCTGTGTTCTCTGGCTGCGCTTAAGTATGATATGCTGCTTAAGCTACAGACTGTCCGGCAACCCGAATCATTCGGCTGCAGACCCTCGGGCAGCTCCCCTAGTGCCATCAGCCTGGCGGCCCTCCGCAAGGTGGCGGACGAGGCGGCGAGCGAGGAGGAGCGCCTTGATCCATCAGGCCTGGGAGCCTTCAGTTGCGGCACGCCGCCCGCACCACCATCGGACGCCAGCTGGGGCCTCGTCTACTGCACGGGTATGCGGGCCGAAGTGCGTTGCAGGGAAGGACTCGTCATCGTGATTTGGGTGTTCGTCTGTGATAGGGATGAGGGACGGTCGTTACGCGTGTCCCGTTGTTATCGCATGTCCCGATCAACCTGCAGGCTACAAGGATGGCGGGGTCGCCCTATGGGACCTACACGGCGGCACGACGCGGCTGCTGTGCGCTGCCCCGGCCGGCGATGCTGCGGACGGCTCTCGGCTTGCAGACAGCAGCTGCGGGGCCGTCACGTGCCTGAGCCTGGCGTGGCCCACGGGTTTGTTAATTGCGGGTCACGCCAAGGGTGAGGTCCGGATGTACCAGTTCAGCTCAGTGGAGCGGCAGGCGGACTGTGTCACGCTCGAGAGGTAAGAGAGCAGGTGGAGTACCAGTGGTAAGAAAACTCATAGCACGCATGGAGCATGCCAGGCGTGGTCAGGATGTTTATTTGATCGATCGAGATTCGTGGGCAAAACCGTCACCTGGGTCAGAAGACGAAACATGATGTTCCCCTTTAAGCAGCCGTCCCGACGATACAATTGATGCAGCCTGCCGGTCCATCCTTCTTGCTATCTCGGCACGCAGCATCAATACACCTGGCGCCGTCACGCCGCTGCGCCAGCCGCCTGGGCTGCAGCTGCGGCTACGGGTCAAGGTCAACTCGGGCGAGATAACCAGCCTGGGTTACTGTCAGGTGGGCCGCTCAGTATGCAGATTGACATGCTGGATACATGCTGATGGGCTCGGCCCCGGTTTGCAGCAGCTGCGGCTCCATCATTATGACACTATATATGCAGTGTAGACATGTGACCGTTCTGCCCTGCACCAGGCTATTCGTGCTGTGGCTGCCGGCGACAAGGCGGGCGGTGTGGCACTGATCGACACCGCCAAGCCGCTGGTGCGCTGGTATGCCATGCCGGGGCAACAGCCGGTGCTGGCGGCCGCAGTGGCGCCCCTGCCCCTGCCACCCGCGCGGCTGCGCGTGCCCGAGGTGCTGGGCGAGGAGGGGGCACCATCGCACGCTGTCATCGTGGCGGATGCGGAGGGCTGCGTGGGTGAGAGCTGAATGTCGAGATGCTCAGCAGGAACGCCCGCTCTTCACCGCTGACAAGTGCAGAGCTGCTGTCTGGCTTTTATGCGTTCTTGGGGTTCAATACTGTTCCGTGCCTTGGTGTCCCAACCGACAAGAGTCCCGTTGGGTTTGCCCTTACTCAGCTGCGCTGGATGCCGCCCGGGGCTGCTTCATCGGCAAGAGCGGGGAGCTCCGGCCTAAGAATCACAGCTACAGGTGCGAGGGCTTTGGTAATGACACTCTTTACCCGGCGCGCAACAAAGGCCGGCTTCATGCGTTGCAGACTTGGCGATGAGTGGCTGGGGTGTGCCAGATGTGCCTTATGTGTGGAGTTGGCGCTTCCTCGTAGGAATGGCACCGAGTATGCTCATCAGCTTTCGCCAGTGCCCTTGCGCCCCATTCGGTTCCTCTCCTGTCATCTTATCACTTACGTTTCCTACACACTTTGCGCTGGATCGGCCATGCCCACAGCCTCGCTCTGGATTTGCTGGATGAGAAGTGCACCCCGCTCTGGTTGCGGCAGCAACTGGGTGCAGGTTGTGACCAGACGGCGCTGGGCTCCGCGCCCTCTCCGTCCTCCCGTCACGGCGGTAGGTGCCTTGCGACTGCGAGCGGCCCAAAAGACCGTGATGGGCGTGCCATGGGACCAGCACACGTGTGTGCAGCGGGCCAGACGACTTGTACCGTACTTGCCTTCAGCAACAGCTCACTACAGGCTTTTGCTTCTGCTGTCGTGACTTGGCTCCTCCGTCCCTCGCTGCAGTTCACGGTCGCCGCCGGCGCGCCGTCGGTAGTGACGACGAGGAAGCCGGCAACAGCCGGGACAGTTCGGCCCGGGCCGGCTCGGGCCGCCCTGCGAGCGGATCGGGGCAGCGTGGCGGCTCCGGGCGGAGCGGCCGCCACGCTGGTGATGACGACGAGGACGACGAGGGCGCCTGGCACGACGAGGAGGACGGCGACGACATGGACGTGGAGGCCATGTTGGCTAAGGCGGCGGCGCAGGTGCGCTTAGTGCCAATGAATGACCACGCTGGAAGCCTGCGCATGCACGCCTTTCCCTCCGAGGACCCGGCTTCTGGTTGAGATTCAAGCCTTCGGCACACGACAGGGTCCGCCCGTGCGGAGGGATGGTGTCCCGGAGCCCCAGGCGAAGGCACTGTTCCTTTGGTATGCCTTGCTGGCCCTCGTTCTTGTGCCCCGCTCTCCGACAGATGTTCTTGTGCCCCGCTCTCCGTGGCGCCGCAGATCGATGGGAGGGACTCGCCAGCGCGCTCCCGGCGTGACACAAGCGCCAGATCCAAAGCCTCCGGTCGGCGTCCCGTCGCGGAGGCCGTAGAGGAGGATGGTGGGTAAGGCATGGAGGAATATACTGACTCCCTTGGTTCCGCCTAGGCCATGCAGTGCACGAATCAAATACCGACACTTGCCGGCTTGATTGGGGTCTGGGCCACGGCATACCCCCCGTTAATGGTCTTGCGTGCGAAATGCCGGCTCGCAACCCCGCTGCCTGCATCGCAGACTCGACAGCCGCACCCAGCGTACTATCGTCCTGTCCGGACCCCACGGCGCACTATGTCCTGCTGGTAAGGATATGTATCCGGTGGTGCCCGAGTCTGTATAAGCGAAAGGGCCATGGGTTCTGCAACTAGGTTGAGAGCTGGACCCTTCCGCGCGTTCAGACTGGAGTGCAAAACCGCTAGGCTGCGGAGCTGTTGGGGCTGGTGGGAGTCCCGCATGCAGCATGAGCCACGCGCTGCCTACCTTCTCCCTTGTTGTACCGGCGCGTCACTTTTGACTCCATCCCAGTCACTTCACCTTCGCTCATAGTCTCCACAGGTGCTTTATACTTCATTCTCCCACGGTTTCACCTTCTGCAGGCGACCGACCAGTACCTGCGGCTATACACGGCAGCCAACGTGCTAGCGGGCGATCGGGGCACTGCTGCCAAGCGCAGCCCGCTGCCGGGCCAAAGCTGGCTTTACGCGCGGCCGGTGCAGGTCGGCGGTGCGCCGGGCGTGCTGACGCTCGCGACGGCGGAGCACGGGCTCAACGTGCAGGCGAGTATTTGTGTACAAAGTGATGGGCCGTTGCGGTGATGGGCCGCCGCGTTTGAACGGCGGAGTCGACGGCTCAACAATTTACAGAGAGAGAACATGCAGGCCAAAAGGGCACGCCTGTCCCTCACAAAGCACATGGTTTTGGGTCGATGTTGTTCAACTCTTGGTGAAAGCAACAGGATTCGCATTTCAGTAACCAAGAATACAATGCCCATGGGACACATTGCCCAGCTGCCTGCATGCCGGATTATTTCTTGCGCCTGCCTGCACCATCCCGCGCCTACCCGGGACTTCTGCTTTCCTCGTATGTTTCGCCAGGTCTATTCGCTGCCATCCCTGGAGGTGGTGCTCGACTCGCCCCTCTCCACCTGGCTGTCATGGTACTGGGACCTGCCCTCCGGCTCAAGCGCCGGCATGAAGCTGGGCCGCCTGGCGGCCACCAGCCGACTGGGCGAGCTGCTGATTCTGGGGCTCAGCAACGAGCTGCTGCGCCTCAGCCTGGCGGCGGGTGGGTTATGGTTGGGGTTGAGGAGTGCGGAGCATGTGTGCATGGTTGCAAATGTGCAGCGACTGCGCTAGAAACTACTTTTGCTTTGGTATGAGCTTGTCCA
The DNA here is from genome assembly GCA_001584585.1 of Gonium pectorale. Lineage (NCBI taxonomy): Eukaryota > Viridiplantae > Chlorophyta > Chlorophyceae > Chlamydomonadales > Volvocaceae > Gonium > Gonium pectorale. Next base: position 334,951 of record LSYV01000076.1, read on the forward strand.
TACGACGAACGAAAGTGGTTACAGTGCATTTTCTGCAATTTCGGAACAAGCTTGTGGCTGGTAGTGACATTTTTCCTTGCAGCTGGGCGATATAGCTATACGCCGCACCCGCCCATGTTTCCATTGGTCACGGGCCCTCAGCTTGATCGACCGCGCCCGGCGTTGTCGCCAGAAGGACGGTTGTCAAATTCATCTTCCATTCCGGGGTCGTGGGCACTCCACGCGCAAACAATTGCGCAGCATGGTCGCGCTGCGCCACTAGGATGCATAAGGGGGCCTCCTACAATAACCATTCCGCGTCCTATGGATGGGACTTCCGGTTCATGCCGTCGAAACGAAGCCACTCATCCCAACGACCTTGGACGTTCTGGCCGCCAGGCCTGCCGCCCACCGCGCAGCCGCAGGGGCTATTCGACCCGGCGGCCGCCACGGCCTCCCTAACGGCAGCTGCAGAGTACGAGGCGGAGCGGCTGCTGCCCGCGGGTCGCCTGGGCCGGGCCGCGGACATGCTGCTCGAGCAGGAGCCGCAGCGCGCGGATCCGAGCAGCACGTCCGATATGATCGAAGGTACTATGGTAGACTGCTCTTGAGGCGTTCCCACATCGTCTCTTCTTGCGTGGTGTTGGAGGCTCCTTGATTTGAATGCAGACTCTTGGGTCGGCTTGCATCTCTGCTCGCTGCGAGCACCTGAAGTCTGCCAAGCGCTCAACATCAGCGGTCCATGCCCAGGAATGAAGAGTCCTACTGGTGCGACCGCTCTCCATTTCCAAATCCAGGTGTGGACTCGCCACGGGCTCGCACGGAAGGTCGCCGTGTTGAAAAGCTCGGCCCGGCGGCTGCGGCTGCCGCTGCTGCAAACGTTGCCACTACCGCCGCCAGCGCCGCTGCAAACGCCGCCGAGAAGGCGGCCGGCAAGATGGCGGGTGCGGCCAAGGAGGGCGTGACCCTTACTGGTGTGACCCTGACACGCGTCTTTAACCGGGTGCAGCAGGGCCTCACGCGGGCAGTGGAGGAGACGACGCGCGGCGTGAAGCAGCTGGCGACAAACGTGGCGACCAATGTGGCAACGGTGCAGGCGGCGCTCACTGAGGGAGGAGCCGGGGCCGCAGGCTCGAGGCCGCCGGGTAGGGCGCTGGGAACTGCGCACAATACCGTGTTTTGCCGACTCACATTAGCACCTCAGCAACTGTACATTCGATGCCCCTATCAAGTTTCCGTGCATCGTTCCGCTTCGTATCTTGAACTGAGTCGGGTGGTCGGAATGTGCCCTCTCCATGGCTGCAGCCGCCGGCGGGCCCCGCAGCGCCGAATGGTACGCCTCCCTGCCCGACCTGGGCGCCGTCTTCTCGCGCACCGTGCCCGACGACGGCACTGCGGCATCGCGGCAACGGCAGGGGCGGCTGCGGGAAGAGGAGGAAGACGAAGATGACGACGACGTGAGCGAGCTAAGCATCACGTGAGTGTTACACCTCACGACGTCGCGCCGCCGTGACCCTCCAAAGGCTTCCCGCAGGATCCCCCGTCCCAAGCTCAGACGCCTGCAGAGGTGAAATGCACACAAGAAACAGCGAGTGACCAGCGAGGACGCATGCGGGAACCGTGATTGCCCGTCGCTCACGGCCCCTGGCGCAGTGCGTGTCATGAGTCCCTGTCTCGGCATTCCAGCATCGGCTCACCCTTGCCTGTCGACGTGTTGTTTTTTGTATGCAGGGACGATGAGGATGGCGGCAGCCCGTCCACCTCAAGGGGAGCACCAGCCGCGGCGCCTCGAGGGCCGGCGCCCGTGGCCGCGAAGCCACAGGCGCATCGCCCGCAACCAATGCCGGTGCCTCGCAGCGCCGGCGGTGCTGGGGAGGAGTCCTTGCGAAACGAGCTGTTCGGTGAGTCTCGTGTCCCGTAACGGTCCAGAGCATGCCGCTGATGGTCCATGCGGGCAGGTGAGCACTTTGCTGTGCCCGTTTGTAAGCATGATATCATAGTACGTTGGGGCGTATGCGTGTATGCACCGTTGTTGACTTACAGCTGCCCTTGCATACGTCATCGTGTGGGTCGTCAGGCGGCGCAAGGCCGTACACATCATCCGGCGGCGGCACGGCGCCGCCGTCGCGACCATCGGCGGGTGGTGGCGGTGGCGTGACGGCTCCCCGCGCTCGCACGGCAGAAGAGATCAAGCGGGCGTACGGCAGGGCGCCCGCGGACCGTGCTGGCGCGGCGAATGCAAGGTGCGGTGTGGCGTGGGGTGACTGTCGAGCGACCTTCGCAGATGCATTGTGACGCCATCACAGGTTTCCCGAGCTGACCAGCGTCCCCCTTATGTCTGTATGTCCTGATTACCGTAACCGCACATCCACGAGCACAGGTCCCGTGCATGCTGTCGTGAGCAGTTCAGCACAAGGTAAAACCAGTACATACTGTGCAATTGTGCCCAAATCATGTAATTCGATCTCTGTGTCTACTGTACGTCGTTCAAATAATGTGCGCGTCCAGGACGAATGAGCTGCGTTCGGTGATGGAGGAGAACCGCAGCAAGCTGGAGGAGCGCGGGCAGAAGTTGCGGCAACTGGACGACAAGGCGGCCGACCTGGAGGCCAGCGCGGCGGGCTTTGCGGAGATGGCCAGACAGCTGGCTGAGAGGGAGCGGAACAAAAAGTGGTGGCAGCTTTGAGCGCAGCAGCGCAGGTGGCAGTGTGCAGAGTGAAGGTGTGGGAGGGCGGTAGCGGGTAGCGGATTTAGCGGTTTGATGTTTTTGTGGCTCATACGGGTGGGCACACTCCTTGGTATCCTCTTGGCAGGTGGCTAACGCATTTGCAGACTAGCAGTGATTACGCAGGCGTGTGGCCGAGCGACATTGCCGCTACAGGCGTACGGCAGCGGGCTTTGCGGCAGAGCGCCAGGTTGCGCGCATGCTGTCTGTCTGGCACGTAGAACGAGCCGGGCTCGGCTGTTTCATAGCTGCGCATAAGAGCATGCCGGCCTTACACGCCTTTTGGGTATAGATCATCGTGGGTGCATAGTGGTTCATGCAACCTCCCATGACCGGTGCGTGGGCAGACGTTTTCATGCAGCGGATGGTCTGGTCTGCAAGTAGGATTGGGCACGGCCCGCCCGTGCTGCATGGTGCGGTTATGGTCAGGGAAAGGCTACAGTAGACAGTCGTCAGCAGGAGCTGTTAGCCTATGTGGGATCATGCTGCCATCCTCGCAGCATAACCCTTGAGGGACGGTAGATAGAACGGCATTAGACATAGCGCTGATAGGTATCACATCTTTACATATGCTCGAGGAGGCTGGCGCTGAAAGTGGCGCTTGAGTGAGGGGGCAAGGATGGCCCTGGACGGCCTGTCAGTAGTGTTGGGGCGTGGACAGCACCACATGCCCAGCCCGACACAAGTGTCGAGCGCGGATCGATGTGCCTGAGCCGTACGTAAGCGAACCCCTTACATTGCGAAAAAAAACATCATGCAACCAACCACACGACTGCTGTCCAAGACACCTTCATATCCAAATCCCTCCTTCGCCCAATGCAGTTGCCGCCGAATCTTCGCCTCCCCACCACACCGCATGGTGGACGCACGAAATACCTTCTCCATGGTTGTGGCACCCACGACTTCCCCATTCACCTCGCAATGCATTGCAGATGCGGCCCACAACTGTAATCCCATGTTGTAGTACGCGGTGTATCAAACCATCATAATTCAGTAACACAAAACGGGCTTCTCTGTGCGTGCACATTAGTGGCGGCTCCCGTTGGGCCAGTGCGAAAAGTCTGGCCACCGACTCCGCGCGTGGCCCCCGCCAGGCCAGCCAACAACAAGCGCTCTTCACTCTCCGCCCTACTCCGCCCGGTGCGAGAGCGCACACGTCTCGACAGCCAGTCCCCCATCGTATTAAGACACCTAATACGTTAGTCGACAGAGCAATTGCCGTATACAGCAGCCCAGAAAGAGCTCTCGCGCAACCACGTACGACCGCATATGTGGAGTATGCGCCTCGTACGGCCCCCGATGTAGTCGCTAGCCACACGCTCCAGCCAGCCGGGGATAATGAATACGCCCAGTGCCATACGGTTAAAGATGCAGAAATGCGGAACGAAAATACATCATTGCGCTGGCGTGTCTCTCATGTTGCCAAGGAGCCCACCCGCCCTCAGCCGGGGTGGCGCGCGAATCCCGCGGGCCGCGCACCCGTACGAGGAGAGGTGAGAGTCGACGTGCTCCCCGCCCCATGGCACGCCCATCCACCGCACCAATGGCGGGGCAGCAGCCCTTACGACCGAACACGAGCAACAAAAGGAAACAACCGTCGTGTGAGTGCAGGCCATACACGGCCATGTACGGTCGTGGAACCGAGGTCAAGTGGTAGTAATGCAAGGCAGCCGCGGGAGCCTCAACTCCGCCTGTGGTTGGCGCGCCGAGCAGATGCGCCATGCGGGTTGGTATATCCTGGCATGAGCGCATCATATGTTGTGCGGGGTCGCGCCAACTGCGGTGCCCGTTATACATGCAAGTGGAGAGGTGCCACGCCATCCAACCACAGCGCGCTTGCGACCCTGTCCCCCGGCGCGTCGCACTCCAAATGCTCCGCCTCAGCCGGGTCAGTCCGCGCCTGCCGCCCGCCCGTCATCGTCATTGTTTAGCCAGTGCCATCACATCAAAAGACAAATAGAGCTAGCACATGCTTACCAAATATACGTTAGCAGTGGGTTGCGAGGACGCCAGAAGGGCCCACAAGATCAACATGTGCCCCGCCGCCAAACCGCCGCGCAATTGCACGCGTGCGAGCTCCGACGCTGGCCGCTTCGTCAGGAAGCAGCGAGGAACCCACATACTAAGCGGACGTGCGCGCTGTCACAGGAAGTGCCCACGCACACCCACGAAGCAGCCGGCCACACGGACAAAACCGCCCAGACACGGGACAGCCAGGTAGTGTGCCCTGTCCTCAGCCCACTACAAAGCATCACCCTGCACCCCGGCCCCCAGGCTGCCAAGCGCCTGCGACAGACAGGAGGCGACGGGGGAGGGGCCACATAATACCCACATAACGCAGCGAACAGAACGCAACATCGCTCCTCTATTTGGGGTGACCACCCACGGCAGCGACGCGGCGGGCAGGGCCACAGGCCGGGCCGCTACGCGACGCTTACCTCGCGCCAAACGCGCCTGGTCACGCCCCGCAGCACACCACCACAGCAGGTGAGAACAGCGCCGCACGCGGCCCGCAGCCACGTGTGGGTGCTGCGACCACCTCGGCGCACCCCACCCACAGGATGTGGGGAGGCCTTGCCCACACCCCTGCTGCAGACGACACGGCAACGGTCGAGACCGTGGGAGCGCAATTTTGCGCGATTGGAGAGGGCGAGCCTCCGAAGTTGAGGGCAGGGCCGTTCCGCGGCCGTGAGCGGGCTCCTCCGGCCGAAGGGCAAGCGGCTGTGGGCGGCATCCGCCCCCATCGTCCTCAGCGGCCCGCATCACCGCCTGTCATAGGCGTACAAGGCCCCACAACCGCAGCCCCCCAAAGGTTATTCCATGACAAGCCAGGACGCCCAGGTGACGTGACCCAAGACGCCGCAAATAGCAAATCACGAACACCGAAACACAGAGCGAAAGGAGGCGCTTACCAACAGCGCCCGAACAGGCCACACACCATGCGATACAGATGTATCCACTCCCCCATCCGCCGCCCTAGCGGCCGCCCTTTCGGCGGCCGACCCGGCAGCTGGCGGGCGGCGCGCCAACCAACCGCAAACCAACAATCCCCGACCGGCGTGGAACGGCGCGAGGGCCCCATCACCTGTCTTCCGCAAACCTGCCACTCGTGCCAAACATTATGGCAGGGAAGAAGGGCGAGGCGCGCGGGCCGGACGGCTTCAGCGCCCATAGAAGCTCGGGGGCCCGACAAGGACCTCCACTAGGACCACCGCGTTCTGAGACAGGAGCCATCGGGTGGCCCCACCATTCGGGAGGCAAGGCCATGAAAAAGACCTTGCCTCCCTTAGGACACGACCTCTTAAAAGATAGGTATGTTTAGGCACGGGTCGTGGCCCAGGTTAACGCCTGGCCACCGTCCTCAGCGGGCGCGCAGCTGCTCAGCTGCATGGCCACACAGCAGCTGCTTCGCGGCCCCACACAAAGGTAGGCCAAAAGAAAGCCCGCCCAGCCCCAGAGCAGCCGCGCCCGCGAAAAGGGCTATGGCGCCGTCAACAACGGCGGACAACAATCTCAGGACTAGGCCCGGCCCAGCGGATCCGAGCCAGGTCGAGCTTCCCCGGCCCCGTCGCGCTCCAACCCCCCCCCCCAGACCCAGACAAACCAACTGCCAAATTCCAAACAGCGACAGCGAAGGAACCAAACAACAGGCGTGAAGGTACCAAACAGCAAACCAGCGCTACTGCCCAGACATTTTCCAAGGGGGCGGCGGGGCAGCGGGGCCGCCGCAGGGTGCCGCGCCTGGCCGTCAGCTGAGGGCGGCGTACGTCGGCCGGCCAGTCACCATCCGCCGTCCGCCTTCGGGCAGGCACAATGATTAATCTTCGCAGCAAGCCTCCCCATCCATTTCATGCTTATGGCGTTTCCCTTGGTACCAGGGGCTTCCAGCTCCCTGGGACCGAGCCGACCGTTGAAAAGGCATAAAGCCGCGGCCGCTTCTCCTCCTCCTCCTCATCCACGCAGCACGGTGTTCTGCGGCACTGTTCTCACACGCCCTTCGCTGGAGGCTGCGCCGCCGCCACCCCGAGGTGTGCATACGAGGGGAGCGAGTCCGGCCGGCCCCGGAGCTCCGCGCCCGCAGCAGCTGCGGCCGCCGCCCCGTCGACGTACGCGCCAGTCGGCCTGTCCGCCGCTGCACCTAAGCCGCCGCCACTGCCGATGCCGCCCGCCGCTAGGTGCGCGACCGGCCGCGCAACGGCCCCGCCGCAGTACCCGCCACCGCCGCCAAGCCTGGTGCGGGGGTACGGCAGCGCGTGCGCGGGGCCCACGCCCCAGCCGCCGCCGCCGCCGGCGGCAGCACCGGCGCCGCCGCCATTCCCGGCGGCACCGCCGGCGCTGCCCCCACCTGCGCCGCCTCCCGTGCCTGCCATGCGAAGCGACTTGGACGCGCGCAGTGGCGGCGCGCTGCTGCCGCCCCAGGGACCAGACATGACGCTGACTGCGCCCCCCACCGCCGCCGGGGCCGTCGGCGCCGACGGCGCCGGCCCGCGGCCGCCGCCTGGGACCGATAGTATCGCGCGGCCGCAGCTCCCGCTCCCGCCCGCGGTAACCGGCATACACACCGGCATGCTGCACGCCGCGTGCTGCAGCACGTACCGGGTGGTGGGCCCCGGCGACACGCAGCCGCTGGGCCCCGTGCACAGCCCCGTGGAGCCTCCGCGCCCCACCTCCATGCTGAGGGCGGAGCTGTGCCGCTGCCGGAGGGGCTCCCCCGCGGCGCGCACGTTGCGCACCATCCGGCCCAGCAGCCGCGCGGCCTGCTCGAAGGTGGGCCGCTCCGCGGGGTTGATGTCCGTGCAGGCGACCGCCAGCTGGCGCAGCGGCGGGTAGAGAGAGCCGTCCGACGGCCAGGTGAGCTGCAGCGTGCCCGTGACCAGGCCCATCAGCACCTGCGGGGCCAAGAAAGAGGAGGGTGAGGGTGTTCTGTACTTACATGCAGACAAGCAGTAACAAAAACATTCCAGCCGTGAAGGGTGTGTGTTCTATATGATCTAGGAGATCGATACATGACAGTGTGAGACAGGCAGGGTGTGTGTATGTGTGTGTATGTGAGATGGCTTTGAGATGGTGCAGCGCACTGTTTATTGAGATGGATAGAAGGGCCCCCCGGGCGCGGCGTTGTAGCGAGCATGCTTGTGGGTACGGAACCCACGCAGCCACGCGGCGGGCTCCATGGTCTGCCGGCTGGCTGGGTAGCTCGCGTGACGGCTGCTTTCGGCTGTGACTTCTTCTAGGCACGCCGTGTGCATTCCCATCGCACACCGGGCTCGTGCAGGCAACCCACTCCCGACTCCGGCAACCGCACCTGCGGGGTGGTGAGCCCCAGGTAGGGGCGCACGCCGGCCGCCATCTCCCACAGCATCACGCCGAAGCTGCACAGGGGGCAGGGGTACAGGGGAGTTCAGCGGACGTCGGGGGGCGGGGAGTTTTCCCTGACCAAGACAAGGTTCAACAAGGGAAAGAGCTAACGGTCAGTGGTTGGGGCTCAGAAGGGGTTGAAAAGCATCCTCGGCAAGGCGCTTCACTCGTAAAATTGATGGCTGGAGGGTGGTGAGAAGAGGAGACGTACATGACCCCGGCAAGCGCGCATGGAACCGCTGGCCTGTGTTTACAAGGCCCAACATGCCCCGGTCCCCTGGACCCCCGAGCCCACCTGTACACGTCTGATGCCTTGCAGCAGCTGCCCTTGGCGGCCTCCGGAGCCAGGTACGCCAGTGCGCCTGCATTGGAGGGAGGGGGGGGCAGGCGGACGCACCGGCAGGCACGGAGGTTAAACGGCGCGTCGGTAAGGACAAACCCGCGTCCTCTCCCCGAGCCAAGTGGCTCCTGGTGGTTCAGGTCCCAGGGCCTGGTGCACCTGTCATGTGCTCCCAGTCATACCCCATACACCATTCATCCGCCGTCCTAGCGTCCCCGTCCCGCCAGCCTCCCCCGCCCGCGGCCCCCGCGGCTCACCCCACTGATCCGACGATAGTGCGGCCGTCTCTCCAGGACATGTTCGGGCCAGCCCTAGGTCCGCAATCTTGGACATGTAGCCTCGCGGGTCGAGGCACGCGTACCCGGTGGCGGGGTGGGAGTACTGGCAGGGCGAGGCGCGGAGCAGCACGTTGGTGGGCTTGAGGTCGCCGTGCAGGATGTCCAGGCCGTGGAGGTGGGTCATGCCCTGCAGGTGGGGGGGAGGGGTCGGGCGGGAGGGGAGTGCACACGAGGGGTAAGGCTTCGAGGGGCGGGCTGGCACGGGTTTGAGTCATGGTCCTATGGAGGCAGGGAGGCATGCTCGGGCGGCTGACGAGGGGGGCGGACAGCAGGGAGAGCGGACGCCATGGCAGGTGGCGTAACCGCCCCCGGTCCGTGCAGCGCGATGCACGCCGACACCATGAGTCGTCACACGGGCGCCACACGGCGCGATCACGTCCTTCACCCGGCAAGCGGGAGCCGGCCGGTGAGGCGCGTGACACCAGTGACGCCTTTACTCGGCTCCTGCGCCGGCCACGCGCGTCTGCCAGGCGCAACACACGTGTGGTGCGCTTGCCGTACGCCGTACACAGTACACCGTGCACACCTGCGCCAGCTCCTGCGCTGTAAGCAGCAGCGCCAGCAGCTTCTGTCGCTGCTCAGGGCACCGCCGCGCGCTAAAGTCTCCTCGCACGATGGCCGTGTGCAGCGTGCCTGCGGGGGGCGGCGGGCGGCGGATTACTCGGTTGGTCGGCAGGCCGCGCGATGACCGACTAGCATTGCACCGTAGAAGCGACCACACCAGAGCAGCGGGGCTCAACTTACGGCCGGGAGACGCAGCGGCACAGGACACGGCGGGAGATGTTCTGCCATCCTGAACGCACTCGGCCCGCCCGCCCGCCCACCCAGCCCGCCCGGCCCACCCCTGCGACCCACCAGAGTCCATGTACTCCATCACCACCAGCGTGCAGTTCCGCCCAGAGTCCGCCTGCAGGTCGGTCAGCGCCTGCAGCAGGCTCACGCCCACGCCCTCCGGCCGATCCCCCGACAGGTCGCCGCTGCCGCCGCCGCCGCCCGGCGCCGCCTCCAGGTCGCCTGCTCCCAGCCCTCCGCGGCCAGCCAGTCGTTCCTCGTCGTCCCCAAACATCACGGCCACCTTCT
>LSYV01000076.1:348136-373574 GCA_001584585.1 Gonium pectorale
GGGACTGGGACAGCCGGGACGGGACTGGGGGACTGCCGGGGACTGGGGACTGCCGGGGACTGGGGACAGCCGGGGACTGGGGACAGCCGGGGACTGGGGAGTGGGGAGTGGGGACTGGGGACAGCCGGGGACTGGGGACTGCCGGGGACTGGGGACAGCCGGGGACTGGGGAGTGGGGACTGGGGACAGATTCGATCCCGATGCACTTTATTCGCAACGATTTCCCGGCCGCGCACGCACGGGCGCAGAGGCCGGCAACAGCCGCTTGGGGGCCACGTGTATGCGTGGATGCGGTCCTGCGTGGGGTTGCGCGGTGTCGGTCCCGCCGGATCAGTCCAGGTCGGCAGCGGTCGGGGTGGCATACTGGGGACCCGGGATCGCCCCGGCCGGTATGCGAGGTGGGAAAGTGTGCGGGTTGTGGGGCAAGGGGCGCCTTGGGCACTGACGCACGGAGCACTGGGCCAAGGGACGTGTGTTGCAACTCACCAGCTCACCTCCCTGCTGAGCGCCTCCTTCGAATCGAACCCCGTCCCCCACAACGCGCACAAAAGGCCTAGCAGGCGGTCGCCGGGCATTGCTTCCAGCTCATTCGGGGAAGGCCTGCGACCACAGCCGCTGAAGCATAATTGATGCCACGAAGGCACTGGATCCTGCCAATGCACCCCTCATAGGGCGGCTGCGTGAGGAGCTGGAGGCGGAGCGTGCGGAGCACCTCAACGGGTAAGCATCGCTGTCGTTGTTGTATGCGTTGGCCACGCGCCGCATAGCCCCTGCCGACGCATTCTCGCACCCCGCCGCTGACCAGGCAACAGCGCAGCCAACCACGCTCGCACAGCCACCCCTCTCTCCAGGACCTCCACCCACCCACAGCCGCACCACATACACCGGGCCGACGCAGCGCAGTCCCCGGGCGCTCACACAGCGTGTACCACGGCGCTGCGCCCAAACGAACCGCTTGATTCAGGTTCAGCGGCCACTGCTGTCGCGGGGCACCGAGAACTGGAAACCCCGCGCGCGCAGCGCAGCTCGCTAAACCGCCCACGCCAAGCACTTCGTGAGGCAGTCAGCCAGTCGCCCAAGCCGCACGCCCAAAGTTCCTCCCTGTCGCGCGTCCTCCTCTGTTGCCTACCGTTCATTCTCGCCCCTCACACGAACCGCCCCGAGGTACAGACCCGCCGCCGCGCAGGAGCCGAGTGCCTGGGCCCCCAACCAAAGGGCGGCCTAACTAGGCGCTGCCCGTCACGGGCTCTGCCGCCCGCTTCAGCCCCCGCCCCCCCTCCTGCCCCTGCCCCTTGTCCTCCGCCGACCCCAGCCCCCCCTCCTGCCCCTGCGCCTCCGCGGCTTCCCGGTCGGCGGCCCGTCCAGCCGGCGGCCGCGGGGCCGTGGCGACGCCCTCCAGGCTGATCCCCGCCACCTCCATGGCGTCGCGCACCCAGCCGGGCACGTCGCCCTGCGGCAGCGGGGGGCCGAATGATTTGGGGGGGGGGAGGGCGCAAGCAGAGGGGGGAGCTGCGAAGTGAGAGACCACGGCAGAACAAGGCCTGGTCCGGAGCGGTACAAGTCCCACTCGCGGACAACCTTTGTGGTACATGCGTCCCATGGTGTTCGACGAGGGAGGCATGCGATGGTCTTATGTCCTTCGCCCCGACGCAACTGCCTTGACCACCAGCGCACATTGGGCCAGCGGACTTCCCTGCGGGGTGGTGGTTTCCTGCTTGCGCCGGTGCCCAATCCCCGCCTGCCCGCCGCCCTGGTGAGGCCCATGTGCCTTCCCTCCACACCCACCCAGCGCATCCATGCGCCCACGTGCACCCACCTTGGGGAACATGGTCGTAAGGTAGCCGCGCACCCAGTCGGGGAAGCGCTGCTCCTGCGAGGGGAGAAGCACAGTGGGCGGGTGGGTGGCAAGTGGGTGGCGGTGTAGTGCACACGAAGGTCAGAGTAGGAAAAGGCGCTCCCAGTAGAGAGGCCTTAGGCGCATGCCGTCCCGAACCACCCGAAGTAATTAAAAAGTCCCTCCGGCCCACCGGCCCATCGTCCCGGTCGGCCCCGAACCAGCCCATGAGTCCAAAAGGAGGAAAGCGGAGCAAGGAAGGACTGTGGTAACGGCACCCTCCCGAAGTCGGTGGCGCTCTGTCCCGTCTTAGAGGCTGAGAGCTGAGGGTGGAAGGAAGGTTCGGGTCCTTTCGTGGGACCCAAGCGGTGCCGACAAGGGGGAGGCACGCACGGAGGCGCTGCAGGAGCCAGCGCGTGAGACCCCGCGCCAGACAACACTTGACACACATCAGATAACCAGAGACCGGCGCCTGTGCTGAACCCCAACGATGTCCGCCCGCTCGCCTCATGTCCGGCTGGCACCGCGCTGCTGCCCAGCTGCCGGGCCCCTTTCTGCTGCAAGCAAAACATCTCCCCTCCCCACCCCTCCACGCCCCTCCCCACCCCTCCACGTCACCACGCCACGCCACGCCACCCGGTGGAAGCCCTCACTGCGCTGCTCGCGCCCCGTCCCCGCACCCGAATGCCTCCCCCATCACGCCAACCCCCCGCCCCCGCCCCCGCATCCATCCCGCCCCCGACCTCACGAGCGCGCCCCGCCCCGCCCCGCCCTCTCCCCATCGCCCACCTCGATGGCCTGCCGCATGGCCCGCGTGAGCGCCTGCGTGTACGCGATGTTGTGCAGCGTCACCAGCCCCGCCGCCGAGGCCAGCCCGCGGGTGACCACGTTGTGCAAGTAGGCGCGGGGGGTGCCGCGGGCGCACACGGGGCAGGAGCAGCCGGGGTCCAGCGGCCGGTAGTCGCGCGCGAAGCAGGCGTTCTTCAGCTTGAGGACACCCTGCGGCCGCGCGGGCGGAGGGAACCAGGGAGGGGTTGAGCTTCGGCGGTGGGGAAGCGCGAGGGGGGCAGCTGCGGGTGCGGGTGGGGGTGGGGGTGCATGCGTGTGGGAGCGCGTGCGTGCGCGCACTGATGACGGCGGTTGGGCGGCGGGCGTCAGCGACAGCGCCACACGTCAGCCAGACCTTTCCTCCGCCCCCGATGTTGCGCCTGTGGCCCGCCAGCCCCAACCGCCTCCGCCCCAGATGTTGCCCTTCCCCCCTTCTGTGCAGCTCCAATGCTCCCCACCTGCTGCCGCCTGCCCCTCTTACTTATCCTCATCCGCTGTCCCCTCCTCCCCATCCCCATTCACGCCCCCGGGCCCCGGCCCTCGCTCCCCAAGACGTATTTCAAACCCCCGGCTCCCGCCTCCCCGAAACGAAAATTCACGCCGCCGGCACCCGGCCCTCCCCCCCAAAGAGATTCACGCCCCCGGCACCCAGCCTCGCCCGCTCACCTCGGGCACCAGCGCCACCCCGAAGCGCGCCGTCCGCGTGGGGTAGACCGAGTCGAACATGTCGGCCCCCAGCGCGCTGCACACCACAATGTCCAGCGGGTAGCCTATCCCCATCACGTAGCGCGGCTTGCCTGCGGGATCCGGAAAGGGAATGATACAATTGCGATTATGCGTTTGGGTGGTGGGGAGGGAGTGATAACGGTTGATCGAGAGGTTGGTTGGCATTGCCCGTGAAGGGCTTTGGCGCGCACGCCCTCCCCTCCCGTCTGTCCAAAGCCTTCAGACTCATGGGGCGTGCGCCTGAGGCCCCGGTCCCGGTCCCCCGCCGCTTGCCTGGGGGCAGGCCCGCCGTGCATTGCGCCACCACGCGCCAGAAGTCGTCCTTGGACTCGCCGCCCGCCAGGCCCCCGATGGCGTAGCCGGGCAGGTCGCGGGCAACCAGTTGCTGGGGGCGGGGCGGGGTGGGGGGGAGAGTTACTCAATCCGTGGGCAAGCTGATGACCGAAGAGTAGGGCACTGTAGGCGCGTTCCATACCAAAATAGAGGGACTTGGCTTGTTTGGGGTGGGGTGAGGTGGGGCGGGGTGAGGGGGAGCGCCGGGTGGGATTTGAGCTCTAGGATGGAGGTCTAGGGTTTATCCTGTGGTAGGCAGCGGTGTGGTCAAGGGTCTGAGAGGACATGCAATGGGGGACGGGACTGTGGAGGTGAGGGCCGGGGCTTTGCGTCTGTGGAAGGGCTGGCGGTGCGGGTGGGGCCAGGAGGGCCATTTGAGGCGCAGCAGCTGCTGGCAGCGGGCATGATCGGCACAACGACGAGCGGTCCCCGCATCGTGCCCCCCCAGCCACGTGTCCGTTCGCAAACGTGAAGCGGCGCGAGGGTGGGGGAGGGGAGGTGCGGCAATGAATAGTGGCCGTCGCTGCATCATGCCTCGTCACTGCTGTGCCCCGTACCCACCCAGCCCCGCGCCACCTCCTCCCACACGGCCGGATGCCAAGCCGGCACCGACCTGGGCCAGCGCCCGACCCCGGGATCCGCCCCTGCCCGTACACGCGACGCTCCAGCGCGCCCCCCCTGCCTCACAAACCAACCGCACCAGGCCGCCAACCCTACCCCCGCAGGAGCCGCCCACCCCCTTTCCGGTCCTCGCTACCCCACTCCCTTCAACACCGCCTCGTCCCCGCCCTCCCCACGCCCCCTCCCCTTTCCTCTCCTTCGCCGCCCCTCCCTAGCCGCTCCCTCCTTTGCTGCGCCCGCCCCACCTCCATGCTGATCCTCCGCAGCTCCGGGTCCAGCCCGCCCTGCACGATACCAAACAGGTTCTGTTCCGTGGGCCGCGAGTGGGCGGCAATGCAGCGGTCGATCCAGCGCGTGGTGCGGTGGGTAGCCTCCACGAAGCGGGCGGGGTCGCTGGCAGGGGCGGGCGGGCGGGGTTGGGCAAGAGGGGGCGGGTGCTCAGTCAGTAGGGCGGACATGCGCATTTTGTCCGCACTCTGCCCGCTGCCGGAAGGCTCCGCGTTCTTGGCCCATAGCGGCTATCGGAGGGCAGGGGCGGCCTCCGGATACCACGCATACCTCAGGTCGGTGTCGCCCTCGTCGTTACCTTTTCTTCACCCCCCCCCACCCGTGCCCCACTTCCTGTCATCGCTCAGCTCTCCCGCCGGCTGAGTAGGACCACTACCGGTACCCCCGCCTCACTTGGGACGGCTCGCGGGCTGAGACGGGGCTCCGTCGTAAAGACCACGGCGAGCCATGCGCCCCAGGCTTCTCTGGTAAGCACGCTTTTCGACCCCCTCTACCCTCTCCCCCCCCCCCGCCGCGGCTTGCGATCCGCCCTCACGCGTCGCAACCCCGCGCTCCGGTCGTTTCCCTTGTCCTCCGCTGCCTTCCGCCCGCCCGCCCGCCCGCCTCACTTGGTGGTGGTGGGCACCACGTCGTCCAGCGCCATGATGACATCGGCGCCCAGCCGGTTCTGGATGCCGATGGACTGCTCAGGCGTCAGCAGCATGCGCGAGCCGTCCACGGGGCTCTGGAAGGTGACCCCCTCCTCCGTGATCTCCGCCAGGTGCAGCAGCGACACCATCTGGAAGCCGCCGCTGTCCGTCAGCATGCCGCTGCGGGGGCGGGGGGGCGGGGGGCGGGGCGGGGTTGGCCATCGGGGGGGGGGAGGAAGTGGCGCGCTGAGTAGGTAGCTCGACCCGCGGTCCAAACCGCGAGGTGGGCGGGACTGGGTCGATGAGTGGCCACCAGTCAGCCAGCCAGCCAGCCCCTGAAGGCCCCGTGCACATCTGCCCCGCCCCACCCCACACCTCCCCGCCCCGGCGCTCACCGCTGCCGCAGCAGCACTCGCGCCCCCCGCCCCCCTGCACCAGCAGCCCCCCGACCCGCAGTACCCAGCCCCGTCCGCTCCCGATCCCATCACCTCCCACTTTGGGTGCTCCTTAGCCGTATCACCTCGCCGCCCCGCCCCACATACCCGGCCCCCACCCGGCCTCCTCCGCCTCCTCCTATTCTCTATGTCAGCAATATATCAGCGACTACAACCGCGAAGGTATGCCACGGTACGTATCGCTCGTCGCTGACACCGCAGTTTTGCAGGTCGTCTTCACACCTTCCCAAGACCGTCGTTCCTCCTCCTACTGAGTATGCGCTTCGGTGTCAACGATGCGACCCGTTTCTCGTTCCGTATTACCCCCACCCGGCCCCCGCCCGTCCCGCGCCCGCGCCCGCGTCCGCGTCCGCAAGCACCTGCCTTTCCCGCCCGCTCCAGGACTGACCACCCACCCACCCACCGCTGCCAGTTTATGAAGCCGTGCAGCCCGCCCATCTCCGCCACCAGCTCGCTGCCGGGCCGGTTCTCCAGGTGGTAGGTGTTGCCCAGGATGACGTGGCAGTCGAGATCCGCCAGCTGGGCGCTGGTCAGGCCCTTGACAGAGCCTGGGGCCGAGCGCCAAGGCCGCGGGGGGTTCGGCGGGTTGGGGGTTCAGGCTAGGAAAAGGCATCCTCACTAGAGAGGCCTGAGGCGCATGCCGTCCCGAATCACCGATGCGAAGTAACGGAAAACCCCTCTGGCCCACCGTCCCATTGGCCCTGAACCAGCCGAGCTTGGGGTGGGGTAGGTAGCACAGCGCAGTGGCGGCGCGTGGGTGGTGCGGCCATGAGTGGGCAGGCGAGGGGCAATGTGATGTCGGGGTGGTGGGGGTGGGCGCTGGTGGAAAGCGCCAGGGACCCGCGGGTCGCCACTGCGCCACACGGTCTCAACCCGACCCGGCCCTCGGTCGCGGCTCGCATGCCCCGCCGCAGCTGCACAGCACTGCCACCCGTGTCATGCCCCCGCGGCCCCCAAGGTCCCGGTTTTCCGGCCCCGCCCCTTCGGCCCCATAGCCCCCTTGGGTGGGGGCCCGCCTAGGTAGCCGCCAGGCGCCTCCTCCTCCTCCTCACCCTGCGTGCCCACGGGCATGAACATGGGCGTGTGGGCGGTGTAGTGCGGCAGCGTCATGCGGCTGGAGCGAGCCCGGCCCTGCGCCGCCACCACC
This sequence comes from Gonium pectorale, assembly GCA_001584585.1. NCBI lineage: Eukaryota > Viridiplantae > Chlorophyta > Chlorophyceae > Chlamydomonadales > Volvocaceae > Gonium > Gonium pectorale. Next base: position 354,998 of record LSYV01000076.1, read on the forward strand.
TGGGGGGAAGGGCAGGTGGGAGGATGGGACAGAGGGGGGAGCGGGGCGCGGGACGCAGCAGGGGGACCGGGGTGGGAGTGTTTGGCGACGGGAAGGCACGGGGCTGCGGGTGATACCCACATGCCGGGAGGTACGAAGCTGAAGGTGGCCCCTGGGTCCTGGCGAGGTGCCCCGGGCCCATAACTACGAGCACCCTAGCTCGTTCGCCGATCCCATACTCAATGTAGCACACCCCCGCCCTCCGACACGTCCCGCCCAGTTACGCCCCCGCCCCTGCCCTCGCGCCTGCGGCCCCGTAGCATGCCGGAAGTCCCCGCCATAGCGCCAAGGTGCAGCCCGGAGGGAGTTTTCGCCGGGGGGCCATGTATCCCCTCCAGTTAGGTCTCCGTTTGGGGGCCCACCTTGAACTTGAGCGCCGGGCTGTCCGAGCTGGGCAGCGGCTCTCCGCTACTGCTGCTCGCCATGACGACTTGACGCAGCCTCCGCACCAACATGCGCGTCAAGATACCCCCAAGCGGGTTTAGGGACTGCCTCCGCGAGCACGACGTCCGACTGTGGCGGCCAGCTTTACATCATGGTTGAGCTCGGAATGCGCTTCACATTCATATCGGTGTTGTCGATAACGTGACGCAGCACGATTTGCGCGAGTCGCGCATACGGACATGCGTACGGACGTGGAAGCCCTGGGAGCTTCGGCCGCCGCGTTTTGTGTTGCCAGATGCGCACTGCACTACGCCAGGTCCTTAGATACGCTCCACCAGTAGGTAGACCGCAACGGGTTTCCTGTACAAGGACGATGGCAGGCGATGAAGCGTCGAACTCGAAGCCCGCCCCTGGAACCGCTGATCAGGTAGCCGATTACATAGACGAGGTCCTATGAAACGATGGCGCACGAGTTTCGCAGCCGCGCAAGCGGCGGCCCTGACAGCTGGGCGCACGGCTCTTCAGCATACACGACCCAATTCTACGCTTAATGCTGTACCGCTCGTTACAAATTGTCAAAATTTAAATGGTTGGAGCTTCGGCGACCACCCATCTGCTACCCGTCCTTCCGCCCCGTCCACAGATGATTAACGCTGGCTGGTACACGGAGATGTCGCCAATGTGGCCGGGTCAGGGCCTGTCGCTGAAAATTAAGGAGGTTCTGTACAGGGCCAAGTCGGAATTCCAGGTGGGGTTTTGCTCGGCAGCCGGGTTCGGGCGCCATGTTCGGGCTGGACCCGCCGATACGCATACCTCCACCACCCTGCCCATCTCTGCCCACGCTCCCCTCACCACTGCCCGGCCACGTGCACCCGTCCCTCATCCTTAGCACCGGCGCCCCTACGCCTCAACCTGCCCTACAGGATGTGTGCGTATTCGAGTCGGAGTCCATGGGCACGGTGCTGACCCTGGACGGTGAGGCATGAGGATCGCGTGCTGAGGGGCGCCGGGCTCCTCAGGAACCAGGCCCTGTAGCCGGGGCTGGCCGGGGCGGGGAAGGGAGTGGGGGCCGCGGACGAAACCTGTTGGGCCCGCTGCCGGTGGGGCCCCGGCCGCGCCCACGGTGCCCCGTGTGTCCCGGAGCGGTGGAGCTAGCTGGGGCTATAGCCTGGCGGGTGGTGGAGCCAGCGCACCGCAGCGGAGTCGAGGACTAGCGGCGCAGCAGCGCCAGGCCCAGGCAGGGAGGCTTCTGGCACTTGTGGCATCGCAGCCAAAGGGCCGGACACGGAAATGCCGCGGCGCAGCGGCAGCCGCGTCATGTACTATGGGGGCGGGAGTCGGCCCTGGCGGTGGCCGCGGTGCTTGCCGCCGATCGGTGGCGGTCGCGGTGGTAGTGGCAGTGGCAGCTGGGCTGCGGCAGGTGTCAAGCCTCAAATGTCAGGGTGGGAGGTGGGCGCTTGCGCCCGCGTTCAAGGGCGCGGGCCGCCACTGCCATGGCGCCAGCCTTGCTGCGCGCTCTAGGCAGCCGTGCCCGACCGCTGGGGCAACACAGAGCAGGCGCTGGTGCTGCTGCTATGGCTGTTGGCGTTCAGCGTCTGCGTCCGCGTTTGCCTTCGGGGCTCCAGGGCGATAGCGCGCGAAGCATGCGGGGGAGGCGCTGCCCCCGGCGCAAAGCATGGACCCTGCTGCACTGCCGTGCAGCTCCGGTCAGGGCCGCGCTCGGGGTGCGACGCTCCTGCTGGGCAGTCGGTGGGCCTCCCCCGGGGTCCGGTGCGGAGGACCCGGCGAAGCGCGCTGCCACGGGCCCTCGGCTCTGCTACTCGCGGGCGAATGCTGCTGGCGCCCGGCTCGCGCCCGTATTCTTTCTCCTCAGAATCCACGGCGTGCTTGTGCTGGTGTTGCTCAGGGGCAGAGGTCTTGGCTGCCGGGTTGCTCCGGCGGCGGTCGCTCCGCAGCGCTTGCGCCGCGCCTGGCGCGGGTCGGCGGCGCACAGCAGACAGGGCTGGGATAGGGGATGCAGCACGCGATGTCGGCAGTGCAGGGCACTTTCCAGGTCACCTGCAGGGAGGGCGTACGGCAAGGCGCTCTGTCGATCAGGTCGCCCGCTGAGGGTTTGGCTCTGGGTCGAGTGTATGTGGTTGGGACGGCTCCTGGATGGGGGTTCAGCGGAAGCCCAGGAAGACGCAGGCCCTGTTACCCTCCCGTCGTTGGCCGTTTTCTGGCCCTTTCTCCGTGTGCTGGTGTGCCACCGCCCTTCCCAGAGCGACCCCGCTCACCCGCACTCCTCCTCAGGCGTGATCCAGTGCACGGACAAGGACGAGTTCTCGTACCAGGAGATGATCGCGCACATCCCCATGTGCGCGCTGGAGGTGAGGGCGGGGTGGGGTGAGCGAGAGCGGGGGCGTGGGGATTTGGGCACGCTTATGTACCGGGCCAGGCCCTGCAGGGGACGGGGCTCATACCGGCTCATGCGCTTGGCCCCGCTCGAACCGACGTTCTCCCTTGCCCGCTCTCCCTTCTCCCCTCCCCGCAGCGCCCCGCCAAGAAGGTCCTGGTGGTGGGCGGCGGCGACGGCGGGGTGCTCCGCGAGCTGGCGCGGCACACCGAGGTGGAGGAGATCCACATGGCCGAGATCGACAAGTGAGTCCTGGTCGGGGCCGGCCGGCATAGAAAACTTTGAGGCGCGGGGTGGATTGAGCAGTGGAATGGGCATGACGACCTGGGGGTCGCGGCGGGAGGCTGCTGGGCTAGCGCCTAAAATATGAGCTCTATGGCAAGTGGGACCAACGACTGTGGACGCAGGGCTGGCTGGAGACCCGGGGACACGGGCGGGAGGGGCAGGGGCCAGGGATTCGCTGCGGGGGCTAGTCTGGAGCGCGCGCGTAGGACCAGACGATAATGGGAGGGGTTGCGCGGAGTTGCTGACCTGCGAGAATACCGGGCCCATGCCTGCGCTGCAAGAATTTTGCAGAGTAACACGTATGGTGGACTCTCCCCCTCATCCTCACTCACTCTGCAGGATGGTTCCCGAGGTGTCAAAGCAGTACTTCCCCGAGGTACGGCATGCGGCGTGCATCGCGCGGGATTCGCCGGCTCACGGTAGCTCTCCCAGTCCTCATCGTGGGCATGCACCCAGCCCCCTGGACCTGCACCTAGCCCGTACAACGCTATACCCTAGAAAAGGCCATTGCCGACCCCAACCGTGGGGACAGTCCGCTGCTTGCCATGCCACTTGGAGTGCGGAAGCAGGCTGCGGGTGTAGGGGCTGGCGTGCTAAGCTTGCAGCATGCCCCGGCCCCCACACTTGCACACCCACAGATGGCCGTTGGCTTCACCGACCCGCGGGTCACCCTCCACATCTGCGACGGCATCAAGTTCGTGGAGGACTCGCCCGCGGACAGCTACGACCTCATCGTGGTGGACTCGAGCGACCCCGTTGGGCCCGCGGAGGTGCTGTTTGAGAAGGTGGGAGGCACGCAAGGACCCGTTGAGCGGGATAGCGAACGAGAGGGAGAGCGCCGGCCGAGCGGCGCAGCGCGACGGGCGGCCCACCCTTGGCCCACCAAGAACTCGCGGTATATCAGGCCCCGCTGCCGCCCAGCACATAACAGCAGCTGGCTGGATGTCCAGTCCGCTGCCGGCCTACCCCGCCATTACCCATCCCCTTTACGCACTCTCACTCCCTTGCTCTTTTTTTCGACATGGGGTTGCTCCTGGATGTCATTACATGTCCATCAAGGCTGGGTCCTAATAGCGCCCACCCTCGCGCTTCTCGGCGCCCTCGGCGCTCCGCACCACCGCCCCTGGCCCCGCACCCCCTGCGCGCGTTGCGGAGCGCAAACCACGCGCCCAAACACTGCTCCGACGGCCGCGTTTACCTAGCGACACCCTCCAAACCCCTCTCCCTGCCCTTTCCCCTCCCTGCCCGCAGCCGTTCTTCGAGGCGCTGCACCGCGCGGTGCGCCCCGGCGGCATCGTTTGCACGCAGGCCGAGTCGCTGTGGCTGCACCTGGGCATCATCAAGGCCCTGGCGGGCATGTGCTCCGAGGTCTTCGTCGGCGGCTCCGTGTCCTACGCGTCCACCACCATCCCCACCTACCCATCGGGCAGCATCGGGATGCTCGTGTGCGCCAAGGCGCGGGCGGCGGACGCGGACGGCGAGGGACCGCTCGACCCGCGGGTCGCTCGGCAGCCCGAGCCGGGGCCGCTGCCCAAGCTGGGGGTCGATGAGCTGAAGTACTACAGCCATGAGGTGCACACGGCGGCGTTCGCGCTGCCGGTGTTTGCCAAGAAGGCGCTCGCGGGCTGCCTCACCTTCCAATGATGCGGTACGGAAGTACGGCGTGCGGGATACAGGGCTGGTAGGGCTCGGGGCGGGGCTTGGTGGAGGAGGTTGTGGTTGTGGTTGAGAAGGCAGCTCCGGAGCATCGCAGCGCCACCGGCCGGGGCGGGCTGCGGTGTTGCAGGATGATGCTGGGGATGGGGTTTCATGGGGACGAGAGCGCGTAGAGCATAACGGTTACAGAGTTAGTGCGCCGTGTTAGGCGACATCAGGATGAGTGCATGGCTGGTTGCTGTGGGGCATACTTGACTGGGCTGCGTGGCGTCCTTTGCTTGCGGCTCTGAAGAGCGAGGAGGAGGAGGAGGAAATGGAGGCCGTTGCCGATCAGCGCCTTGTGGGAGTTGGCAGCGGTTGATGGGCCTCGGGCGAGCGTTGTCAGGCAGGGCCTGGTACGGCGTTCGGAAAGCGGTCGGGAGAGGTGTGTCGGTGTGAGGCCGAAGGATGTGTGAGTGGATGTGCAAACCTTGACAGCACAGCAACGACGGCGGCACGCTTACCCCGGCTGGGTGGCTGCACGCACGAAATGGATTTTGGCCGCATGGCGACGGGTGTGAGAAAGCACCCGCTTCATACGGGTACCACCACAAGGGAACGAACAGATGAACGGAGGTGTCGCGATATCGACGCACAGGGACGGCGAGGGTGTTGGCTACAGGCGGAAGGGTCACCCGGGGCGCTGCAGGGCACCCCTGAGGGCCTTAGGACGGCTGCGGCCGGAGAGGGATTAGAGTCCGGGGCATTGCCCGTGCTGCGCCCTTTTCGGCAGAGCTGGCCTGAGCTTGTACGGCAACGTACCGGCATCTATCCTTTGCTTGAAATGCCGCCTGATGTCCCCGCGCGGGCACGGAATGGCGCTGCGTTGACGTGTCACCCCCTGGTGGCCGGCGGTCGAGGTTACGCGGGGTGGACGCTGAATCCACCGAGCCTAGGTGCGGGCTGGCAATAACGTGGTTGTCAGTTCCGGTCAGTCTCTGTGTCCGAGACGCTCTTATTGAGCGAGTCGATCGGTTGGCATGTGTTGGAATGCTGGTGGGCACGGCGGTTCGGCGCGTCACTGCTGCTGCTGACGGTGGTGGGCCCATCATGCCCAGAAGCGGACGCGCCGCGTAACCTGAACATTTGAGGTTCATTCACAATAACGAGGCACGGTGCGGACCGGGGCCCCGTCGGCCTACAGCGAATACCCAAACGACTGTGTGTAACCAGCTAACCGCCCGCACTCACCATTCCTACCACACACGGCTCCACAGATAGCCCTGACCTTGCATAGCGCCTAGAGCATGCAACAGCGTGCTCCAAGGTACGGCGCACAACGACCCTCCCTCCGAGGCACGACACTCGCGCACGACCGAATGTTTGCAGTCTCACAAAACGAACCGCCAGGTGTATAACGCCGCCTCACCACACAGGCACTCAGCCAAGCACACTCATACCCGCCGGGCATCGGGGCTGGCCACGAGGGCGGTCAGTACAGCGCGGGCTCAACTCATTTCTTCGCGGGCTTATTCACACGGCCAAGGGCCAACTGCACCCGCACGGCCAGCGTATAGACTCGAGGGAGTGCTTCACGGCCCGCATGGCCCGCATTCTTGCCATCCACCTGGACATCAGGGGGTATCTGAACATACCTGCTGCAACCAGCGTTCCCTAGAAAGACCCCTCCTTTACCCACTTGCCATTTCATGGCAACATACATGGCAGCCATTTTCATGGCGCGGACATGCGCCCATTGAGCATCACAGCAAGACTGGTTGCGCCTGCCCGCTATGCGCGTCGCTACGCAGCAGCGTGGCCTCCAACCTACGGTAATACCGGTACCCCATCCGAGCCATCAGCCCCTGTCCCATCCTCGCGCGCATCGCTGCGCGTACCCAATTCACCGACGTATCCCTCCTCTACTGCTGCCCGCCTGCCACCCGCATGTTTCTGACCGCCTCCTGCTCCATTGCCGCCTCTTCGGCGCTCTGCGGCAGAGGGCGCCTCTCCACCACTTGCGGGTCAGCTGGCAGCTCGATGGATGATGGCGGTACCAGCCAGGACTTGCCCTGCACGCGGTGCACCCTGGCAGGGTGGGCGGGGGGGGTATGCAGCTATTAGCGGGAGGCGGGTCGGGTGCTGTACAATACGCAGCATCCTTGTTACGCGCACACGGCGCTGAGCAACATGCACACTTGTCACTGGACGCCGGGTTCTTGAGCATGGGAGTCAATGCCTTGACTCGTGAAGGCATACTGCTATGCTGCAGCGAGAGAGGCCCGCAATGCAAAGGAGGAAAGCCGCCGCATGCGGTGTCCACTCGGCAACACCCGTGGCTCAAACGACCAATGGATCGCTTCTTGCCGTGTGGCGGCAGTGAGCTGACATATGGAATGACGGGTGGTTGTCGCCCCCACCCCCGGGCAAGGGTCTCACCGAATGCTGGTGATGAAGAGGCGCTCCATGGCCCGGGTGACGGCCACATGCGCCAGGCGCCGCTCCTCCTGTCGTGTGCACAAGGGGCGTGACCCCCCATTCAGCGCCCGCACGTGGCAAGCAAAGCAACGGGGCGCATCAGTCCGCAGGTCACCGAGGCTCATCAGCAGAGCGTCAGAAAACAGCACATACGGATTCCGCGCTGGGCTGGGTCGCGCACCTCACGATGCTCCTCCGCGTCCCTCTCAATGTACTCGGCCTGCTCTTGCGGGGACAAGCGATTGAGCTGCGGCGGGCGGTCAGCAAGCGAGACGATCGGGCGAAGCGGAGCTCTCCACGTACGCGCACAACCCCAAGCCAATGACTGCCCCGTGTCATGTATGCATTGCGCTTCCCCCATGTTAAAGGAAACATCGGGTCGTACGTATCCAACATATCATCAACCCATGGAAAGGGACGGGTGCTCGATCAGGCGCAGCGCTTGTCCGCAGTATAAAGAGTGCCTTGCCAGACACAGCAAGCTGACGGGCCCACCGTATGGCGCGCACGCGCGTGCCGACGCACCTCCGACTTGTCCGGGCGCGGTAGGGTGGGCAGGTAGCCCTCCGCCCAGCGCGCCACGAACACGACCGGGAACTCGAGTCCCTTGGCGGCGTGGATGGTGCTGATGGTCACCGCCTGGCGGGACTTGGCGCCGCCGGCTCCGGCCGCCGCGCCCGCACCGCCCGCCTCGACCTCCCTGCGCGGGGCAAGGCCCAACGGCCGACAGGCTGCTCGTATGCTTCGCCCGAGCAGAACGGTACCGCGTCTGTGGCGCCCCCCCCCCCACATCGTCACCAACACCCGAAGCATGAGCACAAGCTGTGTAACAGTCGGCGCCGGCCGTACCCGGCCGCCGCCCCACACCCCACCCCGCCCACCTGTCCGACAGCGCCACGTGCGCCAGGAAGTCCCGCAGCACCAGCGGCCCGCGCCGCTGCTCCGCGTACATCTGCTCCAGCACCTCGGGGGTCACCTGCGGCAGCCCCGTGAGCGGGTGAGCCGTGTGCAGAGCCGCCTGCAGGGGAGTCAGAGGGGCAGGAGGGGCTCGGGGTCGCGAGCGAGAGGCGGCCTGGGGCGGCACGTGGTTCCACGGCCTCCGTGTGCGATAGGAGGATTGAGCCCCCGCCCAAACCAAGCGTAGAAGCGGCATCGTTGGCGCTGTTGTGATCTGTGCGACGTACGCAGCTACTGTTGTGAAAGAACTTGATTGTCCGTGCCAATCTTCAAGCGCCGCACCCACCTGCACGTCCTCGCCGCTGAAGGACGACATGACCGCGTGGGCCGCCAGCGCAAAGAGCTCCGGGACGACCGGCCCGCCGGCCGGGGCTTCCGCCGCTGTGTGCGGGTGTGGCGGCATTGCGAAGGCCCTGCTGGGCACCTGCCACTTGGAGGCGAAGAGCTTGGCCTCCTGCGGTGTAACCCGAGCATGCAGACGGGCCCATCGTTTCCGGTGCGGTGCAATACGGTAGGCTGTGTGGTGTTGGTGATCGTAGCAGCGGCGGGCGATGCACACAAAGCGCGGTCACCGGCGGTGGGGGTACTAGTAGGGAAGGTGTTGGACACACCCGGAACAGGAGCTTCAGGCCCAGCATCTTCTGCGCACGCTCGCCAAGCTCCACAGGCTCTGGCGGAAGGCCGGCGGGCAGCGGAGGCAGGTCGTCGTCATCGTCGTCTTCCTCTTCTCCCTCCTCGTCGTCCTTGTCGTCTTCGTCTCCGCCCGCGTTGCCTTCCTGCCCAGCCTGCAGGGCGTGCAGCCGGGGAATGGAGACCGGAATGACGTCTCCGCACTGGCGCTGCGAAGGCCGCACGACGCTGTGGACGGGGGCCATGGTCCGTAAATCTACTACGGCAAACCAAGCGACAGTGCAACACTCTAAGGCCGTTGCCATCGCGTAATGAACCGACCCGCAGATGCCCTTCTGTGCCTTCGGCCTGCTCTCCCTCCTCGTCCTCCTCCTCCTCTTCTTCGCTTTCCGCATCGGAGTCTTCCTGGGAGGGGAAAGAAGCGAAAGGGAGAGGCCACGTTTGCCAAAACTCTCATTAGGATTCGCCTTTCCCATAGCAGTTTGCAAAGCTGTCTCCTGTCGTGGACCGCACCGCACCTGCACTTTCATCGCCTTGGCCCCCTTCTCCGCTGCTGCCTTGGCGGCCCCGCCGGGCGACATCGCGAGCTGCTCCGCCGCGTCCTGCGCCAGGCGCTCCTTGGTGGCCTTCTGCTCCGCATACCACTCCACGTAGCCCGTCAGGTCCAGCACCTGCGGCAAAGGCCGCAAGCGCGTGTCGGTACCCCCTCCCGGGCGAGTCACGCAGGGAAACCTGGGCCACAATGCCACCAGCGCTCCCCGCCCATACGCAGCAGTGCCGTCTGACGCGAATGAGCCGTGAGCAGGTCAGGCGGCGCAGTTACAGTGTAGCAAGGGGCCTACACCTAACTACAAGTACCAGAGGATGGCATTGCACAGCAACCTAGGAGGCCTTTTGGGCGCCTCTGTTACATAACAGTACATGAGGGCCCACATTAAACGGGCACCTGGACCAACACGGACGGGCAAACACCGCATGCCGGGCGCAAGTCCGTACATTCACTGCTCGTGGCCGCTCCTCACCCGCTTGATGGCTCCCGCCGGCCCCAGCTGCCACACGGCCCGCCGCAGGTCCTCTACCACCTGGCATTGTACATTGTGTCGAACACGGGGCAGATGGGAGGTGGTTAGTTCACAAGCAGGCTTTCACGTGAGGCACTCGTGTGCGCCCGCAGACGTACAGAAGGTGCGCATCTACCTAGGACGGAGGAGAACGCATCCAATCCAGCATGCACCCGGTAGGGTACATGGAGGGGCTGCGGTAAGCGCCTGTAGTTTGCAAACTCCATGCGCTGCAGGCGTACATAACTCCGTACATTGCAGCCGTACGCATCAGTGTGTTCACGTACACAACCCCCCGAAACGCACCTCCACGAGCTTCCTCACGCCGCCCTGGTGCGACGGCGCCAGCTGGTAACCGAGCAGATCGTCATCACCGCCGGCCCCGGCGCCGCCCCCTGCCTGCTGCAGCAGCGCGCAGCACAGGCCGTAGTAGCTGTGTGCGGGCGGGCGCTGCGCGGCCGGCCCAGCAGCGGGGCCGTCGGGCTGCGGGGCCACGCCGTTCCGGCCGCGGCCTGCCCCGAGTTCCCTGCGTTGCATGTCCAGAGCCTCCTGCGGAGGATGCGGTGCAGCGGAAGAAGTGCGCCGAGCGAAGCGTCGAAGCACAGGGCATGTCGGCAAAGCAAGCTGGTTAGATGCTCAGGCTCCATGGTGCCCATCCACGAAGGGCGTCCATTAGCAGGTGCGCCGGCAACGCACACCAGCCTCCCGGCCGGAGCCTTCCCCCCTCACACACACACACACACACGCGCGCGCCGCAGCCCTCGCCTGCAGGTCCCGCAGCATGGTCATGAAGCCGGCCTTCTGGTCGCCCAGCCGCCGCGGCGGCGTGTTGAAGACGCGCACAAACGCTGCGTCGTCGGTCGGGTTCGCCGCCAGCCGCAGGTAGGCCAGCGTGTCTTGCACCTGGGGGGTTGGGTCACAGGGTTGGAAGGCGCTCTCAGTGGAGAAGCCTGAGGTGCATATGTGTGTTGAAAAGGAAAACGCATACGACGAGCGTAAGCGCGAAAGTGATGGCGTCGTTGTAGGACCCAGCTCCAGAGGCAGTCGAAGGGGTGATGTCCCTGCATGTTCGGCGGCGACCACCACCGTAGCCCCCGATGCGGCCCAGAATTCTCTCTGGGGTGACCCTATGCAAAATGCAATGCCGTGCTGGGATGCGCCTGGTCTAGTCTAGTAGCATATGTGTGTGGCGGGGGGGGGGAGCGGCGCACACGGCACGTGGCGCCCTTACTTGACGGGCTTGCGCTGGTGCGGGGCAACGGTGAGTAGGTGAGTGTCCGCTTCACGAGCCGCGGCCCAGTATCTCCAGACTATAGCCCGCCTAAACTTACGCGATTCATTTTTAAGCGCCCATGCATTGATAAGTAGCTTCGCTCCCGTACCTCCTTCCGCTCGAACACGCTCTTGTCGCGGACCAGCACGAAGGGGATGCCGCGGCTGCGCAGCGCGGACTGCAGCTGCGAGTGCGTCCTCGCGCCGCCCATCTTGAAGCAGCGGTACAGCACCGCCACGCCGCCCGGGCCCTCAACCTTGCCCTCCTTCACCAGCTCCTGGATCTGCGGGCACGACAAGGCCATCCCCAGGAAGCAGCGGACAGCGTAGGCGGCGCGGCCCCGATGCTGGGGTGTTGCCCGAAAGCGCGGACACAGTCGAGGAGCTATTCTACGAACGCGTATGGGGTATGGCTGACACTTGGCAGCAGGCTGGTGTGCTGCGAAACACACACGACGCGCGTTGGCCCCGTGCCCAAAGCCGATTGCCGGCTCAAGTTCCTCTCTCCCGCGCTCGCCTGCTGGGCGATCGCCTCCGCCTCGTCCGCGGGCGCGCCCGCCTCGATGAAGGTCACCTTGTCCGCCGTGTCCTCCTTGGTGGGCCGCAGCACCTTGCGCGTCACGCCCGCAGAGTCCTGGCAACCGCAGACCAAACGCACCAGGCGCAAGTGGTGGTCGTCACATAATCGGACCAGCAGCACATTATGCTCCTCAGCATATGCCTGGAGCGCCCTTGCGGCCTGGGGTGTAGGCTATTGGCATGCCCCTCTCCTCCCAACTTCCCCGTACACATTTCACATGTGCATGCCCTGACCCACGGCCCAGCACGGCCGACTCGCCTGGAGCACGTGCTGGCCCACCGCCAGGATCTTGGGCCGGCTGCGGTAGTTGCGCTCCAGCAGCGTCTGCTGCAGCTGCCCGCTGTGGAACTGCCGAAAAGCCTGTGGAGATGGCCGCCCGAGCCAATCCGGCAGAGGAAACCTTGAGGCGATGCTCAGTACAGTGCCAGGTGTCTGGCATGGGGCAGGAGAGACGCGGATGCGCGGTAACCCGCCCAGACAGGCAATCACGCACACGAACGGTGGCACTATGCAAGCGCGTTACGCCACAAGTGACGACCACCGCTGCACATGTGAGCAACTATGAAGGTCCCTGCGAGCGGATTACGGCACGCTGTACAGACCCTTTCCACGCAGGCGTCCATCAAGGTAGCGCCCGCACCTCAAAGACACCGGGCATGGCGCCCCGGAAGCGGTAGATGGACTGCGCGTCATCGCCCACCGCGGTGAGGCGGCCGCTGTGTCCGGACAGCAGCTCCACGAAGCGCACCTGCGACAGGTACCGTAAGTGACCCATGGGTCAGTCCTCTAAGCACGCCCGTGGTCCTTCGGAGCCGGCGAGAGACGCTGCACGCCCCCGCTTGCGCCCCCACGCCGCCCCAAGCCAGCGCGGATCCTCCTATGAGGATGCTTCATCTCGCCGCGGCACCGGCTCGCCCCATCTCTCGCACACACACACACACACACAAACGCACGCAACTCACACACACACACCTCGCTCTCCCGGCGTTGAGACAGTCCTTTATTGAGGAGGGTGGCGCCCTCGGCCAGCGTCGGCCCGGAGATGTAATGCAACACGCACCCACCCACCCACACGCACGCAACACACACGCACGGACCTGCTGCGGGCTGCAGTCCTGGTACTCGTCCACCAGGACGTACTGGTGCCTGCGGGGCGAGGCCAAGTCCACGAGGCACGCAGCATGGGGCATGGACGCACGGTGTGACCACGGGTTGTGCGTCTGGGCGCAGGCACACGCCGCCGGGGATACAAAGTACTGGGCTGCTGGCTAGTTCCCTGGCATACCCTGTGCCTCCTTAGTCCTTACTTCTTCTGAAGTCGGCGCAGGATCCAGTCGTGCTCCTGCAACGGCAAGCACGGGGGTTCGGATGCGTAGGGCACCGCGGGCAACCTGGCCGGCATCCTGCAGCAGGACGGTAAGGACCACAGAGCCCACCCGGCAGCTCAGGCATTACACACCGTGATGAGTTTGTCCACGAGGAGCAGCATGTCGTTGAAGTCGATTGCGTTGGCGGCACGAAGCAGGGCGTCGTAGTAGCTGCAAGCGAGGCCGGGAGGGGGCGGCGTGAGGCGCCTAGAGGCGAGCAGCTTAGGGGCCGGCGGATCAGCGTTTGCCTCAGATGCCCAACCCCAAGCCTCAGTTTCGGTCCAGGGCGTAGCTAGGGACAGGGCAGCACGAGGATAGCGGCAAGATATTGCATCTTTACGCCCCAAACACACAGGTTTGAACCTTCTGTCGCCGCATACACATACGCATGCACGTACGAGTAGAAGAGCGCAAATTGCATCCCGTATCCGCTGATGTCGGCGCCGGTGCGCTTGAAGCGGTCGAGCCACTGTATCCTTGCGTTGATCTGCGCGGGGGGTGCGAGCGCAGATGCGAGAAGTCGGATCCTGGGCTTTGCAGTCTCGGGAACACCGTTGCGCGCACAAACGTGACAGAGCTCCAAGCACGGAGCTCCAAGCACAAGGCATACACGTACGGTGCAGACTACAGACGACAGACCGAGGTCGAGTGCGAGACTCGCAGGCCCGGTGTGCCCCGCGCACCCATATGGATCATACCAGTGCGGCCTTGGGCTTGGCGCCGATGACCGCCTCTGTCCCTGGCGAGTATTGGGTCTGCAGCTTGCTGTAGACGAGCTTTATGAACTCGGCACGGTACAGCAGGTTGTTATCGGCGTCCGCGGTGAAGCCCTCAGCCGCACCGTCGCTGGCGCCGGCGCCAGCGGGTCCGGCGGCAGCCCCGTCGCCGGTGGCAGTGTTGGTGCTGGCCGCGGGGCCATTATTGGTACGCTGCTTCTTGGCGCCTGTGGCATGCGTAAGAATGACAAGCCCCGCTGTCTGCCCCTGCGTCTACAGGCGAACTCAAGGCGATGCAATCGCAAGTTCCGATTGGCAAAACCCATGCGGGTGAAGGCAATCATGTTTGGTATGTCTCATTTCATGCCGCATGGTACGCATCGTCTCACCTTTCTTGGTGTTCTGAGCAGCTCCTGCGCCGGTGTCCGCCCCGTTGCCCTATGTCGCAAATCAGTTGAAAAGAAACTGACGTCACAAGTGGCAGGGTGGGAAGACCCTCACGTGCTTGAGCACGGCGCATCCCAAGCAGCAGTACCTGTGAGCACCAGCGCCATGCAATGCAATGCAATGCTATGCATTTGCCATTGCTGTGCAATGCCTGGGACGCCGGGAGTTGATTCATACCGCCGCGCAAGTTATGATCACCGTAACATGCACCCGCATCTGGCAACAGCTCATGCCCCTTCCGACCTTCTTGCGCTTGCTCTTCTGCTGCTTCGCCACCAGATCTTGCGCCGCCTTGCCGCAGCTGCAGGAAACGCGGGCAATGGGTTGTGCAGGTTCTGGTCGGCACAAACGCCACATCCAAAGGCACATAATGAGCCCAATGCCCAGCCCCGAGCGCATCCATGAAAGCAACAGGGGCGAGAATGAACGGCGTGCCGCATCGGCGGGTGCTCTTCTTCACCAATTACGGTAGTGCCCCTCCTCCAACCTATCAGGCGGCCCTTGAAAGCGCGCGCACACCTCTCCCAGATGTCGGGGTGCTTCTTCTCCACTGCTTTGAGTATGTCCGCCCAGCCCGGCACGTCTGGCAGCCCCAGCCACGCCGCCATGTCCACCCGGCCGACGTCCAGGTTCTGCAACCTGGGAGGCGGGACAGGGGGTGTGAGGCCAGGGGAGCTCCGGGTAGAGCACGTTCGGATGCGGTACTGGCACACGCGGGGATGGGAGAGGCGCGCAACTGGCGCATGTAACACAAGCTTGGACACACACCACCAGAGTTTTTCTCCCCCATGTCGCTGGGGCCGTGAGCCTGGGCCCCACTCGTACAGACATGCGGTGTGTGGCCTTGCAGCCGAGGGCCTCCTTACCGTATGGCCAGCGCCACCGCGCGCTTCAGGTCTGAGTCCGTCCACACGGTGGGACACTGCGAGAAGCCCGCGACCTACAAGGGCATACACGGGCCATGACAGGCGCGTCCTCAGCTGTGTGGACCGGTCACCCGGCGTACAGGAGGTACATACACTGTCATGTCGGTCCTCTGGGGCCCGGGCAGATTGCCAGATCGCCCAAACAGTCAGCCGCAACGTGCAACCATGTGTCGTACCTTGTGATACCACCGAAGGATGCTAAAGCAGAATGAGTGGAAGGTGGCCGCCGTGAGGCTCCGTGCGTTCACGCCATTGCGGTGCAGGCGCTCGCGGACCTGGGAGGGCGCCCCATTGTGTGGACAGTTGCCGAGGCGTCATGTCGCAAACAGGCAGGCAGGCAGGCAAGCAGGCAGGCAGGCAGGCAGGCAGGCAGGCAGGCAGGCAGGCAGGCAGGCAGGCAGGCAGGCAGGCAGGCAGGCAGGTGGAAGCACACAGCCATGGTTGCGGTGGTCGGTACCCCCTGCCAAGGCACTGACAGCTGCCATGGGCCCAACGCCCAAGCAAGGCGCACCTCTGCGGCGGCTTTGTTGGTGAATGTGATGACGAGGATGCCCCTCGGGTCGACGCGCTGGTAGTTTAGTAGGGAGGCAGTAAAAACGCTTTCAGGAGTTGTGCTTAGGATTCAAAGCCAGGAGAGCACTAGGCCACAAGATGGATGCCCCCGGAGCCTTGTTGTGGAACACGGGTACCCGTACCAGGGGTGCACTACCCCGGCCCCTCCGATGCCCCAACCTCCCCGCCCTGCGACCCAACTCCCGTCGCACAGTGCAACAGGCAGTGCATGCAGCACGACTGCACAGCCGTTGGGTTGGAATACGGCAACCCCAAACCGCCTCACCTCATCCCGCACCAGGTGCACGATGCGGGATATCAGCGTCGATGTCTTGCCGGTGCCCGCTCCTGGAGGGCACAGCAGCACATGGAAAGCTCACCGGCTTGGGCCAATTATCCGTGAATGATGGACGGGGTTGTGGGGTCTCCAACGGCCCCGAGTATCAGCGCACACGCCCACCTGTGTTCCAATCTGCACCAGCCCCGGTGCCCCTACCCTACCTGCCACGATGAGCAGCGGCTTATCGCTCTCGCTGATGGCTGCCTGCGGCGGCAGTGGGGACCGTCAGGGCGGGAAAGAGGCCGGGCGGGCACGTCGCGGCGAGCGCGGCACACGCCCACGCACGCGCATGAGGGGCAAACAGTCGGCAATTTGAGGCAGCCCGCTCTCGGGCAGTGCACCAGCCAGATGCCTACCGTCCACTACAGATTCGACTCACGATGAAAAAACGAAGTGGGTCAGCCCGCTACGGTGCAAAAACGGACAGCGCCAGGGCCGCCTGTGACGCCCAACTTCATTCTATGGTATGAAGCTCTGTAAGCTACAACTGAAAAGCGTTGAAGCTTTGTAAGCTTCAAAGCTCACCCGCAGCTGCTCATCGTTGAGGCCCATGCGCATGACAGCCGGGAGCTCAGCAAGCGCCGCTGCAGTGGTAGGGCTGCTGGGCCCTGGCCCCGCATCGCCACCGGAGGCTTGGCCGCCGCCGGCTGAGGGCGGCGGCGTCCTCCCGCAGAAGCTAGGCGGCAGCGCAGGGTTGGGCTGAACTGCCGCGGCTGCCGCGGCTGCTGCTACCTGCCCTGGCGCTGTCGGGCAAGCGCTGGCGGCTGCGGCGCGCCCGGTCGTTTGCACGGCAGCTGGTGCCGCAGCCACCGGGGCTGCTGCTGCTGCCGGTGCGACGGCGGCGGCTGTACGCCTCTGTTCAGTTGACGGCGCCTCGGGCACGGTTCTGGCCCCCGTGTGGCCCCCGCAGGTATCCACTGCCGGCGGAGGGATGGAGCCAAGGATCCGCTGGTACCTGGCGGTTGAGCCGCATGCCGCCGCATGGAGGGCAAGGAGAAGACCTGTGTCAGTGGTTGCCGGTGTATATGAGGCTACAGCACAGAGCCTCACCTGCCATGGGCGGAACGTGCGTCGCCTGCGTCTGCGAGGCCCCACACCTCTTTCGCCCAAGCCACACCAACAGCGGCGGCGCTGCCGGATGGCTGCGACGTAGCAGTGTCGTCTACCATGTCTGATTCTTGTTGGGTTTTCCTTACGATCTTCTCCACCCGAAAGGGGTTGACTGCAGGGCCGGCGTGGTGCAGCGGGGCGGGGACCGCTGGGGCCTTTACTGGGGCGCGCCCGCCTCCCCAGTTGCTCCCTGCCGGCTGCCCTGGCCGGCCGGACTGAGTCGTCCGCTGCATTGATTGTTGAATGACCCCAGAGCGACCTGGGAGCTGCGCTGGCCGGGGTTGCGCAGGTTGCGCAGCCCCCATCGCCAATGGCGTTGGGACAGGCGGTCCCAGGTTCGAGGGCCCAGCTCCTCCACTTGCCCCCGCGCCAGCACCAGCCACTCCACCAGTGCCGGCCCCCATGCCCTGCGACTGGGGCGGGGCTGGAGGGGCCAGACAACTGCTCGGCGTGAAGAAAGCTGTCAGTTTCTGCTGCCCGGGCAAATCCGCCTTCTTCTTCTTCTTAGTGCCCGCGTTCGTCTTCTTGGGTTCTGCATTATTCTTCTTGGGTTTCTGCATTATTCTTCTTGGGTTTCTGCTCTACTGTGTCGTCAAACTCCGGCATGCGAGCTGTCCTAGTACTGTCCTAGGACTGTCCGATACATCGCATTTTGTTTGACAAATGCTCAGGAACAACATAGGGGATTTGAGCGCGACCTTCCGTCCTTGCTCCATTGTGAGCGTGGCTAGGTCCGGTTCTGGAGCTGCACGTCTCAAGTCGCCATTGCGGCAGGAAGCAGGAGAGAAGCGGTCCACGTCTTTGGCAGGGCACCTCATGTCCCATGTGTCCCCGGTGCAATTGCGGGTTGTGGGCCGAACCATGTGGGCCGAACCAGGGGAGAGGGGAGTGCAACTCGGGGGCGGTTGACCGTTACCGGCCCCAACGGTCGCAAACTGCACCCTACGACCCCTCAGAACCAGCCCGGACCGCTTCCGACCAGTACTGTAATGCTAAAGGGTGCCCTAGGGGCCCTCAGGGCTCGCTAATTCTGACTTTCGCGAGGCTCTTTTTCGCGATGGTCGGCCCGGCCCGATATTGCGCCCGCGCCTGCGCGACTTGTCGCAATCGCTACTTGTTGTCATAAGTGTCTCCTCGGATATCCAAGCCGGAGTCTATGGTATCTGTGGAGGCGCTGGACGCTCGCAATGTGACCGGCGCGTCGTTTGTGGCCCACCGAGCTCGCAGAGAGGCCTCGAGAGGCGCGCCCAGGCCCCCTATAGCCTTGTTACAACCTAGATAGGGTTTTTGGAGATTTCTGCGGCTGCCCAGTGCTGCCCGGAAGCGTAAAGGGTCGCAACGACCAGCATGGGCACTAGCGACCCGCGACGGGCACGGCGACGGGCCCTTCCGCGGGTATCTCA
>LSYV01000077.1:51854-62382 GCA_001584585.1 Gonium pectorale
CGCTGGCCGCCCCTCTTCTCTCCTCCGCTCCCCTCCCCTCCCGTTCCGGGCCTTGTCCCCTCCCCCCGCCCCGCGCAGCTGACCGAGGCGCTGCAGCGCTCGGGGGCCGACCTGGCCATCGTCAGCCTGGGGGTCCCGCCCGACCTGGCCCAGCAGCTGGACGACGAGGCTGCGGAGGCGGAGGTGGAGGCGGCGGGGGCGGACCGCGAGGCGGCGGAGGCGGAGGCCGGGACAGCGGCGGAGGGCGGGACAACGGTGGAGGCCGGGGCGGCGGCGGAGGCCGAGGCGGGGGCGGAGGGTGAGGCGGGGGCGGTGGGGGAGCCGATATCGTGTGAGGAGAGCGAGGAGGAGAATAGGGCGGAGGGTGGCCTGGGCCGTCTGCTGGCAGGCCTGCGTCGTCTGCGCTGCAATGCGCCCGAGCCGGCGGGACCGGCGGCGTCCGCCGCGGGAGTGACGGCGGCGGCGGCGCCGGCCGTGCGTGCCAGCAGCGGCGCAGCGACGGCCGGCGGCAGCGCAGGAACGGCCGCCGGCGACGTCGGCTCCGGGCGACAGCGGCATCACCGGCAGCGGCAGCAGCACACGCTGGGCTGGAGCGCGGAGCAGGAGGACGGCAGCGGTGGGGAAGGTGGTGGGGGCGGCGAAGGCGGGGGTGGGGGCGGGGGCGGGGGCGGGGCGGCCGGCGGGCGCACGCAGTCGTCCGCGTCGCTGTTCTTCAGCCAGGCCCGGAAGCTCGCCTTGGCCCTGGCAATGGAGGCGGAGGGCGTCGCGGCCGAAGCAAGGGAGGCTACTGCTGCGATGACGGAGGCTCTGGGTGCAAGGGGGGGTCACGGCTGCGGCGGCGGGAGGCGAGACTGCGGCGCCGCCGCCGCACTGGGAGCGGCGAGCGGCTCAGCTTGAGCGGGAATGCGAGCGCGAGCGGGAGCGGGAGCGGCTCGCGCGGCACAGGCGGTGGGCGCGGCTGCGGCTGGTTCAGCTGACGCTGGAGCAGCTGGGGGCGCTGGGCGATGCGGGCCACCCGGTGCGGGAGGGGCTGGAGCTGGAGCTGCTGCTGATGGAGTGCGAGCCGGGGCGGCCGGATCGGCTGGTGGACAGGGGGGGAGGGGGGCGGCCGCCGCCGACGGCGGCGGCGCCGTGGGCAACATGGGTGGCCGCGGCGGTGGGGCCAGGGGCGTGGGTGGCGGCGGAGGGGCCAAGGCCGCCGTGCGGCGCGCGAGGTGATGGGCTTCGTTGGGCGGCGGCCAGGTTCGTCCGGCGGCGGCCTGGGTTCATTCGGCGTACGGCCAGCCGCTCCCTAGGGTGGTTCCGCATAGAAGTGGGGCTAATTGTGCCCATAGTCTGCCCAAGTCTAAAGGTAGACCTTCCATGGTGACCAAGGAGCGGGCTGCCGCGGTCGTGCGCGCATCTGCGCGTTCCGACGAAGAGAAAGGCGAACTGCTGGAATGGCTGGACAGGTATCCGGACCAAGAGCTGGCAAAATGGTTGATCGAGGACAAAGACAACGACGAGATCATTTTGACCTTCATACAGCGCAGGGCCGGAGGTGCGTTGGTGGGATGAGGGGTCCTCACCAGCGACTTGACCTGAGTAATGATACCAGCAACCCGCGACAGCTGCTGGCTACCGCAAAGAGAGCCACACAGTTGGCTGGCAACTGCGGGGATCTACCTCGGCCGCTGTGGGCACAGCTGTGTATGGTTTAAATGGCGACTTTCCGACCGACTATCCGACCGATCGTTGTATGCGCGCGGCAACTTTAAGCTGCCGTCTCACCAGGATCCGTCCACGCCCGCATCCCCCGCCCGGAAACCGGACCGCATTGAGAGCGTGCAGCGCGTGCAGTTTCTAATCTGCATGTGCCTTTCGGTCGCTGTTGCGTCGTGCATGCGTAGTCTGTAAGCTCTGCAACCCTCAAGACACGGCTGACATGCCATGGAGCTGAGGTCTTGCCCCTTCTGCTCTCGGTTCTCTCCTCCCTTTTGCGTAGGTGCAGCGGCCGGCCCTGGCCCGGGAAGCAGGGCAGCTGCCACCGGTGAGGAAGTGCCGGGAACTCTGTACTTACAAAATGGGCATTTTTTTGGCGAAGCGTACGGGATCTGGCAAGCTAGGGACCTGACATCCATCGTGTGCTGCCACTGTGCTTGTATGTCCATATCGTTGTGGTCCCGGCGTGCTGCCCACGGCTGCGGCTGCTGGCTACGCACATGGCTGGTGCGTTTGTCTACTAAGCCCCTGACCCTTCTGAGCGCTGTGATATGGGGATCTGCGGTCGCACCCGTCGCACCGTGGGGCCCACGGCTCGAGATGGCATGCGCAGGGGCGTTCTGCGTGCCGCGTGAGGCCGCCCTACGATTTTGCGCCCAAACCGCCGCCGTGTTAAAATGGAACGACACATACAACGAGCGTAGCCGCCGTGTGTAAGCAGTCCTCGCACTCTACCCACAAACCACACCCCACACGTAGGATCGAGCACGTGCAGCGGCGTGTAGTTGCTTATCGCATGTGCCTTCCTGCCGCTCCCACATCTGTTCGGTGGCAGCATCACCTTCTGCTAGCATCATCCCCCCACGTTTTAGTTCCGCCTGTACAGGCACAAATACTGCTGTGCACACTGTAACGGGATTGGCCGTGGGGTGACGGCTCTCCTTTCTTCTTGGTTGCAACTGCGCCCTTGGCGTGTCGGCTCGTGGTAGGAACCATGCAAGTCTGCCTTCTGAGCAGCAAAACCTGCGTGAGCGTGTTGCTTCATGCCGATTTCCCTTTTGGGCTGGCCGTGGGCTGGATCCGTAAGGTCCTCAACCGCTTGGCAGGAGCGGCATCCCTTGCATTTGCCCCTACGACGGAGCGAGTACACAAAATGGTAATGCCTGCCTCCTATTAGTTGTGCCTTGCAGTGGATCTGCTGGTCAGGTTCGAGCAGCTCTGCATGCATAGGCTGACTCCCTCTGAGCAGCAGGTGCGGGCGGTCCTTGACCCCTGCACGCTCATGCCATGCTGGGTACCCCGGTCCGGTCCAGTCCAATTCGGGAGTGTTGCAATGCTTATGCGTGCAATATTATTGCTAACTTGAAGTTGCTCACTTCGTCCCTTCCTTGACGCATGTAGGTGCTTACTGACAATGACTCAGCCATGAGGGCCCTGTTGTCGGGCACCATGACCGAGCGGCAGGCGACAAAGGTCCTCAGGGACATCAAGTCCCGCCTCAAAACAAGCACGAAGAACGTCATCCTGAACGACCGGGTAAGTACGCACCCGGAAACTGCGATCATGCGGGTTGTACCCCATAGGCCATGTCGTGTAGTCACCTTGCGAACATCCACAGGGCTACATCTTCGACGAACACCTAAGCTCGGCAGGACAGGCCCGCTCATCCCTGTACTACGTCTTCAAGTGAGCGCTCTGGGTGTGGGGCGTGTACGACTTCCGGCAAAGGCGGGAAGGCGCATGCAGGGTTACAGGCGCTTTTGGGTAGGATGTGTTACTTGACGAATCGGCCTACCACCTGATCTGCAGAGGCGCTGGCGTGTACTGCGGCAAGGTGTACCACCCGGGCGAGGTGGCGTCGATGACCAACGAGAAGACCGTTTCAGAGGCGGTGCACCGCGACCAGCACTGGCCCACGCTCATTAAGGTGCGCCTAGTACGGGCCTTGGTCAGCAAGTCTTGACAGGTCTCCGCCGCTAACCGTCCACCCATGAGCGGGCTCAACTACTAGCTACATATTGCTGTCATGGACTGTTTTCTGCCTACCAGGAGTGCAACACTCATACCTTTGCCCGTCCTTAGGTCATCGACGCCTTCCACGCCGGGCGGCACGCGGTGCTCATTCTGCCCCTGCTGGCCAAGTCGGCCGCCGACCTGCTGGTGGCGACTGCTGCCGACGTGGGTGACGAGGCCACTGCGTATGTGTGCATGGGCGTGCTGGCAGCCATGGCTGGCCTGGCGTCCAATGGCTGGTGCCACGGCGACATCAAGCCCGCGAATATCATGCTGACAGGGGACCAGGTATGGCCCGTCTGCCTTGCTCTTTGCTTTGCACGAGCGTGGGGGCAACCCTTGTGATCGTGGTAGTCTCCAACCTTGTTCAAGCGAGATTCCTGAACGTACGCCCAGCAGCCTGTGCTGGATCTCACGCCATGCTTTTGCAAGACCGGACGGGAGACGAGAATTGGAGATCAGTGCGCCCATGTCGGAAACGTTTGTTTCCGAAACACCATACGTTGTGCTGGAGCACGGGCCTCCATGCGCATGCACTCGCAGCCCCGCCCCAAGACACCACCGCCCTCGTCGTCAGCGCCCCAACACACCGCACCAATTCAGCGCGTAGGCAGGCCCCACGCCGATACCGCACCTACCGTCCTCATCCATCCGGCTTCTCCTGTCACTTGCAGAAACGCGTTGTGCTGGTGGACCTGGGCGCATGCACCAGGTGGGCCGGGCAAGGCGCCGCGCACACCAAGCCACAGTGTCAGTTGTGCATGTGCGTGTGTAGCCGGCCAGTTGTGCTGGACGTTTAACCCGGACTTGTGCAGCCTCCGTGTACCTCTTTATGAGAGTTTCACCGTCCGTCCCGATCCAGAGTTCCGGAGCTCCTCACGGAGTTCACCAAGCACTACGCGCTGGGTCTGCCGAATGTCGCCGGCCTCCAATGGGACCTGGCCTGCCTCGCCAGCACCCTGTGTCTCCTGGGCGGCATCATGGTGGCCAAGCCCCTGGCCCACGAGCTCAAGGAAGAACTGCGGGTCTGGGAGGGCAGCTTATCTTTCGGCGGCCAGCTCGCGCTGCACATCCTGGAGCACCTCGACGGGGTCAACACGGTGGAGAAGCTCAGGGAGGACGTGTGGGACAAGGTGATGGAACGTGTGCGCGACCAGCTCGGGGAGGAGCACGCGGCGACGCTGGCGTCCTGGTGGCCCTAGATCGCCCTCGTACCTTCGCCCCTTGCTGCCTGCCTTGGGGAAGGGCCCCTTCGCCGTGGCGGACCACTGCAGCCTGGACGACTGCAGGAGCATAGGCCGTATGTTCGCGCGCATGGTGGCGGACGGCTGCCAGGAGTTCGCCGTACACGAGGTGCGGCCTAAGGGACAGGCGGTGATGGTGTAGGTGGCGGTGACGGCGGCGGTGCCGGCGACCGAGGCAGAGGCGGTGGCGTCAGAGAAGGCCGCGGTGGAGGGCGATAGTGGTCGTGGTTAGGTGAGGCCGGCCGGCCACCCCAGGCGCGGGTTTAACGGTGAGGGCGACGCGAGGCCATGTGTCGTCAGCTGCAGAGCAAACTGCAGTCCAAACTGCTGTGGTCCAGGACTCGGCTGTTAGTGGTGTTTCACGCGCCGGTAACGTCCCGAGCAATGGGAGGGCGACATAATTGGGCAAAGCCGAGCAACGCAGTGGGAGTGTGTGCCTCCGTTACTCGTACGGTGGTGCGGTACTTGAGGACCGCCGTGTGTGTCGCCGGTGCGAAGGAGAGGGCGCACGAGAGTCTTGCTGCAGCCGCCCCTATGTGCCGTGTTCCTCTTGTTGCCTGCCGGTAGGAACGTCTGTTCTTGCTCCGCACCGTCTATCTTCTCTTGTGTAAGCCGGCAAGCCTTGGCTTCTGCGCACGCGGCACGTGAGGAAGCTGAGGAGTGGAGCTTGAGGTGCTGTACTTGCGATTGTACGGTATCACGCCCGAGCATGTACGGCATACCATACGATGTGTGGGCATGTATGATCTGCAAGCCAACATACATCGTGTTTTGGTCAAGACTAGGCGCGGACGGAAAATCATGGATTAATGTAGGATGGGTGTACGACTAATGTGGTGGAGGGTGTCTGTCTGCCTGGCTGCCAGCTTGGGCCAACGTCTGGGTTGTGAACGGTGCCCCTTAACAGCTTTTCACCCCGTGGCGCCGGGCTTTACCACTGCCTGCGCCAGGGCCGCTGTTCGGCCCCCACGCTACAGGCTGCCAGCTACCCCCTGCACGGAGCTGTATGTATACCGGTATATGCCTTCTGCGTCTTCAATATGCCAATGAGATGTGCACAAAGTCATGGCAACGTATCATAGGAGTACTTGGTCGGGGAAAGGAAGTATCGTTGCGCCAAGATGATTGCCTGTACGCCTGCGAATGTCGTGTGGCACCTCTGCCATCGGCAAATCGCGGTACCATCGTCCTCCGCCTCATGTGGGGGCTGCACCACAGCTGTACGCCGCGTGCGCCTCAGGGGCGTGTGCCATATATGCGGGTGGATCTGGCAGTTCCCATCTTGCAAGCATACCTTTGCCGGTCGGAAGGATGGGGATGGCGATCCTACCAGGGTAAGGGCGGTGCCGCGTCGGCCCTCATCGTACATTACTGTTTGACCCGATCCGGTTCTTTTGGGTCGGCTTTGACGGCTAGGCTGCCATGCAACATGGCACCTTGCACAAAGCCGCCCCGCTGGTACGGTCACACATTCGGGTGCGTATGTCCATACAGGTGACACCCCTTCCTTTCTAGGGTTTCAAGGTCAGCCTGGTTCAGCCATGAAACATTTCACTCCGAGACACGCTGCCGCCTGATGGCACATTCCCTGATATCTAAATATGGTCCGTTCTGGCTTCGTCCATGCAATCATGGATTCTTGGCCTGCCTTTTTTCGGCGGAAAGGTTACAGCCGGAGAGGCGAGAAAGCGCGCAGACAACGGGAGGGACAGGCAGCCCTCCACCGAAACCCTGCCCTAACTACAGCGCACCACGGCAGCCAAGACCAAACACCGACGGCACACACGAGAGAAGGAACCCTGCACCTAAAGACCACAGAACAGGAAGGCAGAGGAAGGCCTGAGATTCGATTTATAACAAAGGAAAGGAGAAGCTGACCACCAGGACAAGAGAGAAACAGACCAAAAGGACCCGTGGAGCAAACCACACCCCTCCCTAGCAAAAGTCCGCAACCCGAACCCCTACCCCCGTCTGCGACCCGCCGAAACAGAGCGGCAAACGGCACCTGCCCCAACAAGGGCACCGTACCTCTGAACACCCAGAAATGCAACGCTCCGCAACACCCACCACCAAAAACCCACCACCGAAACCCATGCCCAACCACCAAACCCAGCGGGCACCCTGCGACGGAGCGCGAGGCCTGCAGGCGACCACCCCGCCACACCCCGAAACCCCAAGCCCAACCACGTAAGGCCCGCAGGCGACAACCCCGCCTCCCGCCTCCGAAGGCTTTCTGAAGCTCCATACCGCCTCCGCCAATGTTCCGAGGGCCACCGCTGGCAGCGCGGTGGACTGGCTGGTCTCCACCGCAAGGTCCCGCCAGTTCTGCAGATCCGCACGCACGTAGGCGAGCACGAGGTCCCGCCCAGCCTGCCACGAGCAAACTGGACGCGTCGCGCGGAGCCCCCACAGTGCCTGGTGCGCCAGGGCTTCCACTGGATCGTGGCGAGGCCCGGGAGGGTCTGGAGGCCCCCGTGCAGCCGCTGCCAAGTGGCGATAGCCGCGGGAGTCCAGGATGTCACCGTAGTCGACGCTGTTAGGGTCGCTGCTGCTGGAGACCACCATGTCGCTGGGCGCCGGGCGGGGCGCCGGTGGTGCTCGTTGGCGCCCGGAGCCCCCCAATAGGAACCCCGACCGCAACCCTGCAGTACTGTCACGGCCTGCTGTTGAGCGCTTGGGTGCCGGGGCTGCTGTGGGTGCCTCCGCCTGCCGGCGCCCCCGCAGTGGGTCAACGTCCATGCGGGAAGGCCCTCCTGCCTGCCTGCGAACTTCATGAGTGCTCAATCCATACTCGCCAGTCTGGGCGGGGAAGCAGGGAGACAGGGAAAAGGGCTAAAGGTCGCCAGATGTCCGAAATGCAGGTCTCGGCGGCGCTTCGCTGGCCTTTGCTGGCCTTTGCTGGCAGGAGGATGTGCGGTTGGCTGCTCTCCGGGATGTGGTCCACATATGTATACGCCCGAATTTTTGTTTGGGCGGATGCCTCAGGAAGCCCGTCCGGGAGCCGTTGCAAGCGGCATGCAGGCCTCGCAGGAACGGGTGCACACAGAGCCGCGGTGTGTGCGCTGCGCGAGCATTTGATACGCGCACAGTAGCCCGAATGCTGTGCGGAGGACACGTCAGGAGCGCACGCTGCTGCGTGGAAAGACTGACGCCGAAGAGTCCATCCTGAACCCTCACGTCACCTGCTGACGGGTGTTGGAGCCCAGGGCCCGTCTCCAGCAGGCGCTCATCAGGCGCACGGCTGCCGGGACGATCTCGCGACGTGCATTGCGATTTGGCCTTCACCACCGGCCGTAAGTCCTTGCACACTGGGAGGGGTCCCCCTTCAAAAGGGACTTGTAAGGCCAGTTCCCTATTGAATGAAAGGCTGCCGCTCTACATAGGTGAAGAAGGGCGCAGGGGCCTTGCTTGTCCAGTATCGCTCGCACAGCCCACGACGGCATGCCGTCGCCAACAACCCTCGACGGCACAACCCTTGTCCTGCGACCTGCTTCGAGTGCCCCATGCATGGGTATAGGCAGCAATGGGGTTGCGCCGTCGAAGGTTGTTGGAGACGGCATGCCGGCTCTTGTACACATGACAGCCGCATGTGCACCTCCACAGCACTGGCACCGGGTAGTTGACTCCACGCGCTCTAATAGGCTCCTGGTCAAGGGCGCTGTGCTGACGAGCCCCCCAGTTTGGAAACGGCGCACACAAGCAGAGAAGGAACCCTGCACCTACAGACCACAGAACAGGAAGGCAAAAGGACGAAAACACAGGAAAGGAGAAGCTGAACACCAGGACAGGAGAGACAACAGACCGAAAGGACCCGTGGAGCACCGGTGGGGAGACGGCACGCCTTCCCCTGCGCAATCCCGGCAGCCATGCATGGTGGCTCCGCGGGCCTTGAGGGCTGCGCGGGCGTAGCAGCTCAGAGCAGCGCTCCCCTGGAGCTGCTGGCGGGGCTCGTGGCTTTGCTCGGGCAAACAGGGACGCGCAGCGCTGGCGACGATACGCAACATTATCGCCTCTGCTGTCGCCGCCACGCTCCAGCGGCTGCGCGGTGGCAAGCTCTATCGCACAGTACTTTCGTGGGCCTGCGTCGGCGTCGCCTTCTGGGCCCTAGGCGTGTGCTATTACGTGTAAGTGGCCTGGGGGAGATGGCGGTTGACAGCTAGGGGGCTTGGGGTTTGGCACTACACACAGTTGGATCCACGGGCTTTCTGCTGCTGGCTTTGCCGCATGATTGCATGTACAAACAATACTGCGGAGCAGCCCTTCAGCCGCAAGAGCCGCAAATCTGAACTGTGAGGAAAGAGTTGGTGCTCTTCTATTAGCACGTCAAGCTCGTTCCTACAGTATAGCCTATCTCACAAACGCACGCTGCACCTTGCCAATTCTTCTGGTCTGGAGCTTTTGCCCTTTTCGGTCGACAGCTGTTGTTACCCGCGGCTGTCGTTTGCTAGTTAGCTGCCATGTTAATACTGATAAGAGTTCAATAATGCCAGATCCCTAAGCGAATTTGTGGGGCGGCCGCATGAACAGCCCCGATCGTGCGATGAGCACCTTTGCGCGGGCTCTCACCGCGGAGCAGGAGAGGAGGCGACGGCGGCTGCTCGTGGCGTCGGCGCTTGCGGCAGAAAATGTGGAGCCATCGGAGCCCAGCTCCTTGCGACATGTCCCCTGGGATGTCCACCCCGATGAGAGGCTGGGAGCGGAGCATGCTGTGAGGAGCCACGCGCTCGATCAGCAAGCGGCCCCACTCTCCTTGAGCCTCCAACGGCGAAGGCTATTGGCAGCGCGGCGCTGCCCCACGGCCGTGACCCTTCGCTCCCTCCCCTTTGGCAGCAGGGGGAGGTTGCGGGCCTGGGCTGTGGGCGCACCGCCGCCGCGGCCGGGCTGGCCGCCGGTGCGGGGGCTTTGGGGGGCACCGCCCTGGGGTGGCCCATGCGGCCTCGGCGACTCGGACTGGGGTAGCGTGCGCGCGGGCAGTGGCGGCAGCAGCAGCGGCGGCAGCGGAAGGAGACACAGCGACGGCGGTGGCAGTGGGCGCCGCGGCGGCGGCGGCAGCGGCTACAGCTCTGACACGACGCAGGAGTACTTGGACGGGAGGGAGGTGGGTCACGGCACCATCAGCACGGCAGGAGCCCGGGAGTCGGGTCGCAGATGGGCAACGCTCCTCCTCACGCGATGCCGGCGCCGACGGCGTATCGCACGAGGCACAGGCTGCGTTCAACCGTGGGGGATGGGGTGGGGGCGAAGCAGAGCTTGTGCGGATTCCTAGCTTGTTTCATTCGGCCTCTGACGGACGGGCATAATCTGGTCTCCTCACATGAATGGGCTCCTGACGGGCGCGGGTGTGCGCCAAGCCGTAGTAGGGGCGGGGCGGGGGCTGCGTGGCGGGGAGCGGTCGAACGGAGAGCGCCAGCGAGCGCGCGGATCGGCCGCGGGCGGGGGGCGCGGGGCACACCTCGCGCGTTTCCCCTCGCGCCCCCCCCCCCACCCCCACCACACACACGCGACGACACTGTGACGCACCCCGCCGCACTGCCCGTACCGGTAGGAGGTGTCTCCTCCTCCCCACCCCC
>LSYV01000077.1:110131-121918 GCA_001584585.1 Gonium pectorale
GCCCGCGAGGCCCTGCTTCAGCGCCACGGCACCACCCTTTTCGCGGCCTTCGTCGCCGCCAAGTGGCCCGAGGCCGACGACGACGAACATACCGCCCGCAGAAGCGGTGGCGTCGGCGGCGAACTCCAAGCCGACCCGGACAGCAGCGCAAACACGGGCAATGTCAGGGGCAGAGGCAAGGGCCAGGACAGGGCCGGCAAGGCCAGGGGGGCGGGGGAGGAAAGCGGAGATGCTCCCCCACGCCAGGGTGAGACCGCGCGGCTCGCCCTGGAGGACATGTGCGCCCTCCTGCGCAAGCTGCGCGTGTTGGACGAGCTGCTGAACTTGTCGTACTCGTGCCTGCCCGCCGGAGAGCAGCGCAGCCAGCTGGTGGGGCATCTGCAGACGCTCCGGCAGGAGCTCTTTGGCCCGGGCCCCGCCGGCGGCAGCAGCAGCTGTGGCGACGGGAGCAGCAGCAGCAGCAGCGGCGGTGCCAGCACCAGCACCGCCGGCGCCAGCAGCACCAGCAGCAGTGGCGCCAGCACCAGTGGCGCCAGCACCAGCACCGCCGGCGCCAGCAGCACCAGCACCAGCACCAGCACCAGTGGCGCCAGCACCAGCACCGCCGGCGCCAGCAGCACCAGCACCAGTGGCGCCAGCACCAGCAGCGGCGGCGCCAGCTGCTGCTGCGGCGGCGTCCTGCTGGGCTCCAAGGTGCGGCTGGAGCTGCGGCTGATGGAGGCGGAGCCGGGCCGACCCGACCTGCCGAGGCTGCCGCTGGGGCCGGCGGGGAGGGGCCGAGGCGCGGGCACTTCGGCGCGGGAGCTGATGCTCCAGCACGGGCCGGAGCCGCCCAGCAAACGGAAGTGACGGGATGGGGGTGACGGAGAAGGGCAACGGGTATCGTCGTGGACACCGACCGGCATATGGCGTGGGGTTGGGGATGGGGATGGGAACGGGGATGGGGGTAAGCAGGTGGGTTGGGGCGTGGGGTGGGGAGTGGGGTGGGGCTGTGCACGGGCGCGGGGCGGGTGAGTGGGTGACACACGCACATACACCAGGCGACCAATGGGTCAGCTAAGGGCGCGGGGTGAGGGGCGCGGGGTGAGGGGCGCCAGGTGCGGGAGGGGCGCGGGGTGAGGGGCGCCAGGGGCGGGAGGGGCGCGGGTGTGCACGAGAGGGGGCCTATCTACGAGAAAGGGAGCAGGGGAGGGGACCGGCGGGCGTCCGGGCGCGCGGCTATGCGAAGAAGGGCTGGTGCAGCACACCCCGCTCGTCGTTCAGCGCACGAAGTACACCGCTACTCCCTCCGCTCGGCTTGCTGCACGGGCACACCATTGCAGGTGGCCCCGGCGCTCTGGCTCTGTCCGTCTCCAGTGGTCTCCGGAAATACGCGTTTTTTCGTTGGAAAGGTTACAGGCGGAGAGGCGAGAAAGGGCGTACTGCCGTACTGCCAATACTGCTGTACTGCCGTGCTGTTCGTACCGTGTCGCACGGGTAGCACCTTTTAGACTCCTGGCGCGTCCGGGCGCGTTCGGGCGTGTTGGGGCATGTTGGGGTGTGTTCGGGGCTTCGGGTGCGTTCGGCCATCGGCCGGGGACGGTGCGCCTTACTCGTGGCTGACGTTGTTCCATAGTGTGCGCCATCCCAGTACGAATGGCGCACGGGAGTACGAAGAGATGCTGTCTTGCGGCTGATGCATTACTTGGGGCTGGCTGGGAATGCGGTCCTAGTTGGGACTTGACCGTTAGGATGGAGTTGCTCAATGACCAACACTGCCGTAGACACCGGAGGCAGGGCGCGCAAGTGCGTTCACAGCTTCGCACACACTCGGTCGTGGCAGGTCGGGGGGCAACCACTCGGCTCATGTGGCCTACAGTCTGCATCAAGAATAAGGTGTGTGAGTGCGTGGAGTGGGCGTGCTGCCAAGCAAACGCACAGAGGTTGTGTACGGGTGCCGCATAGATACTGGGCCCGATCTGAAGGGACGTAAGAGCCATTACCTGGGTGCGACGTAGCTTGGGGTGGAGTGTGTTAAACCGCCAGGGGCGCTTACGAAGCGCTTGGAAGGTTGTGGTCTCCTGGATTGCAGGATGCGACAGCGTGCCTGCTTGTACCGTGTAAGAACTGCCGTACCGCCGCACCGCCGTACTGCTGCGTGTGCCTACACTTGCCGGCAGGCGTGCCTGCTCAGTTGCTGGGCAGTGGGTGCTCCCAGCCCATGCGATTTTACGGTGTCGAACGGTGCAAGGAAATGTGCTTGTTTACAACATCGCGAGTGTGTGAGGACTCGGGAGCACTGTGAAGCTGGCGGCAGGCTGAAAATCGCGCAGTTACTCGAACGACTGTCGGTTGGAGACGCAGGGTCGCCCGACGAATGTGTGTTCCGGAGGGTTTCAGGAAAGGGGAGTTAGGGGAGTAGGCCAACGCGGACTGCAGCAGCCACTCGAGGCTTGGCGCTAGCACTGAGCCCCGTGCGGTTGCTGCCGATGCTGGCGTTGGGTGGTGGCCTGCACAAACTCCGGCAACAGGGCGGGTTTGGCCAAGGGTTTGGCGCTTCGATGCCTCGGGCACTTCGCATCGGACGTTAATTGTCGCATGGCAGACAATCTGAAACATAAATTTGATATTGGAACCCAGCAAGCTGGCGATTCGTTCCAGCCCACTCCGTTTCCAAGACGGGTGCACACGGTGCACCCAGGTGCACCGCCGGTTCCACAAGTGTTGCATAACTCGCACAAAGTGGGACGATCATCAGAGTAATACATGATGCCTCCAGAACTTCTCATATGCAACATGCAAGCTCGGCGCTGAGCAAGCGAAACGCGAGACGCAAATACGGGTTCCTGTAGTCTGCAAGTTGATATTACTCACTTTGCATTGAATACTTCGCTGGGAGCTTATTGCTAACGTGGAGCACCGCTGACGGAGCACTCTTTACTCTTCCGTGTACTTGACCAAGTCGCTGCGTCACCCGAACAGAAGGACATGATCTAGTACAGTCCGTTCGGTTGGTGCGGCCGCGCGTGGGGCCCGGGCGGGTCGCAACTCGCGCGGCCATGCATCGCACGGGTCGGCACCTGCTGGCGGTGGAGGAGCAGCGCCGCAAGCGCCTGCTGGTCGGCTCGTTGCTGCTGAGGAACGCTGATGTAAAGGAGGAGGAGACCGCACGAGACGCGGGCCGCAAGGGCCGGGACAAGGATGGCGATGCCCCTGACGCCCCCGCCGGCCCCGCCGGCCCCTCTGGGCCTCCTCGCACCTGTCCGTCCCAACGCCGTGCCTTTGCACATGTGCGCCGGCTGTACCCCACCGCCGCGTGCCGAGAGGTGGGACCAGAAGACGTCCAAGCTCCCCTGGCGCACGAGCGTAGGCCCGACCCCGGGAGTGCTCTGCGCCCTTGGGGCTTTGGGCGCAAGCAGCTGCCCGGGTGGGCCGCAGCGGTGGCGGCGCGACGGGGCGTCGTCGGCTCGCGGGCCGCAGAGGTGGGGTCGCGACGGCTGCGGGACGGGCCATGCGGTTCAGGGCGGCTCTGGTGCTCCCGCCAGTGTGCAGCTGTCAAGCAGCCTGCACGGGCCCCTGGGCATCAATCCGGGGTGGCCGGGGGCACGGGTTATAGCCGAGTCGTCCCCAACCTTCGACTAGCTGCCGTACGCGTACCGGTATTGCCTGTGTACTGCCACGTGGCGACGCAGGAACGCTAAACCGCACGGCACCGCGCTGCCAGTGCCGTGAACCGCCCACCTCCGGCAGTTTGACTCCGCGCCACCCTCGCCAAACACCCACGGTGCTCGCTGCTGTCGAAACGCTGCGCCGCCACCCACTGCCGTCGCCCGCAGCACGGAGGGAGATCCCCGCAGCCCGGCTCCGCCGGCGGCGCTGCCAACGCCGCCGGCGTCGGCAGCGCGGCGCCGGCGCCGGCGCGTTCCCGCGCGGAGGAGGCGGCGCTGCGGGAGGCCGTCGCAGCCCTGAAGGCCTGCGTCGAGCGCTGGCACTGCGCGGTGGACGACGTGCACTTCCTGCAGCACCTCCTGTACGGCGCGGGGCCGCAGGCGCGGGCGCTGGCCACGTGGGAGCGGTGGCTGCGCGGCGCCATGCAGGAGGCCCTCACGAGCGAGCGGCGGCGGCAGCGGGGGGAGCGGCAGCGGGGGGAGCACGAGGAGAGGGAGCAGCGGCAGCAGCAGGGGGAGCAGCAGCAGCAGCGCGGGGAGCACGAGGAGGGGGGGCGGGGGCGCGGCCAACGGGGCACGTGGGAGCAGGACCAGCATCGGCCGGGCGGTGGGCGCTTCAACGGCGGCGGCAGCAGCGCCGGCGGGGATGGCAGCAACAGCGGCAGCGGCGGCGGCGGCGGCAGCGGGACCCGGAAGGAGGCTATAGACTCGTTTGAGGAGCAGCTGAGGCGGAGGACCCTGCGCGAGTCGGAGCGCCTGGCGGCCGGTGTGCATGGGTGGCCGAGCGAGGGGGCGGCGGAGGAGGCGCTCGGGAAGCTCGGTCCGGGGCAGCTGCTGGAGCTGGCGATGGAGCTCCTCGCGTGGGTCGCTGCCGGCCGCGGCAGCAGCACAGCGGCGGAGCGGCCTGCCGCGGCTGCTGGGGCTGCGGCGACGGCGGGCCTGGCGTGGCACCAGCTCTTTCGGTTTGCGGAGATGGAGGCTGTGGAGCTGGGCGGGCGCGCGGGCGCCGACGCGGGTGCTGATGGCGGTGGTTCCCCACGGGGGTGAGCGGGGGCGTGGGAGCGGGGGCGTGGGAGCGGGGGCGTGGGAGCGGGGGCGTGGGAGCGGGGGCGTGGGAGCGGGGGCGTGGGAATGGGGGCGTGGGAGCGGGGGCGTGGGAGTGGGGGCGTGGGAGTAGGGGCGCCAGTGCGTTGGGCGGGGAGCGGGGAGCGGGGTTGGAGCTGGGCGTTTGAGCGTGGGAGTGAGCGTGGGAGTGGTAGCGGGGCAGGCCGTGGGGTGTGGGGTTTGCGGCGGAAGATTATCTCAGCCTGGCAGCCAATCGTCGGCGGGTCCAGTTGCGTAGCCGCACCACCCGCGCGACGGTGCAGTCTGCCGCTCTGGCCCCACCGTACACTACGGAGTCGCGGGACCCCCTCGGATGCCCTGCGGGGCTGTCCTCTGATGCCCTGCGGGGCTGCCCTCGGATGCCCGCGACTGTCTCGCCCTGATGGCGCCCGTTGAAGTGGGGCCGCTTGCGTCGGCTGGCTCCTGGCTGGATCCTGGCAGTCCGGCGGCGCTCCTGTCATCTGGAGGCAGCCGTTCCGGGCGGCCACCCGTGAGGCATCCTTGCGACAGGGTCCCTCACTGGACCCCGTCCTCCGCCCCTCACCCCTGCGCGTCCCCCCGCCCTCCTCCCGCCCCTCCCTCCCGCCCTCTTTCTTACCCCGCCCGCCCCCGCAGCTCCTCCGCAGCGCCGTGCTGGGTCTGCTGCTGCTGGTGGGCGACGACCCGGCGGCGGGCGGGCCGCTGTGGCCGCCCGAGCCGCTGGCGTGCGCGCTCATGGTGCTGCTGCGCCGGCTGCAGGAGGCGCAGGTGAAGCCCTCTGGGGCGGTGGCCGGTGGCCGGGGACGGCGCTCTGCCGGCGGCTAGCCGAGCAGGGGGCGCCCTGAATCCCCTCTGACCAAAACAGCACGGAGCAGCGGCCAAGGGGCTCGCCCGCCGCGATGCGGTACCCCTCGCGGTGCGACGGGCGCCGCGCGACCCATACGGCTCCGCCGCCCCCAGAGTGGCGAGCCCACGCTGGGCGCAGTGTAGGGGTGCCCGTACCCGGAAAGGGACGCCACGATCCATGCCACGATCCATGCCACGATCCATGTCCACGATCCATGCCACGATCCATGCCGCGATCCATCGACGCCATAGATTGAGTGCAAAGTAGTCCGGAAGGCCGAAGCTTCCCAAACGGAACGACCGCCTTGAGGGTCTCGATGGCCTCAGGGTGAGGGTCAATACCATGCGTACCGTTGATGTTGCGCCCGTCCCTCGACCTCTCCGCCGCCCAACACCCGCCTCGCGGCGTTCGCCTGCCGGCGTTGGCCACCGCTCCCCTCCCCTCCCCTTCTCCTCCACACTGCCCTCTTGAGTATGCGATTCGTTGTCCCCGACGGGACCCTTTTCCCCTTCTCCTCCCCATTACCCAGGGTGGCTTGGCCGCCGGACGGGATCCTTCACGTGGAAGCCAGTGTGTTCACGTCACCCGTTTGCTCCTTGAAACCCCCTTACCCGGCCCTCAGGCACGCGTGGCGGCCCTGAATTCCTCCCACGACAGGGCGGCCGCGCTCAGAGACTACGCCTCGCCCGCCGTACTGTACGAGGCCCTGTCGTACGCGCCGCCGCTGCCGGTAGACCTGCAGGCGGCCGCTGCCGCTGGTGTCGATGCTGCCGATGCCGATGCTTCGCCGGCGGAGGCGGTGGCGGAGGCGGAGGCCGATGCTTCGCCGGCGGTGGCGGCGGCGGAGGCGGCAGCCCTGGAATCACCGCGGTGCCCCCCGCTGCCGCTGCCGGTGCTGCCGACGCCGCCGCGCCTCTCGCCGACCCACATGCGATGGCTGCTCACTTGGCTGCGTACCAACCCGCAGCACCTCGCGGCGCGCTCCGCCCTGGCGGCCGCCGTGGCGGGCGGCCGGGCGCCGGCGGAGGTCGCCGCCGCCGCCAGGGCCGTGCAGGCGCTGTGGGACCTCTGGCGCGAGGCCGCGGCGCGGGACGGCGAGGGCGGCGGCGCGGGAGCGCTTGGCGAGCTGCAGGGCGGCGACGGCTGGGACGCCGGCGACTCGGCTTCGGCGCCCGACCTCTGCCTGCAGTTCCCGTTCGACTGCCTCTTTGCCG
This sequence comes from Gonium pectorale, assembly GCA_001584585.1. Taxonomy (NCBI): domain Eukaryota; kingdom Viridiplantae; phylum Chlorophyta; class Chlorophyceae; order Chlamydomonadales; family Volvocaceae; genus Gonium; species Gonium pectorale. Next base: position 116,923 of record LSYV01000077.1, read on the forward strand.
CACACCCTCCGCACGCACGCCCCGCGCCCGGCGCCGCGCCGCAGCGGCCGCGGCCCGGGCAGCTGGCAGACGAGGTCTCCGCCGCGGCGCGCGTCTCGCTGGGCGCGCTGGCGGCCGCGGGGCTGCTGGACACGGCGTGTGATGCCGAGGCGACGCTTCGGCTGCGCGCCGTGCTGACGGAGGCCAAGAGCTCGCTGGAGCGCTGGAGGGTCTCGTACGGCACCGCCGTACACGGTGCGCTCGAGAAGCATATGGGAGGGGCGGACGACATGTACGAACGGGAGTGCGGGGCTATCGCGCTGGAGCTCAGGGACTGGGAGGCGCAGCCCGAGTCGCAGCGCCTGTCGCAGCTGTCGGGGCTGATCTCGTGTCCGTCCTCGGGGGCGCGGGAGCTGCGCGCCGCCGCGGAGGAGCTGCTGCCCGGCCTGCTGGCGGCGCAGCCGGGCAGCTGGGGCCGCCTGTTCCTGCTGCTGGGGCGCGAGGAGGAGCGGCAGGAGGACGAGCAGCTCGAGGCGGCGGCGGCCGGGGCGGGGCCAGGCCAGGCGCGCGCCTCTCCCCTGCGCCAGGTGCGGTGCGGACTCGCGCATCGAGGGTGGTGTACCGGTATGCGGGATATGGCGGCCGGGCGGCAACGCCGCTCTTACGTGTAGCTCTTCTTACGGTTATCTCTTACGGAGTTGTAGGCAAAGTCCAGCATATGACCTGTACCGGCGCGTCGAGCCCTCTGAATCGGTGGCGCAGGTGGTCGGCTGGGTGGCGCGCCAGGGGTCCTCAGAACAAGAGCATTCCCGGGTGCGGTCCACGCGACCCGTTTCCCTTCTTCATTAGATCACCACCCTCACGGGTCCACGCGGTCCGTGCCCCTCCCAACACTTTCCGACGCCGCCTTGCGGGGCTGCTACCCTCCCCTTCCCCGCCCCAGGCGGCCCGGCTGGCCCTCAAAGGCTTGGCGGCACTGGCGGGCCAGGCGCTGCCGTGTCATACGCCCCTGGCCCTCTGCACCGCCACGGGGGCGTTCCTGGAGGGCTGCTGGCGCGGGGTGCGTTTGCGGGGCTTTGAGGTGGAGGGTTTGAGACGTCAACGGGCCGGGCGCCAGCAGCACTCACCTAATGCCTGGGGCGGATGTGGGGCGGATGTGGGATGGGTGGTGGGGCGGATGGGCACGAGGAACCCAGGGGTCGGCGAGACGTGTGTCTTGGTTGGGGCGCATGGAAGTGCGCGAGAGCGACTGTCGGTCGCGGGACCGTGTTGGTTACGGGCCGCGGGCGCAGCTCCCCGCCTGGGGTTTGCCTCGGGAACGGATCGCGGACGGATCGGACCGTGAGAGGCTTTGTTCCGGAGGTTCCGGGGGCGCGAGGGGTGTCCGAGAGGAGGACGATCCGCCGTCAAGACCCGCCGTTTGCGGGGTCGATACGCCACCGAGCACGATGCAGTGCGGCACGCCAACTTCAGTGCCGTACAGCACGATCCAGCGCCTGGTCGCCTTCGGGCTGGCATCTGAGGCTTCTGTAGCCTGCTGAATCCCCGTCCTGCCGCGGGGCGTCGCGCGACGTGTGTGTCGTGCCCATGGGTCCTACTGCACCCACACCGCCCCCCGCCCTCCGCCCCCTGCCCTCCGCCCCCCGCCCCCCGCCCCCCACAGCCCTCCCCGCCCCCCGCATCCGTCATCGGGCCGGCCGTGCTGCTCTACGAATTCCTCTCCACCGTGCCCAGCCCGCTGCTGCTGTGGCCGCCGCCGCCCGGCTGGGTCAGCGACGCCGTGCTGTCCGGAGCTGCGACGCCGCCGCCGCCGCCGCTGCCGGCGGAGGACGCGCGCGCGCCACCGCCCTTCTGCTCCCTTTCCTCCTCCTCCTCCTCTGCCTCTTGCTGCGTGTCCTCAGCCTCCTCCTCGGCTCGCGGCCACCCAGCCCCACGCTGCGGGGACGAGTGCGTCATCGGCATGCTGTGCCACTCCCTGGGTGTTTACAGTCGGTACCCGCAACTGGCCATGGCCCTGCTCTCCGCAATGGACATTGCCGAAGAGAACCCCTTGCTGCTGCCGGGCCCCGAGGGCGCCGCTGGCGCCGCAGCCACCGCGGCGGCGTGGGCGGAGGACTTTGTCGCGGCCCAGCAACTGCAGCGCCTCATCTGGCTGGTGGCTGCTGCCGCGGTGATATCCAGCGACTGCCACCACGACCTGACCGACGACGAGCGCACGCTGACGGAGGGGGTGATCGCGGGCTTCTGCGCCGACGCCGGCGCCGGCGCCGAGGTGGACGATGCTGACGCAGACGCCGAATCTGACGCTGGCGGCGCCGGTGCCCGGCACCGCATCGGCCCCGACACCGACCCGTGGGTCCTCACAGCAGCTTTCTGGCGGGTGGCGGCGGCCTGCCGCACCCCGGCGGCGGCGTCGGCGACGGCGCCGCCGGCGCGCCCGCCGCCCCGTCCAGGGCCCTGTAACCTCGAGCTGGTGGGCCCTCACCAGGTCCTGCTTGTTGCGCTCTTCACGCATAGCTACTCGCTCCGCCAGGGCGAGACCCACGTCCACGTCGCCTTTGAGCCGGTCGTAGTGAGCGCCGGTGCGGGCGCCGCTGGCGGCGCCAGCGGCGGCGGCGCCGCGCCGGCGGCGGCGGTGGCGGCGGCTGTCGCTGCCGCGCCGGGCGCGCCTTGTCGGGGAGGGCGACCCGGGGAGGTGCGCTGCGCCGCGCATCTCGTCGCGGCTCGCTGATACGCGGTGCCAACCTAGTGCGCCTGCAGACGTTTGTGCGGCTCCCGATCCCGATTTTGGCGCCGCAGCTCGGACGTTTCCGCTCGTCCGCCGTCCACCCCGGGTAATACCAAGGTGCCTACCGCGCCAGTTACCGCCTAATGGTTGGTGGCCCGTACGGTCGTGCCTCCCTTCCCTCACGACGCACGCCCTCCCCCCCCTTCCGCGCCCGCAGGCGCCAACGGCGCCGCCGCCTTCTGCCGACGAGCCCCGGGACGCGGTGCTCCTGCTGCGCGGCGTGCAGCTGGCCATGATGCCCCACCCCCGCCAGCCCGAGTACGAGGACCGCTACGAGTGGAACACCATCTACCACAAGTTCGGCAGCATGGTCGTGACGGCCACCAGCAGGTGCGTCCCTGGAGGCGTCGGGCGGGGGTGGTGGGCGGGAGTGGTGGGCGAGGTGTGGTTGCGTGGTTTGGACGACTGTATACCGGCGTGGCTGTTGAGCAAGGGGTGTTTCTCACCCCCCCACCCCCCCCACCCTCCCAACCAACCAACTACCCACCTACCTACCAACCTACCTACCCACCTACCTACCAACCTACCTACCAACCTACCTATCCACCTACCTTATCCAACCGACCGGGGTTGACCCATGGAGCCTCCCGACACGATTATTGCCCTCCCGCACTGACCGGCCTCTCCGCCCAACCCGCCGCCCCGTGCCCCCCGCCCCGGCTTCGGCGCATCCATCGGCCCGCCGCGCCGCAGGCTGTCCGACCAGTGGCGGCGGGTGGAGGCGGCGCTGGTCACTCGGCGGCTTGGCTCGCTGTGGATCTTCGCGGAGGGGGCGCTGGGGTTGCTCAGGGCGCTGCAGCTGGCGGCCAGGGTGGGTGGGTCCGGGGTGGGGGTGGGGGGAGGTTGCGCTGCAAGCCACGGGTGGCATCATGGGCTTGGTCCTTTGGGCGGAGGCTCCTACGGTTGCCGCTCCCGTGAGCAGGGGCTGCCGCTCGGGGGCCAGCGCGGGTCGCCGTCGCAGCCAAGTACCTGCTGGCACGGGTGTGTTTTGCGAGTCGCCCATCCGTCCCATTCGCACCGACCCGCACCCCAACCCTCTAGCGGTCTCACCAGCGGGATCTGAGCACGCTTGACTCGAACTTTGAAGGGCCAACCCAAGGGAGCGATTACTCTGAAAACGCCGTTCAACCCTATGAATTCTGCTCCTCACCCCCGCCACCGCCCCCGCGCCTCCCCTAAACCCCTCCCCTCCCTTAACTCGACCAGGCCCGCGAGGCCCTGCTCCAGCGCCACGGCACCACCCTGTTCGTGGCCGTCGTCACCGCCAGGTGGCCCGAGTCAGACGACGACGACGACGACGGGCGCGACGGCAAGAGCCCGGGCGGCGCGGCGGGCAGGGCGGCGGGCGACGGGGGCGACTCGCCGCGCCAGGGCGCGGCGGCGCAGCGCGCCCTGTCGGACCTCAGCCGCATGCTGGTCTCTGTGCTTCAGTGGGAGGCGGACTGCGCGGCGAAGGGGATGGAGCCGCCGCAGCTGCTGGCCCGGGAGCGCCGCAGGCTGGCGGACTGTGCGCGGACTCTCCGGGAGGAGCTGCTCCGCCCCGCGGCCGGCGGCGGCGGCGGCGTCCTGCTGAGCTCCAAGGTGCGGCTGGAGCTGCGGCTGATGGAGGCCGAGCCGGGCCGACCCGACCTGCCGAGGCTGCCGCTGGGGCCGGCGGGGAGGGGAGGCGCTCGGTCGCAGGAGGCGGCGCGCAAGGCGGGTCGGAAGTGAGGTGCTGCCTCCACGGGGTACGCAGGGCGGGGGGGCCAATGGAAGGAATGCAAGGTGTCCTCAGAGGAGAAGCCTGGGGGTAAGCAGGAGGCGGTCAGGGCGTTGTGATTCGGGGGCGCAGGCCGCTGCACCAGCTTGTGCCCGGCGTCGGATGAAGGCGCTCAGGCTGTGGCGGAAAGGGAGGTGCGGTGTGGTGGCCGGATGGCCGGATGGTGTGTGGGTTACATGGCTTGAGCGGGGGTGGGTGGGCCCCGGCGTGTGCTCTGTCCGGGTATGGTAACGGTAGCTGGGTGGCAGGGCGCGGGCGGGCAGGCGGCCGCAGAGTCCTGGCCCGCGGAGTGCGCTGTTTGGGGCGCTGCAATCTAGGGTCGCTAGCCTTCAAATTTGGAAAGGAGTGGGACCGGACCTTTTGTGCATCTGCGTCAGGGAGCGGGAGGCACGCGCCGCGGAAGGCGCTCCTGACGCAGGAAGGCTCCTGGCGGGGCTCGCGTGACGAGCTGCCATCGAGTTATTGTGTTG
>LSYV01000077.1:137519-158751 GCA_001584585.1 Gonium pectorale
ACCAACCCCGTTCACCTCCTTTACCCCAACCCCTCTGACTTTATCGCTGGCTCCTGTGTGCTGTCCTCCCGCTCGCTGCTGGCGCTGGCTCTCCCCTCCCTTCCCTTCCCCTCTCCTCCCCTCCCCTCCCCTCCGCTGCGCTGCCCCCGCTGCCCCCTCTCTCCGCTCTCCCCACCAACCCTGCCCTTCGAGTGACCCGATGACTCCCATACCCGACTACAAACGCTTGCCGACCTCCTCCGAACCTCCCGACCTCACCGCCGGCTCCCGACTCCCCCACCCGCAGCTGGCGCAGGCCGCAGTGCGCGGCCTGTGGCTGCTGGCGGGCCAGCAGCTCGCGCTCCAGGACCTGCGCCTCTGCCTCGTCGCCGTCGTCGGGGACTACTTCGCGGTACGTACCTGCGGTGCCGTACCTACGATGTCATACGTACGATGCCGTACGTAGGGTCGGCGGGCCATGCGCATACGGCCCCACTCATGGGTGCTACATACGCCCTACGCGCGTGGTCATGTGGCCTTACTTTCAAGTGGGGGGTCGTACAGTAAGCCCACCACATGTGCACGTTCATCGGGGCCCCTAGTTCCTCTGCTGCCGCATCTCTCCTCCTCCTCCTCCTCCTCCTCCTCGTCGTCGTCGTCGTCGTCGCCGTCGTCGCCGTACGTTGCACGCTGCGCCTCCCGCTCGCCGGCCTCCCGCGCAATGCAATGCACGCCGGTTGCATGTCCTTGCGACAGCGTTCGGCCCGGCAGCCGACGCCCGGAGGCGGAGGCAGCGGGCGCGTTTCCGGCCGGCCCGCAGGCACGCAAGCCAGTGCCCGCGGCTGCGTGCGTGCGTCGCAGCCAGCCAACAACCAGCCAACGGCCGCCGCCCCACCACCGCATTGTACGGTACTCCGCACCACCTCCGCATTGTACGGTGCTCCGTCCCACGCGCCGACACGCAGCGGCAGCCACTCACTCGACAGCGCAGGTGCCGCGCCCCTGCCTCCGCCTGCCACCGTGCGTATTTGCCGCCGGCCATACTGTTGCTACTGTTGCTGCTGCTGCTGCTGCTGCTGCCGCCGCCTCAGGCGTTCATGAACGACCCCCTGTGCCCCGCCTTCGCGACGGAGCTCTTCCTCTTCCTCTCCACCGTGCCCAGCCAGCCCGCTGCTGCTGTGGCCGCCGCCGCCCGGCTGGGTCAGCGACGCCGTGCTCACCGCCGTCCCGCCCGCCTGTGGCCCCAGCGCCGCGCCGGGTGTGTTCCCTTCCGACCCGTGCCACCAACAATGCCATCTGGTGTCCCTGCTGCAGCACTCCCTGGACCTTTACCGGAGGTATCCCTCCCTGGCTGGCGCCCTGTCGGATTCCATGGTCGCGGCGGCGCGCCGAACCGCGGCGGCGCCTCCTGCCATGGCTGGCGGCGGTGGCGGCGGCGCCGCCGTCGCCCCTGCCGCCGCCGCCGCCGCCGCCGCAGCAGCAGCAGCAGCCGCAGACGGTGGCGGCACTATGTCCAGCCGGGAGCGCCGTCTCATCCACCACGTGGCCGCCCTGTCCCTGGTGATGCGGGATGCTCTTCATGGCTTGGTCGAGGGTGCCCTGGAAGACTACGAGCTGCCACGCGCCGGCGAGAGGGCCGACGGGGACGAGGCGGGCAGCGCCGGGTGGCAGCACGGGGCGCCACACGACATTGCGCCTGCCGGCCCGGCGGCGGCCGCTCCGGCTGCTGGCCCGCCCGGCGGCGGCAGCGGACCGGTCCATGCCGTCCCGCCGACTCCGGTGGCGCCGGGAGTGCTTCTGGGTGGGAAGCGACCGCCGCCGCACCGTCTGGGGCTGCGGTGTGCCGCCGGGCGGCGGCTGTCGGGCCTCCGGCCACGCCAGCACACCAAGAGGAGGCTGGAATGCCGCAGGCGGCGCAGAGCGTTTGCGGCGCAGCAGCAGCCGGAGCCGGCGCAGCTGCCCTGGATTCCGCCGCCGTTCGCAGCGCTGGTGGAAGCGGCGGCGGTGGCGTTGCCGCTGCTGCTGCTGGCGGCGACTCGGAGCTGGCCGGCGGTGGCGCTCCGCGCCTCGGCTACGACACTGACCCGCGGGTCGCTGTGGAGGCGCTGCGGCAGCTGGCGGCGTGCTGCCGCTGGCTGACGGGCGACGTCACGCTGCTTCTCGGCCTGGTGGCGGCGGAGCCGCCGCCGCCGACCAGTCTTCTCGTGCTGGGCCCGGAGGCGGCGCTGACGGCGGCGCTGGTGCTTCAACAGCTCCATCCGATTACTGGGTGGCCGGCGCGCCCGATTGAGCACACGTCCATTGGGTTCGAGGTGGCGGAGGCGGCCAGCAGCGGCGAGCGACCCGTGGGTCAGCCAGCAAGTCCGTCCAGTGCGCCGGCCGGGCTGCAGCTGAGCTCTGCGCGGCCAGTCCTTGTGACGCACGATCTGCAGCCTGAGTTCAAGGGCGCGTACGACTGGAAGTGGATCAGGTCGGAAAGGAACGTGCTGGTCGTCAGCGCCAGGAGCAAGTGAGTGCGCGGTCGCGGGGGGGGGGGCGGGTCGCCGCGCGCGGGGCCGGGCGTCCGGGAGCGGTGTATATTGCGGTGCGGTGTTGGGTGTGCGGTGTTGCGGTTCGGGCGCGGGGACGCTGTCCCGGGTGCGTGGGTCCGGGGGGGGGGGCTCGCAGCGTCGCTAAGCGGGTGGGTGCTGGCTGGGCAGCAGCGGCGGGTCGCTCCGGCCGCATTGCCTGGGAGACAGACCTCGCTCCGTCGGCCGCATCCGCGCATGCCGCCGGCTGCCGAGCCAGCTTGCCTGTCTCCTCCCACACGCAGCGGTTGGAAATAATGCTGGGTGCTGAGATGGGCGGGAGGGCGGGCACGATGCGAAGGTCCGCCCCCGTCCAGCTGTGGGCCTTTTAGGTGGCGCGCACGGACAGCGCCGCAGCGTGGCAGCTGCTGCGGCCATGTCAGAGGTCGCCCACGCGTTCGCGCCTGTGAGCGTACAAGTGCTTCTTATCCGCGGGAGTATGCAATGGTGCGGCATGACTTCCTCCCGTACGTCCGCGCGCGCCCGGGACCGCATCTACCGCCCCTCACCACCACCACGCACCTGCGCGGTGGGGCTTGCAACATGCAGGCTGTCCGACGTCCTGCGCGTGATGAGCACGGCGCTGGTACGGAAGCGGTACGGCGCACTGTACGTCGTCTGCGAGGGCGCGGAGGGCGTGCACAAGGCCCTGACGCTGACGGCCAAGGTGGGTACGCGCATACGGCGCTAGCTGTGTACGGCACGCGCGCGCGGCAACCGCCGGCAGTTAGGCAACGTCGCCTCCTGGATGATGATCCCGTACGGGTGTGCGTACGTACGTATGTGAATACGTATCCCGTACGGATGTACGTAAGTACGTATGTAAATACGTAAAGAATGCAATGCAGTCGCACGCATGGCCCGTCCTGCCTTCTGCACATCAGCTGTGGCCGCGGGTCCGTGCACTCCGGGCAGCACCGCTACCTCCTGCAGCCCCACCCACCCACCCGCCCGCCCGCCCACACACACACCGGGAGGGGGCCTGCCGTCCCACCTGGCAAGCCTGGAAAGACAGCGGCCAGGTGGGCGGTCTCTTGGCCTCGCCCTTGCCCTCCTGCGGGGCGTTCCCCCACCCCCGCCCCCACCCCCGCCCCAACTGCGGCATTCGCAGGTGCGTTCCCCTCCCCCGCCCCCGCGCCTCCAAACTCACTGCCCCCCCGCACCCCCTCCGCCCCAACTGCGGCGTGTGCAGGTGTCCGGGGAGCTGCGCAGGCTGCACGGGACATCGCTGTGCGCGTGCTTTCTCTCCGCGGAGTGGCCCCAGCAGGCCGAGGGCCAGCGCGGCCGCGGCAGCGGCGGGGCGGCTCCGCTCCAAGCGGCCACGACAGTGAGCCGGTGCAGCGGCGGCGGCGGCGGCGGTGGCGATGGCGGGCCGAGCGGCAGCTCGTGCCGTGGCAGCGGCGCACAGCGGAAGGGCAGCGGCGGCGGTGAGGGCACGCCGCCGATGGCGCCGTCGTCGAGCAGTTGCATGGGTGTGGAAACAGCTATGCAGCGCCTGTGCGAAGCGCTTGTTAGGCTGCAAGAGGGCGCTGAGGTGCGGCAAGCGCTTCGGCAGTGGCAACCGCCGCCGCTGCAGCAGCAGCAGCTGAAGCTGCCGAAGCGCGATGTCATTGACGAGGAGCTGCGGCAGTCGGGCACGGACTGCATCCGGGCGCTCCGGTGCAGGCTGTTTGGAGCTCACGGGCCCGACGGTGGGAGCAGCGGCGGCGGCGGCCTGGGGTCCGCGGTGCGGCTGGAGCTGCGGCTGACCGAGTGCGAGCCGGGGCGGCCTGACGCGCCGCGGCTGCCGCTGGGCGGGCGCCTGGCGGCCGAGAAGGAGAAGCAGCAGCTCAGGAACAAGATGATGCCCCGACGGTAATGAGCAGCGGTTTGCGCAGTCGGATAGGTAGTGGTTCTGTAATGCTCGCAGGGGCGACGGGGACGGGCCCCTGCCAGCGGGCGCGGCGGGTGCGGATTCCTTTGATGTGGGGTCCCTTGCTCTCTATCTCTTCTCCTATGACTGGGCACGCGGGCTGGGTGCTGGCCGGCGGGCGGGTGAGTGAGCGCCGACAGACAGGGGCGAGTGGCGGAGGGAATGGGTGCGTGGCTTGGCTGCGGCAGGGAGAGAGAGACGTGTCCTCGGGAGGTGGGGGGTTGCTCCTACATGGCCACCGTGGGCGCTGCTGACGCATGCAGCGGCCCTGCGCACCGATGCCTACGCCGCGCGAACAGACGTCAGCGGTGTGCCGTTTGTGTTGGGCAATGTATGTCGTGCGGAAGCGTATTGGAGGTCGGCAGCATGTGGGTGGTGGGCGGTACAGCAGCGGGCGCCGACAGGCTGGTGACGTGTGCGGCTCGTGGGAGTTGTATGCGGACCCGCCCGTGGCTGGGCGGGTTCTGCAGGTACCGCAGCTGCACAGACTTGCCGGCGCAATGTACGAGCAGTACGACCGAGGAGAGGCTGCTGGGGGCGACGGAGGAGGAGAGGATAAGTGCACCGCATGCGGTGCTGGGTTCCTGGATACAAGTGGAAGTGGCGAGCAAGCAAGTGGCATGCCATTGCACAACACCGAGCGCACCGCTGGCTTCGGCGTATGGAGCCTTTGGTCCCGCCTGATGCCGACTGCGCAGCCGGGGACATATAGCTATTACGTGTAAACAGGACGCATAGCTAGGGTTGCCACATGGAATTGCGTGACACAGGCCCTAACATCTACACTAACACCACGTTATGTGTGTGTGTGTGGGGGGGGGGGGGCGATGTGGGTCGGGAGGCGACCTGGCTCCAGGTCCCATGGGCGTCGGCTGGAAACGGGTTCAGACGGATCCGAGCGATCTGGGCAGATTTAAATGGTGGTGGTGTTCAGGGCTGCCGTGCGCGGCGCGTACCTGCGGATGGCCGTGTGATGGCGGTGTGGTAGCGTTGCGGCGCGAAAGGTCGGGAGGCGCTTGAGCGTTGTAAGCATGACCCATTGTAGAGGTGCAGCAACTGAGGAACAGTAGGCAGCACGCCCAGTACGTAGGCATGCTGTAAGAAACGAAACCGATGAAGACCCGAATGGTGTTGAAATACAACCCTGAACAATCGATGTCTAGACCGACCGATTGAGCATAGTACATTGATGCATGGCAAGATGGCATCGAGAACAATTCAAACAAGCGGAACTAGGTTCCAGACAAGCGCGAAGAGAAGCGCTAACAGTGGACATATTCCTAAAGGTTATCCATGCATGGAGCGCGACCTTGGACCGTGTACACACAAGTAGAATCACCACCCAAATTCGAACAAGTTACGAGACTCTCTATGAGCTGCCCAACCTACGAAGAACTGTAAAGTAAGATCTGGTATATGTGTTAATTTCTGCGCTGCCTGCGCGCCACTATGGCCTTTGGGCTACCGGTATCATCGCTCGCGACACAGCAGGAGAAGCGACGCAAGCAGCTCCAGGTCAGCAGCTGGATTAGAGAGGGACATAAAGATGTGCTGCCGTCAACTTCTAAAAAGCAGCCAGAGCGAGACGCCCAGCGGAGGGACCTTGGCCATGACAAGCGGAGGGAGGTCGAGGAGACCACGAGCGGCCAAGCGCAGCCGGCGTCTGGCCCCGCGCAGCGTGCACTATGCCCCTCTCAGCAACGGGCACTGGCGACGATGCGGCGGCTGCGTCCAACGGCGATGCTCATAGCCTGTCCAGGCGCCTCCGCTTTAGCACGGGCAGGCGCCCGCTCCCTCCAGGGACCCGGCCTTCAGCCTAACTACGGCTCCCTCGGCCCACGGGGTGTACAGAGGTTGCCGTGGCTACTGTCCTCCGCGGCAAAACGGCCCACTGATGCAGCCGAGTACATGGTGCCGGAAACGGACGACGAGGAAGAGGAGGCTCCGCAGGCGGGGCTCGTTGCCGGCCTTTCTCGCCGGGCACCGGCGTCCGCGCCTGCAGGCCCCAGCCAGCATAACCGCTGCGCCGAACGGGAGCTATCGCGACCAGTGGAGGCGCGCTGCGAGCCGTTGCAGACCGGACGACCGGGCCCAGACAACGCGACGGGCGGGGTCAGCACGTCTTCCAACAGCAGCTCATCGGGTGGCGGGTCGCGGTGCCTATCCTCCGGCGGAGGCGCACTGGTAAGGCTGGTTTGTGGATGGACAAGCCTTCGCGGCAATGAGCAGGCGGGAATCGGCTGGGATGGGCAGGCTCGAGGGGTGCGGCAAAACTGGGTTAGGTTGAGCCTGCGTGATGCGGCTGCTGCTCTGCGAGCGGTGTGACGCATCGCAGACACTGCAGGGCCCCAACCCAACAACACATCGTCAATGCGCATGGGGCAAAGCACCCACACGGCAACCGTGCAACGTTGTAATGGCGGATGCCTGACTACATGAGAACCGGCTGGCCACATGAGTCCTTGCGATGCCCAGGTCTCCCCTTCCTGTTCCAACGATCTCTCATCACCTCTGCCCCCGGCCCCTCCCTCCCCATCTCGACGGGGCACCCCTGCGCCACGCTGACATCCGTCCCCAGCATGACGTCCTGCAACCGCCGCCCAGCATTACCATGTCAGACAGCCTTGAGGGGCCCCGGCGGCAGGCCGCCTCCGTGCAAACCGGAGGCGACGGGCCTGGCCGTGGAACGGCGACCGGGCACGTGACGACGGCGGGAAGGAAAGTCGAGCAGATGGTTGCTTTGCTCTATGTGGCACCTGAAGTGTACCCCCCCGAGTCTCTGGGCGCGATGACCCAAGACGAGGAGATGCAGGCGCAGCGGCTAGCCCAGGCGCGCAGCCAGTCGGGCTGGCGTTTGAAGGAGCTGCTTCAAACGTTTCTCGAGCAGAAACTTGCAAGCAATGCCCCTGTCGATAGCACTGCAGTCCGTGAGGTGTTTCAAAAGCATGCAACTCAGAACCTGCATGCGCGGGTCGTGCAGGACCTCGTGCGCATGCGCAGGGCCTTGCGCGAGCGCGGCGGCTGGGAGAGCCCGGAGGCCGCGGCAGCGGCGGTAGAGAGCGCCCCGTTCCGGGATGTGCAGGGCCTGCTGAGGCACTTATTGCCAGAGTTCAAGGAGGATGCAGGGAAGCGGGCGACCGCGGGCTCGCAGGGATACGCGGAGGCTGCCGCCGCCATGGAAGGATGGCGCCGGCTGTCCAGCTTGGCCAACAGCGAGCAGCGCGCAGCCAGCGGCGCAAGTGCCGGCGCCGGAGACGGAGTGCACTATGCGGCCAAGGTGAGGGCTGTCTCGCCCGGCAGGACAGGCGTTGGGACGAAAGCACGATGGGTTCGACTCGGGCCTTGACCCGGTTCAAGGCCTGGGTCTAATCCTGCCTGGAGCTGGCGAGTGCCCACCCACTTGTGGCACGGCCTTTGGGATAACAGCGACGACCGGCAAGCCATGTTTGCTGCTATCGTGGTCCCATCTCGCCCTATCCCCAAACGCGTTGTCTGCCTTCTACTTTTTTCTTCGTCGTCGCACAGGCTCTGCGCCTGGCAGTGTTGGGGCTGATGCTTCTGAAAGGCAGTGGCATTACGGAGGGGCGGTATGGGATGCCCGAGCCGCTTGCATGCGCCTGGATCTGGCCAATGATGCAGATATATTCACACGCGGTGAGTGCTTAACCGGCAGCTGGGCACAAGCATCCATGCACGTAGCCAGCAAATGCGCCGGACGTTGTTGGCGCGCCTGGAGGGCCTGCTCGTCATCAACATGACATATCTGTCAGGGTTGTTGTCCGAAGCTCTGCATGCCTCGGGCATTGTGCCATGTACTCATTAGATGAGACCTGCCCAAGACAAAGCACGGTGTGCCGTCGCGGCGCAGTCCTCGAACGCTGCGTCCAGCCACCCAAGGGCACATACAGCAAGCATAACCCTTCCCCCCGAGCCTCTCGGCTGCGCTGACCTACACGCCCGTCCGCCCTGTGCCGTCTGCACTTGCAGCATTTTTGTCCAACGAGTGCGCTGGAGCTGGCGAGCGTGCTCGCACCAACGCCGCTCTATGGGTTCCTTGCCTACGGGCCGCAGCCCGTTTCACGCCTCCGCAGCGCAAATCACATCAAGCTGGGGGATCCGTATAGCACTCTGGCGCAGGCCTATCTGGCGCTGGCGCTCAGGGAGACTCCGCTGAAACCGGAGGCCGTCGACGATATGGCATACGATGTTGAGATTCTGCTGACGGATTGGGATAAGCTGCTGTCGCCACGACCACCACCGCCGCCGCCGGAGCGGCAGCAGCAGCAGGAGGCGGGCGCGGCAGCCGCAGAGGCGGAGATGGGCCCTGACCCCGCTCACAGTGCTCACAGCCGTGGGGTCATGGGCTGCACCATGGGGCCCAGCTGTCGCCACGGCGGGAGCGAGCTCCGCAACGGGGTGCACCACACAGGCAGCGCGACCGGCGATGCGGCCGGTGCTGAGGGCGTCGGCAGTACGGCGGCCAGTGAGATCGCAGACAGCGCCAACAGCGTCATGGCCTCCATCGGCATGTTCGACTGCCTCTATATGCCGGCGAGCGAATGGTCCATCTGCCAGCGTGAAGCCTCGCGCTCGGCCGATCACGAGCTTGCACCTCCGGCTGGCGATACAGCAGGCCGTGACACGGCCGGCACCATGCAGCTGGCGGTGCCTCGCAACATGCTCCGTGACGAGTGCCTGAGGGTGCTGGCCGAGCGCGGGATGCTGGACGTCGGCGTCCGGAGCCAGGCGGAGGTCGAGCGCCTGAGGACGATGCTGCGGGAGGTGGAGGCAATGCGGACGGACATTGTGGCGATGGCTCGGGAACGGGACATGGACGTCTGGGACCTGCTGTACGACATGGCTTACACAGCAGACAACCTCTGCACTAAGTTGCGGGATAACCACCTGCGCACCCACAAGCACTGGGTGCGCGCCAACCGGCTGCAGCAGCTGCACGTGCTGGGCCTGCTCGCGCGGCCGGTGCTGCTTCATAACGACGTGCACGACGCCGCCGACATCTTGCGGCCCGGGTTTGCCCAAGAGCACTTCTCGACATGGGGCCGGCTGGTGCGGCTGCTGAAGCTGCTCGAGCCGCAGGGCCAGCCGCCCCAGGACCCCGCAATGCAGCGGCATCTTGACCAGCTTCATGCGCGCCTGGGCGAGGTACGGCTGCTGGTCCTGCTTGTTGCGTCGCAGGAGACCTCCCAGTCTACGCCATCAGGCGGCGCAACCAATCAGGACATAATGACCAGAAGCGCACCGTCCCACACATGCCTCTAACAGTACCACTCTCCGTTGCAGGCGGCACGCCTGGCTCTGTGGGGCTTGCTGGCGCTCGCGGGTCAAACGATAGACTTGGCCACTTTGCGCCTGGATCACTGCGTCGCGGTCGGGGCGCTACTCGACACCGGCAAACCCACCGTGAGTTGAACGGCGACGCCATGGCAGCCTGTGGAGGGGCAGCAATGGGAGTACGGCAGGGTGCGGGGCCTGGTGCCCCGGTCGCGAGGGCTGCTCAGCGGGGCGGGGGCTGTGCCGGCGCTGTGAAGTGTACCACTGCAGAGGCGTGTTTTCCAGCAGCAGCCACATGCGTGCATCAGCTGCGGGATCCGCACCGCAATGGCTAGCCCCGCCTTGCCCGTGCCCACCAACCGAGGGGTCACCTCAGGGTGCTACGCATGCCGCCCCCCCCCCGAACCGTAGCCACTGCTGAACCCCGCCCACCCCGCGCCACGGCAACCCGCAGGACCCCGAGGCGTACCAGACATCGCTGGGGGCCGCGGTAGACCTCTTCCACTACCTCTCCAATGTGCCCTGCCCCCTGCTGGTCACCCCGTCGGCTGGCTGGCTCACCGGCGAGGTGCCCGCAAGCGTGGAGCGCGCCCAAGCCGCAGCACGGCTTCCCCCGAAAGACCCGCTCCGGCAGCAGGAGGCCCTGGCGACGCTGCTCCACTCGCTGGAGCGCTACGACGTTGTGCCCAACGTGGTCAGCATCCTGGGGGAGTGCGCGGGGGCTCGCTTGGAGCTGGAGCGGCGGGAGGCAGCTGTCATCAGGGGGGATCCGACAGGGCAGGGAAAAGGCCTGGCGGGTCTGCGGTCGTACCTTGAGGACCGGCTGCGTGGCGTTGCCGCCGTCCTACTCACAGAGTCAGCCCTGAGGCAGCTGGAGATTAACAGGGCGCTGGAGAGTGAATGGGAGGAGGAGGAAGACGAAGAGGGGGAGGTGCTGCTCGGCGGCACTAGCGACGCGGG
This sequence comes from Gonium pectorale, assembly GCA_001584585.1. Classification (NCBI taxonomy): domain Eukaryota; kingdom Viridiplantae; phylum Chlorophyta; class Chlorophyceae; order Chlamydomonadales; family Volvocaceae; genus Gonium; species Gonium pectorale. Next base: position 148,230 of record LSYV01000077.1, read on the forward strand.
CCTCGAAGGCGGGGAGCAGGATATGGAGCTGGACAGCGAGGGCGAGGAGGGCGGAGTCGTGCGGGCCGCAGAAGAAGAGGAGGAGGAGGAGGAGGAGGATGGGTCGATCAGCGCTCTGCAAGAGCCCGCCAGCTACCCTTCCGCCGCACCGCCCCCAGGCAGGGGCGTGTCTCCTCAGGTGCTTCAAGAGCGCAACGGCAACGAGCAGCGCCAGCACCCAAAGCCGCCGCCTTCGCCACTGACACCGCAGCAGCTCGCCGCGAAGCCGCGGACTGACCCCGGCTCGCACGGCAGAAGCGGCGACGTGTGCAAGCAGGGCGTCGCCGCCACCGCCCACCAAGGCGGCGCGCCCGCCGGCGGCGCCGCTGCCATCGCCCACGCTGAGGCGGCCCTCATCAATCCTAACACCAGTAACCAGGACGCCGTGGCTGCTTTGTACCAGCTGGTGTCGTGCTGCTGCTGGCTGCGAGGCGACGCGGCGACTGCGGTGACGGCTCTGCCGCCGCGCGCGCCTTCATCCCTGGTGCTTGTAGGGGCCGAGCAGGTCCTGATCGCGCTGCTCTTCATGTACGGCCTGGAGCCGAGGACGCCGGAGGAGGGTACGTGGCGCTTTACGTTCCAGCCCATACCCACGGGGCCGCTGGCGAGCGGCGCGCTCAACGGACCTCAGAAGGTGCGCCAAAATTGACAGATAGACGCGGCGCATGCGCTGTACTGTGCTGTGTGGTGCTGTGTGGGGTGGGGTGGGGTGGGGTGGGGTGGGGTGGGGTGGGGTGGGGTGGGGTGGGGTGGGGTGGGGTGGGGTGGGGTGGGGTGGGGTGGGGTGGGGTGGGGTGGGGTGGGGTGGGGTGGGGTGGGGTGGGTGGGGTGGGTGGTGGTGGTGGTGGTGGGTGGTGGGTGGTGGTGGTGGTGGGGTGGGTGGGTGGGGTGGGTGGGGTGGGGTGGGGTGGGGTGGATAAGTGGAACGTGCGCTGCACGATGCTGCCGCGCCTGAGCGCAGGGCCCGTGTGCCACGGCCCTCACAGGGCGCCATGTGGCTCGTGGGTCGCAAGCGACGGCTGCGTACGGCGCTTGGGCCACAGACCGACGCCATAACACTGCCCTCTGCCCCGTTCACTGCATCTCCGGCCCGATAGCCGCTGGCCTCCGCCTACAGGCCCGCTTGCTTATGCGCGGTAGGAATGCGTGGCACTGACCGCCCTGGGTCGCGCCTTGACCGATGCCACAGGCCCTCCCGGCATCTCGCTCCGAGGCAGGCGTCGTGTTCAGCGACGTGCAGCTGGGGCTGCTGCCGTTGAAGGACGAGCCGCGCTACGCCCACATGTACGACTGGCCTCTGGTGGATTCGGCGGGCGCGGGCCTCGTCATCCGGGCCGACAGCAAGTACGTTGCGGGGTACTCGTTTCGCTGCCAGCTGTGGGTGCTGCTGATCGCCATGCATGCGTGGCCACGTCGGACGTCGCACATGCGTACGGACGACCTGCTTTGCGAGCCTACCCGCGCAGCACGGAACGCTCGCGCTCCATGCGCCTGGTGCCAAGTGCCCGCCGAGGAAGACCACGCGCCTTCTTCTTCCGCGATGTGTCCACGGGCCGCCCACGCAGCGCAACCCATCTACCGCGATATTGTGCGGTGCCGGCGCCGTCTGCCGCCACCGCTGCTCTGCCACATGTGCGGTAGCCCTGTCGCTTGGCAGCCTTCTTCTCGCGGCAGCTCGGCATCAGATGCATGGAGCCTGCGCGACCCCTGCCATGTAACGACGCCCTCAGGTTGAAGGACGTGTGGCGGCCTGTGGAGCAGGCGATGGTCAAGAAGCGGCTGGGCGCGATGTATCTGGACGCGGAGGGGCCGATAGGCGCCCTGAAGGCCGTGCAGTTGGCGTCTATGGTAGGCGGGGCGGCGCTGCTACGCAGGGCCGGGCGGGCGCGAGTCTGACGCACTGGGCGGCAAGGCAGCCGCGCGCGCTGGGGTGCAGCCGCGGCACCACGATAGTGCTGCGTTTCCCACGAACGCTGGGCTCGCGGAGTGGAAGCGGCGGCCGCGAAGCCGGCTCCAGCAACCTGAGTTGCCTAGACAAATAGTTGCCGCGCGGTGTGAGCAACGCGCAGCACGCAACCCCCGCCCCTACCTTCTGTAGGCTCACAACGAACTGCGGGATAAGCACGGCACGTCAGTCTACGTGTGCGCCACCCACTACTGGTGGCCTGAGTCGGCTGAACCCGACAGCGGCCAACGGGCGGCGCGCGGTCGCAATGGCGGAGGCGGGAGCAGCAGCGACGACGGCAGAGGCGAGGGTGGTAGCGGCGACGGCGGAGGCTCCAAGGGCGGGGCTCGGAAGTCATGGGACGCGGCCAACACGGCGATCTGTGATCTCAGAGGGTGGGTGTCCTTTTTGCGTGAGGGAGCCGACGAGAGCGCTGCAGCGGGGCAGCAACCGGACCGCAACGGGCGACAGTGGGAAGCTGCGGCGTTCTGGTTCGGACGCGTGCAAGAGGAGCTGTTCGGCCCCGACGGCAGCGGCGGCGTGGGCTCCAAGGTGCGGCTGGAGCTACGGCTGACCGAGTGCGAGCGGGGGCGGCCGGACGCGCCGCGGCTGCCGCTCCAGGGCTCGATGACGGCAAAGCAACGGCTCAAGAAAGCGATGATGTGCAAGTGACGACGCAGGCGCGCAGTGGCGGGTGGGCTGCAGCAGTCGTTGTGACGCAACAGCACTTACTCAAAAAGTGCTGTGCTGTACCGTATCTGTTCGACCGGGCATGTTCGATGTGTGGGAATTACGTCTTGCGTGGCATGGAGGGGGCGCGCAGCCATGCCTCTGCGCTGTGTGGGGTGTGCACTAACCGCAGGAGGTCGCAAGTGAGGGCGCAAGGATGAGCACGCAGCCATGCAATTCTGGGCCTTCGGGCGGAGAGAGTCCGCAGGCGCGTGGGAATCACGGCAGTAGGTGGCCCCGTCACAGGTGGCTTCCTCACAACTAGCGTCAGGCCGAGGCGCGTGAGCGCGCGCCGATACAAACTGCAGTATGCAAGTGGTGCGGATGGGCGGTTTGGAACATTATGTTTACAACTGGGATTGCCGGGTTGGCACACCACGGGACGCGGTGTGCTGTAACACTGTCACGGGTACTGTTGTACACTTGTGGGCATGGGGCACCAAGAGCGCTCTTCGTTCGGGGCCGCTGTTGGCAGGGCATTGGCGGACGGGCATTCGGAGTGGCGCAAGGGTGGCTGCTGGGGATGCAGGTGCGGGTCAGGGCTCAGGGGGTCCCGTCTGCTCGACTCCGTCGTCCGCCATGCTTTGCACCCGGCGTCCTACTGTAAACGGCGCACCTTCGGGTGTGTATTAACAAATGATACGATACGGAGGAGGCCTTCCCTGTCTCTGCTGTTTTTGGATGCAGCCTTGGTACTAATATGTATCTGTACGGTATGCGCGTGCTGCGGACCCTAGCTGTCGGCTAGGCGGATGAGGGTTCCGATGCCCTGGTCTAGGAGGTAGGATGAGCTGCAACTAGGCATTTTGGATGCTACCGTAATTAGCATGAGCCCTCCTGAGTCGGGGCAGCGTAAGACCTGCCAGGAGAGGGGAGGCTGGCCGTTTCCCATGCGTCTGGTATCGGTGCATGCAACCGATGATGGGTGAGTGAGATGGCCCTCGCGCCATTGGGTCGGCTCCGAACTGGGTGCAGCAGCAGTTGTAAGATAGGAGTGGTTGGCGTGGTTTCTCCCCTGGTGGGCAGCCCCGGCTCCCGCTCTGCTCCCTGTGTGCACTGCCTGCGTGCCTTTCTTCGTAGGGGCTCCCACCTGTCATCCGATGCCGATTTGTGTGCGTCAGTATTTTGCATTGGAACACCCATCCGATGCAACAATTGGTTCCGGGACGTGCCCCGTCTGCCCCGTACCCGTACGGCCTACCGTAGCCTGCTGTAGACCTTGCCTCCATCCCTGAACCTTACCTCCGCCGCCATCGCAGAAGAAACAACTGCCAGAGCAGCGCTGGTTCGGTTACTGAAGACCCGCCGACCAGACCGCTCCGAGACATTGTGGAACCCAGGAACCGAAGAGGCCCGTATGCACAGCAGCCAGCGAATCGGTTGACCTTCTCCTGATACGATTGCACTATATTGTAAGAAACAGCCACTTTGACGCGCTTTTTGACGGCCAAGGAACAGATGCTTCGCAAGACGTGATCGGATACGAATGGCAGACTGAGCGATGACATATTTTTTGTATTGGCAGATGCCTTGAGCTTATGGGTTTCGGGGTCCGCTCCCTCGCGGCGCAGCAGGAGCAGCGCCGGAGGAGGTTGCTCGTCAGCCAGACGCTGCACGGTGCGGAACAACATGAACAAGAACAACGAATTGGTCGCAAGGAGGGTGCGGGCCGGGGTGCAGCCGCGCCAGCTGTCGGCGCAACACCCAGCAGCGCCCCAGCCATGCCCACGGCACTGCGCGACTGTCCCTCCCTGCGCCACAACCTCGCCACCTGGCAGCGGCGATACCCCACTGCCACGCGCCTGAACCTGCCTGCGGCTCTCGCGCTCGGTCGGAATGCGCCGCTCGGAGGGACACCAGCCGGGGGCCACCGCCCGAACCTGCCCTGTTGGAAACTCCCGCCTCCCTGGGCCCTCTCACGGGCCGCTCGGCTGCAGCGACAAGCTACGGCGAGCGCCATCACCAACGGCGTCAAGCCGGTCGGTGGCGGCAGCGCGGAGGGGAACGACCTCGACTGGCGGGCCCTGTTTGGCACCAGCCTAACGCTCCCCAGCGCCAGCGCCGGTGCGGTTGCCGCCGGCACCCCCAAAACCGCGCGGCAGGCAGGCAGCTTCTTCACCGCGTACGGCAACGCGCACGGCAACGAACTCGAGACGGATAGCAGCGGCGGGCTTGGGCACGGGCCCTCGCCCTTGCACGACCCGGTGTTCGGCGACTTCGGCTACGACGATGACTGGCTCGACATGGACCTGGACGCGGAGGTGAGGCGCTGGGGTGGTTGTGTGTGTGTGGAGGGGGGGGCGCGTTTCAGAGGCGGTCAGAGGTTTCAGAGGTCGCTGCGGCCGGGATCGGCCCGAACGGGCGTGTGGCGGGTCGTGGGGCCGCCGGCGGGGCCGGTCACAAAGCCCTGGCTGGCTGTGATGCCTTGCCTCCCATGCCCCCCATTGCACCCCGACCTCCTGTCCCTCGACAGCTCCCTACAGATCCCCCTGTGCTTTCCGTTGCGCTCAAAGCGCTTGTTTCTCATTCGGTCCACGCTGGCTCGTGCCCCCGTGGTTGGTCGCTTGAATGCCCTCCCCTCACCGCCGCCCGCGGTCACGCCCGCCCTCGGGCCACAACCCCTCCCAACCACACCGTAGATGGAGGAATTCCTCTCGGAGCCCGGCCTGCAACCCCGCTCGGCCCTTCTGCCGTACGCCGGTGGCATCTCCGCAGCGGCATTGACACAGGAGGCGAGCTTCGACCTCACAGACGCTGCAGACGTCGGGCCGGTCCTGGAGGCGGATTCGGCCCTGGAGAGGCTCCGGTCCGCGGATGCCCTGCTGCGGGCCGTTGTGGCGGCCGCGGAGGCCGTACGGCCGGGCCTGTACATGGACTCGGCCGAGCAGCTGCGGGACCAGCTGGAACAGTCCCGTCTGGACGTCATGCTGAGGGCAGTCGACGCGGCGAGGGGCGAGCTTCTTCTCCGCAGCGGTGGCGGCACGGCCGGTGGCGGCAGCGGAGGCGGCAGCGGTGGTGACAGTGATGCCGGTGGCAGTTGTGACAGGGGCGGCCTCGCCGCGGCGGCATTGGAGGCGCGGGTGGGCGCGGCGCGCGGGCGCCTGGCACGGGCGGGCGCCGAGGGCCGGCGACTCGCTGCGGCCGGCCTCCGCGAGAACGGCTGGCGGAGCGCCCGGCAGGCCGCGGCTCGGCTCGGTAGGGTCGACCTGAACGAGCTTCGGTGGCAGTCGTTAGGGCTCCTGGACGAAGCGACGGTCGTGGCTCCGGCGCGTGTGCACCTGAGGCCCGACTCCGTGGCGGCGAGGGAGGCGTGGGAGCGGCTGGGGAAGCTGGCACGGGAGCAGGAGGAGGGAGGCCTTGCAGGCGACCAGGCTCAGGCGCCGGCCGGGATGTCCAGGACGCGCGCCCTCGACCGCGACTGCGGCTGCGAGGAGGTACGGCAGGCGCGGCGCGCCCGGAGGCTGGGAGCGGCTTTGGGGCCGGGGATGGTGGTTGCTTGGGGCGGGCTTGACAAGCGTGACGCGTGGTTGCGGCTGCGATGGTGTGCGGTGTGGTGTGGGGGGAGGCGGTGACGAGGAGTGTCGCAGTGCGAGGGGTTTGTAGCAGTGCGAGGGGTGGCAGGGGTTGCGAAAAGGGCTGGTTTGCGGGGTGGTGGCCCTGTCCAGGGCAGCGCACCGCCACTTGTGCCCTCGCGAGCCCCTCCCTCCACGCTCCCTGCATCCTCCTCCTCCTCCTCCTCCTCCTCCGCAAACTCCCTTCTCCGCCTCCCCCTTACCCATCCTCTCCATTACCCCGCCTCTGACCCCCCTGCCTCCTCTCCTGCGCAGCTCATGCGCAGTGCCGTGCTGGGCCTGGTGCTGCTGGGCGGCGGCGGCCCCTGCCTGCCCGACGTGGGGCCGCTGGGCGCTCCGGACCCGCTGGCGTGCGCCCTGATCGTGCCGCTGCTCCGACGGCTCAAGGCGGAGGTGGGGCGGCGGGGTGCGGGGGAGGGCAGGCGCTCGTGGTTGCATCCCAGGTCCAGCACTCGAGGTGCTCCCGGACCTGCTGCCGGGGTGCTGCGTCGCCGACTGCAGCTCGGCCCTGCGAGGCTCTGGAACTGCGGGGTGCAGGCTCAGCTCCTGGAAATGTTACACATTCAGCTCGGAGGAACTAGGTTACGGGTTGTCTCTGGCGGGTTACCGGGCCGCAGACGTTGTGGCGCAGGCAGGGTAGGGCACGAGGCACGCGCCGGGGCGTAGGGAAGTCACGTGGGGCTGGGTCCCGTGGGCGGGCGGCGCGACTGCAGATGCCAGCAGTGCGCCGGCGTTGTGCCAGCAGCACCCCGTGGCAGCACCCCGTGGCAGCACCCCGTGGCAGCACCCCGTGGCAGCACCCCGTGGCAGCACCCCGTGGCAGCACCCCAGGCCAATGGGCTCTGCCGACGCTGCCGAGGCGGTGTGCAGCGGTTCCGAGCGGACTGCACCATACTGCAGCTCCTGGGTCCTTGCTTTTGCTTTGGGGCCAACCCGTTCATGCTGAGAAATGCTTCCTATCGAGACCCTTGGACAAGACGCGTACGGGGGCCTCCATTCGCCACAGCCCCTGCCCCGATCCCATCAGGCCGACTTGGACGGATCGCTGGGCCCGGTAGCCGCCGCGTCGCCCGTCGTACTGTACGACCTCCTCGTGTACGGCATGTTGCACGAGCGCCGCGCACCCGCGGCAGCCAGCGTCGGCGGCGGCGGCCGCGTGGTGGGGCCTTCCGCGGCGGCGCCGCCGCTGCCTGTGCGCCTTTCGCTGGGCCACTTGGAGCAGCTGACTTCGAGTCTGGGCGGCAGTCAGGAGGAGGTGGAGACCGCGCTGCTGTGGGCGGCGCTGGGGCGGGCGGTGCATGCGGATGGTGACGCGTCGTCGCCCGCGGCGTCCGAGCGGGCCAAGGACGTGGCGGCGCTTCAGGAGCTGCAGCGGCTGTGGGCTGCGGAGGGTCAAGGAGGGGCGGGCGAGCTGAGGCGGCTGCGGACCTGCGGGAGCAAGAGTGGCGGCAGCGGCGGCGACGGTAGTACTGGAGGCCGAGTCACTCGACTGGCGATGACGTCAGCGGCGTTGGCAAAGGCGGCGTCATCCAGGAAGGGTCGAGACGACGACGTTGAGGAGGAGGAGGAGGAGGAGGAGGAGGAGGAGGAGGAGGAGGAGGAAGAGGAGGAGGAGGACCTGTGGGGCTACCTGGGCGGCAGCGATGGGTTGCTGCCTCCGGCGGGAAAAGGCCGCGGCCGCGACCGCACACGCGACCGCACACGGGCTCACGCCGGACAGGGCTCTGGGTTCGGATCGGAGCTTGAAGCCAGCATCGGCACGGCCACGGATACTGAGGGGGAGGGCGCGTTTGACTCGGACGAGGGCGAGGGCGAGGACGATGAGCCGGGGTCCGGCCCCTTCGGCAGCCTGTACTCCGACACGTGGGTCTGCACCCCGCCGCCGGAGCTCGAGCGGCCGCCCGCCGCCGCGGCCGCCGCGGCCGCCAAGCTCAACCGGCTGGTGAACATGCTGCGCGACTGGGCCCTCATCCAGGTCACGCACGACAGTAGGGCAGTGCGTCGGCTGCACGAGCTGCTGCACCGGGCGTACGACGCGCAGCAGCTCCTGGTTCTTCAGGCGGTTGGGCCGGTCTCGGAGCCAGAATGCTCCAGGTCTGGGTCGGGATCGGAGTCGCGACCCGGACGACCCGGGTCACCCCGAGCTGGCGGGGCGGCCGCCCGCAGCCGCCGCTGCGGAGGCGGCGGCAGCGACGGCGGCGGCAGCGACGGCAGCAGCGATCTCATCTGCAGGGAGTCGGCCGGCGGCGACTTGGACACCGAGCGCAGCGCAGTCCACGCCCTGGCGGCGGGCGCCGTGGCGCGGAGCAGAGCCCGCTGGGCGGCGTGGGCCGCCGAGCACGCCGCCTGGGTCGCGGCCAACGCGACGCTGTGGGGCGCGGTGGAGGTGGGGCTCCTGCAGCGGCGGGGACCGCGGGCGCTGCGCTCCGAGACGGCGCGGATGCTGGCGGATGGGCTGCAGCCGGGGCTCGCGGGCGCGCACCCCGACACCTGGGGCGCGCTGCTGTTGGTCTTTGACCGCGCGGAGAAGCGCGCAGATGCGCCGCCCGGTGACACCGCGGTGCCAGGCGACCTGGAGGGGATGCGGGAGGTACGCGGAGGGGGAAAGGAGGGCCGCCTGGGGCCCCGGCATGTTGGTACGTTGGGTTGCAGGCGTGCAAAGAGGGTGGCACGGGGGGTGAGCATCGATTTGGGACCCGGGGGCATTACGTCGGGCGGGGCGCAGGGTGCGCCCGCTCCGTCCGTGGAGTGGTACTGGTACTGTACGTACGGCGGTTAGGCGCAGCGCACCAAACCCGTACAACTACCAACCGCCCTCAACCGCCCTCAACCGGCTCCAGGTGATCCACGCGGCCCTTGTTGGGCTGGTGGTGCTCGCTGGCAGGGCGCCGCCGCTGCCCCGCCTGACGCTGACGTCGTGCGCCGCCGTCGGAGCCTTCGCGCTGTCGCACGGGGCGGTCGGCGCCACGACCGCCAGGGCGGTGGGCACAGGCAGCGGCGGCGGCGGCACGGCTCTCGGCGCGGCGGTGGAGCTGTTTCAGTTCCTGTCCCACGTGCCCTGCCCCATGCTGGTGTGGCCGGAGCGCTGCTGGCTGGGCGGCCGCTTCTGGCTGTCAAGCCCGGAGGAGCATGCGGAGTGGGTCCGGGGCGCGCTGACGCCTTTGCGGACAAGCCCCGATGGCCAGGAGGCCATGGAGACGCTGCTGCACCACTCGCTTGACCGTTACGAGCAGGTGCCGTACCTGGCGGGCGCGCTCGCCGCCTGGATGTCCACACGCGGGGCGCACGACGCGGCCGCCGCCGCTGCGACGGCGGCGGCGGCGGCGGCGGCGGAGTTCAAGGCGATGGAGGCAGAGGCGGAGGCAACCGCGCAGGCGGAGGCGACCTTGCGACAGTTGAGATCGCTGGAGGAGGACGTGGCGGCGCTGGCGCTGCTCGCGCAGACCACGGGTCATTCCCTTGACTCGGGCTCGGTTTCGGCCGACGAGCTGAGCTCCGCGTCGCACATCAGCGTGGCGGAGCTGGTCAGGTTGGGTAGGGCCCAGGAGCGGGAGGAGCGCGAAGAGGAGGAGCACCAGGAGGAGGAGGAGGAGGAGGAGGAGGAGGAGGAGGCAGAGGAGCAGGCGGAGGTCGTTGTCCGCAACGTGCCCGACTGCCTCGGAACGACCACGCCGGCACAGGAGGCTGCGGCCGCGATGCTCCGCACCATCAGCCGCGCGCGCCTTTTCGGTGCTGCCACGGACGCCCGCGCGGCCGCGGCAGCCGCGGCGTCGGCGTCGCTGCCGCCGATGCCGCCGCCGCCGTCGCTGACGCTGGTCGGGCCCGAGCCCATCTGCCTGGCGCTGCTGCTGCTGCACCTCGTGTGGTTGGAGTCGGAACAGAAGCAGCCCTTTGCGTTCGAGCCGCTGGCCGACGAGGCGACCGCGCGCGAGGCGCGGCGGCTGCCGGTGGGCCACAAGGTGCGGCACGGCAAGGGGGCCGCAGCCGGGCGGCCGGGGATACGGCCGGGCCGGGTTAGGCTAATGCCCGGTGCGGCGCCCTCGCGGCCAACCCCCAGAGACCGGAGGCTCCTGCCCTGAGCGCCTACCCGCCAGAACCTCCCCCCCTCGCCCCCTCCTCCACCCGTCCTCCCTTTACCCCTGCGTCGTTGCCGCAGCAGCTGCCTCCTCGCGCCGCCACCATGACCAGGCCTGCCATAGGCCTTTCCACCCGCCCCCGCCCCCGCCCCCACCCCCGC
>LSYV01000077.1:164052-184955 GCA_001584585.1 Gonium pectorale
CATGCGCACATCGCACACGTCGCCGCACCGCTGCTCGCCAGCCCTTGTCCAGTGCCGCCGCCGGCACCAGGGGCTCCCCGACCCGTCGGCGGTCCCGCAAAGCCCGAACCGGAAGCAGCCGGCGGCGGCGTGGCAGCCGGCGGCGGGGCCTTGTAGCCGCTCCCCTGGCCCGCTGCCCTGCGCGCAAAGAGGCTCCCACCGCTGCCGCCCCCACCGCTGCCGGGTCCTCCGCTGCCAGGTCCTCCGCTGCCGCCACTACCGCCACTACCGCCGCCGCCGCTGCCTGGCCCCCCAGCCTCCGCGCGCGCCGCCGCCGCCGCGCTGGTGGAGCCCGGCAGAGGCGGGCGCTGCCGCTCAGGGGGAGGGCTGACGCCGTTGTGCTGCCCCGAGGCCTCCGCCGCCGCGCGCAGATCGGCTGCCCCTCCCGCCTCACCGGCCCCACCAATGTCACCGCCGACGACGAAAGGTCCCTGCTGCTGCTGTTGCTGTTGCCGGGGCGCTGGCCTGTTGAGGCTGGTGGGAGCTACAGGGCCTACCGCAGGGGCTGCAGACCCTTGCGGTCGAATGGAGGGCTCGGCGTGCATTTGCCGCAGGTGAGCCGAGGGAGCGTTGCCGGCACCGGTGCTGCCAGCGGCGGCTTTTCCTTCCGCAGCCGCTACCAGCTGCTGTCGCAGGGCGGGGAAGGGCAGCTGTGCCTGGTGTCGCTGCTGCTGGTGCTGCTGCTGGATCTGCTGCTGAGGCGACCGCTCCTCTTGGCCATTGGGGTGCTGCGGGTTGTGTGAATGCGGTTGCTGCGGTTGTCGTTGTGGGTGCGGTTGTGGACGTGAGTACAGTTGTGCCTGCGGTTGAGGCGCGAAGCCACCCGGCGGCTGGCGCTGTTGCTCCTGCTCAGGGTGCGGCTGCGTTGCACCCAAGGTTGCAGCCGCCACTCCCGAATGCAGCTCCGGATCCAGGTCCAGATCCAGATCCATGTCCAGGTCGTCCAAACCCAGCATAGCCCGCCGCCTCTGGGCGCTGTCCGCGCAGCCCCCGCCGCCGCCTGCGAAGCCCACGGACCGAGCGCTGCTGCTGCCGCTGACCGTCGGCCGCGCCGCCGCCGCCGCCGCCGGCATCGCCGCTGTCGCTGCGGCAGCGGGGGCCGCCCCCGGCGGCTGCCGTTGCTGGTGTTGCCCAGCCTGAGGCATATGGGTCGGCTGCCGCGGCGGCGGCGGCCCCATGAGCCCAACAGCGCCGGCCCTGGCCGATGGTGCTCCCTGCGGCCCACCGCCCCCCAGTGGCCAGGACCCCGCAGGACCCACAGGACGGCCCGACCCCAGCTCCGGCCCAGTCGCAAAGCGCCCCGGGAACGCAAAGCCGTCCTCGCCTCCGCGCGGCCTCGTTTGGAGCGGATCGGTACCTGGAAGGTCGCGGGAGGGCGGCGGAGCGGCCCCAAAGAAAGCAAAGGTATCCTCTGGCGCGGCACCGCCACCGTCAGGCGCCGCTTTCTGTGGGGGCTGCCGCTGCTCCGAGGGGCCCCGCTGCTGACTTGGCTGCGTCGTAGGCTGCTGCCGCTGCGGCCATGGCTGCTGTTGCTGCTGCGTCGGAGGTTGCTGCGGCTGTGGGCGGTGCTGCTGCTGCTGCTGCTGCTGTGTCCGCAGCTGCGCCGCCGCCGCCGGCGGCGGGCCTGCGGTCCCGTGCTGCGCGGCAGCCGCGCCGCGGGGCATCGGCGGCTGGGTCGTCGCGGCGTCGTCGTCGAGGGCGCCGGATCGGCCGCTGAACAGGGCGTCCGTATTGATGGAGTCGGCCGGTCCGCCTCCGGACCCGAAACCACGAGATGGCTGTGGCTGGCGCTGCGCATCGGAGTGCAGGTTGAGGCCTGGAACCCCGGCGGTGGACTGGCGGCCGAGCGGGGCAGCCTGCGGCCCCGTCGGCCCCGACCTGTCCGGCGGTGCGCGGCCGGCGTGGGCGGTCTGCGTTACCGCGGGCCGCGGCGCGGGCGCCGCGCCGAGCGGCCGCGGGGGCCTGGGCGCGGGAGCAGTCGCGGGGAAGACCTGCGGGAATACACCCGCCGTGTGGGCGACGCAAGGCAGCGGTCCGTTGTGAGCCCACGCGTCAGGGAGCCGGAGTCCTTGCTCCTCAAACATGCACGCTATCCAGGGCTGCTTACGCGGCGGAGAGCCGGCTGAACAACGCAAACGTCCACCGGTCGCCCTGTCGCGGCCCACCGATGGGACTCGTCCCCACCTGCCAGCCAGCATCACCAAACCTGAGACGTCGTCGGCCGCAGCTCGCGCACAACGCCGCGGCTGGTGCCCCGCCCCGACATGCCGCCGTCGTACCCCGACATGCCGCCGCCGTACCCCGACATGCCGCCGCCGTACCCATCCGCCAACCCACCCGCCCATCCACGACCCGATGACCCACCCACCCACACATCCACCGCCCACGGTCCCATGACATTAACCGACTAACGGCCAACGCCAACGCACCCGCATGACGTTAACGACTAACGGCCAACGCCCACGCACCCGCATGACGTTGTCGGCTGTGACGCACAGGTAGCAGAGGCCGTGACAGGGGCTGATGACCGTAACCTGGCGGGGGCCGGGGGCGCAGCCACCCGGCGCACAGGCAGGGGAGTTTCAAGGGGCAGAAGTTTGACGAGAACGCGCTGGCCTTCCGCTTCCTACCCGGTGGCCAAGCCACGCTTACCTTCGACCATGCACGGGTAGCAGGGCGGGGCCGGTCCGTGAGGCCAGCAGCACCGGCTGGCCCCGATGCAGCACAATCAAGACCCGCCGCCGCTCCGGGCGCATTCGATATCTCTCTGTCCTCCTCTCCCTCCCCCCGCGACGTATGGTCTTCCCTAGAGGCGGGCGCCGCCGCTGCCTGCGCCGCCACTGCCCACTCGGCAAGCCAGTCAACCGTTAGGTCACTGGGCTCACCCCAAGTGCGGCGGCCATTCCCTCTCCCGCCCCCCCCGGCCGGCCATCTCTCCCCCCCCCCGCCCCATCATCACTGCTGCCACCTCCCGACAACCGCTCCAACCCCTCTCTAACCGCCACACCGAGCGACGCGGGCGACGCGCGGTGCGGCACCTCCCTGTCCGCACCTGCTGCAGCAGCAGCACCGCCCGCGGCCCCAGCTGCCCCCCCGCGGCGTCCATTACGTCCCGATGAAGCGCCGCGCCCATCTGGCCCTCGGGGTCCTGCGGCAGCAGCGGCGGGAGGGGGCGACCCGCCAGGCACAGTTGGGGGCCGGTTGGAAAGCTGCGCCGAAGGGCTGAGGGGTCAGTGTTTGCTGGCTCAACGCTCAGCAGCCGTTGGTAGGTGTTGGGCCGGGCGGAGTTGGCCGGTGGCGGGATGGGGCCGGGGCGAAGCACTGCGCCGTACGGCATGCACATCGTCGTACGCCTGGCACGCCGTGCACCTTGAGCTGCGCGAAGGCGTCCCCCGAGGGTGAGGGCGTCAGGGCGGCCACCAGCGCCAGCAACCGGGGCACCTTGCGGAAGGGCTGGCCCGCGGCGGTGCGCAGCGTGTTGGGCAGCAGCAGCCGCGCGTCTGCCGGGCGGGAGGGCAGGGGACGGGGTGGCGGAGGTGGGAGACGAGTCCTGAGCTCCTGACGGGGAGAGGGGGAGCAGGTGGGACAGGGCGCGGCAGCGGGGTGGGGCGGGGCAGAAGGCGGGCCAGCGGCCAAGCCGCCGTTTGGGAGGGACAAAGGGAACGACCACGTGAGCAGCCGGGGGAGGAGGGCGTTCCCGATGCAGCAAGGGAGGGGCGCCGTGGCGCATGTGGCTGGCATGGCAGGCTCCGGTATTGTTTGCGAAACGGGCTGTGGCGCCTGCACGCGGAGCGGCCTGTGAACCCGCCCGGTCGTGCGTGCCCGACTGGGGTGCAGGTGGGGTGTGCGAGGAGGAGTGCAAACCACCCACCCTCGAAGCTCTCGGCGTCAAACGTCTCCAGCGCCGCCCTCCAGGCCGGCGACGCAAAGTCCGGGTCGCCGCCGTCGGCGCCCAGGCCGCCGAGGAAGGACGCCGCCCCGCCGCCGCCGCCTCCAGCCAGGCCCCCGCCCGCGTCCACCAGGCCCAAGCTCGCCGGCGTGATCTACGGATTGCAGCAGTACGTGTGAGGACGGTACATGACCGTGGGAAGCCATTGCCAGCAGCGCCATTATTGAAGATATTGATCCGTGGAAAGTGCAAAAAAGCTCGACCACGCGGGTGGAGTGTAGGTGGAACCCAGGTAACACCACACCAGCACCTTTGCGTCGTGGGGCACCTTTACACAATACTGAGCCGGGTCGCTTACACCCCGCCGCAACACCCTCACCCGCTGCCCCCTAGCCGCGGTCACCCGCTCACCCCACGGCACTCCCGCCCGGTTGGAAACGGGAGGCCTAGCGCCCATAAGGCTGGGAATGCCTTGGAACAGACCCCGGTTCACGCCACCCACTGCAGGCTTACCGGCTGCCCAGCATCTCGCAGTGCCTGAAGCCTGCCGGCGGGTCCCGGTAGGTACGTGCGACCACCGCCCCCGCCCTCCTGCAACACGGGCGTGAGTGCAGCAGCGTGTCTCCAGACGACCCAAGCAGCGGTATTATCGTCTTGTGATGCATACTGATGTCTCCTAGGCACTTCGTATGCCGCAGGGGCCTCGCTCGCAGCTTCCCGCCAAACGGCACATGCCCCCTACCATTAGCAGCTCGTCGTCAGTAACAGGGTGACTTGTTCATGTCTGTCCACACTATGGCCAATTCGTAAGAGTGTACATTGTTACTAAGTGCAGAGAAAAGATTGGCCCTCTTTACAAGTTCAGACGCATGCATTCAGATTTTCGTTACTGAAGTTGAATATAGAGTTGAATCTTTAGGATGTTGGTCAATTACAATCGGTATTTGTTCTCGCGGGTCGGTGGGTCGGCGACGACGCCGTGCAGGGCGGGTTAGCGCATCATTCAACTCTCAAGTAGAGATTACATCAGGTTGCTTAGGTGCCCTCACTCTGCTTCAACCCGGTGCCTTCCAACCTCTTTTCCCTCGGCGACCCAAATCGCAACCATGTCCACCGCAATGCAACTCCGTTCGGGCGATAGATTATGCTCGCGTAGCCGTGCTTGCCGTCAAAGCCGGCGATCAGTGACTTGCCTAGCCGCCGCTCGGACCAGCTCGGGAGGCTGGGGAGCCGCTGGGGCTGCCGCTGCTGCAGCCACGCTGATCCAGCTCTCAGCCTCTGGCGTCTCTTTCGCGGCTCCGCTCTACGACAACCTGCCCGGGTTCGGTGCCGAGCCCCAGAATCCCTTCTACCAGGCGGTCCAGCAGGTCCGCGAGCAGCAGGGGGCCACCCTGGATGACCTGTTTGACGAGAACCTCATGACGGAGGACCTGCGGAAGTTCGTGGACAGCGTGCTGGACGGGAAGCTGAAGCCGGAGGAGTACCAGGTGTGTAGTGACACGCACGGTCCCTGCGGCGGTTCGTCTCGGTCGCAGGCCTGCCTGAGGATCTTCACACCCTGGCTCTAACCATGAGCCGCTGGCACACTGGTCGGCCTTTCGGCGCCGGGGCGGGGCCCTGCTGTGAGGGGGCCCACAAGTGCCGGTGGTCGTAGTTGCATGCAGCTGTGCCTTCCGCGGGGCAGCGCGCAGCTGCTGCGGGCGCGTTTCACACGATGCCTACGAAGCTCTGATCTGACCCCGGGGGACTTCATGGGGGATGGGCTCCGTGATGGGGTTTGCCCGCGTGGAGCTCCAGCAGGTGCTCCAGCCGGTCCCTGGTGCTGGTGCGTTGACTGCCCCCAACGTGCCGCTCCTGGTGGCCCTGGCGTAGCACCCTGAGGCGAATGCGTACCGATATGTCGCCCACGTTCTCGGGCCCGCCTCTTGGAGAGCCTGAGCTTCATGTCCCGTGCGGCACTGCCGCGCAGGCCGAGCGGCTCAAAATGAACTTCCGCCGCGACCTCGACGGCCGCGTGTCGGTGCGCAGCCGGCAGGGCACCTGGTACAGCGTGCGGCCCGACATGCAGGTGCGCGACGCGGCGTGAGCAAACCAACGTGGCATGGAGGCGGGGACACACGGGGGGGGTGTCGAGCACACCCCGCGTTGCGCGGCCGGGGTTGGCTGGCTGAGGCCCGTCCTGCCGCCTCGGCAACTCAATGGGAGTGGAGCGGCGGGTGGCGCTTTCAGATTCAGCTTGGAATCAGCCCCATGGCGCGGTGGCAGTTGTCCAGCACCGGTGCAATACGGGGTTACGCTGCGGATGCCCGCCGTTCGTTTGGGCGACGGCGTGCCAGTGGCAGGGAGCCGTGCCGTGCGGCGCCTCTACATGCAGCGTGCATTTGATTCATGAAGGGCTCCTCCCTCACCTGCCATGCGCTAACGTATCGTAGGATTCGTAGCCGGCCCGCCCCTGCTCGGTCAGCGACCACCGACCACACCTGCTGCACTCCACCCAACTAGTGTCTTGCGCGCTGCCGCTCCTGGCGTCTCTCCCTATCTCTCCCTCTGCGGCCAAACTACCGCCCCCGCCCGCCGGCCCCGCTCCCCGACAGGTTCCCGGCTTCCTGCTGCTGCGCGACCCCGCGGGCGCCGTGTTCTTCCTGCCGCCCGACGCTGAGGGCGACGACCTCGCACAACTGGACCTCTCGGACGACGTGGTGGTGGCGGAGCTGTTCTACAGCACCGCCTGGCAGGCGAGTACTTGAGGGGTGACCGATCAAGCTTCATGGGATCATGATGTTTGCAGCACAGCCCGGCGGGCGAGGTACCGCCATCACTGTGGGTGGATCATTCATGGGACGGATGGCACTTTTCGAGCGCCGGGCGTGGGGCGGGTTTCGGGACCGGAGTGTACTGTGCGGAGCGAGGTGATGGGCGGCGCGGGGCGTGGGACCGGGCGTGGCTTGAGCTGTGGGGCTGGAGGGCGGTGGCATGCGGCTGGCGGGGTGGGGGGCCGGTGTGGGCCAAGGGCGACCGGGCAGGCATCGAGCGGACGGCGCTGGGCGGGAGGGGGTGACGAGGACCCGGACGGGGACGGGGGGGGCGCGAGGCACCCGGCTGGGAGGGGAGCGCAGGGGGGCCGCTGAGCGGTGTAAGAAGACGGCTGGTGGGTGGATGAATGGCCGGCGGCGTCACTTGGCCGTTGCTGCCTCTGCCACTGCAGCTGCGCGCCGGGGTGGACAGCCGGTGATTGACGGCACGGTCGGGTCGGGTCGGCAGCGACGGGGTGTAGCAGGCTAGCAGGCTATGTAGGCTTCGGTGCAGCCACGGCGGGGCGGCAAGGCACCCGGAGGGCCTCGTGGCCCGCCTGCGCTTGTTCTCCGTATCTGCTTATGTTGCTTGGCTCTGGCACAGATGGAGTCCAACGACCGTCGCCCTTCGTTGTACCTGCCGCTGCCGCTGAACGCTCCCTCCCTCGCGCCCGCCGCAGGACGTGATGGCGCCTCTGGCGGTCCGCAACCAGGACGGCTCTACGGCGCAGCTGCAGCTGTCGGAGCGGGATTTCCGGGGGGTGGTCAGCCTGGTGGCGGGGGCAGAGGAGGAGGAGGAGGAGGAGCCGGAGGCGGAGGTGGCGCCCGCTCAGTGAGCGACTCGCGGTTTCTGGTGGCTGTTGGGGGAGCGGGTTATACCGCTTGAGGCTTGGAGGTCTTAGGCTTGGGGAGCTGCTGAACTGCTAGAGGCTTGGAGAGCTGAGGCTCGAGGAAGCGCACTAGCCATCTGGAGGTCTGTGCGTGTGGGTTGGCGGAAAACTGGGGCTTGCGACCGTGGGGTCTGGGGTGCTGGGTTGTGGGTTGCGGTGCATTCTGGGTGAACGGGGGCGACGGTTTTGTGAACGTTGTTGCATGGGCGGGGGAGGCGGTGTAATAGCAGGCGCACGGCTTGCTGCTACCGAGAACAAAGTACACGAAGCTTGCTATGGTCGTGAATGGTTCCGGAACGGATACGGACGGCAGGCAGGCGGGCAACAGCGTTGTCGGCGTTGACACGAGGGCAGCCGCAGCGCGCCAGAGGTGCGCCTGAGGTGTTTCTAGGGATGCTGCTCTTCAGGAGTGCTGGGAGTTCCAGCTCAGCTGCGGAAAAGGTCGGGGAGGAACGTAAGTGGTTATTTGCCTCGTGCATTGTATGCTAATGTACAGGGAGGCGAAATTCGGACTCGGATCTCTGGGGGCACCGTGCACCGGCCCACGTCGGGTGCCGTGAAACCGCGTGGCGGTTTTCGCCAGCATGTAAACGTCAAATTGCCGCTTTTGCGATCGCAGTACTTAAATTATGCACACTTTGCTGAAAATTGTTTGCTCTGTATCGTGACACTGACGCAACCGCTTGAAACCCCGCACCGCTTTACACGACAGCTTCCTTGCTAACAATGGCGTGAAGGCTACATGCAGCCTCTGCTAGTTGCTGTTTTGGGCTGGACTTGAATGCTGTCCAAGGGTGGCGCGGAAAGAGCGCGCGCGAGACCCGCGGACCAGTGCCGCCGCTGATTCTGGCAGCCATGAAGCGATCCCAGCCGGCCTTAGATCCTATTCATGGGGAGCAGCAGCAGCAGCAGCACCCGAAGCGCGCCTGTGTCGCGCCGGATGGCCGAGAAGGGGATTACGCGGGTAATCTGGGGGCAGCAGTCTCCGAGCCAGCCGTCGGCATAACGGCTGCAGAGACGTCGCCCAGCGCCGTCACCAGTGGAAGCAGGAGGGTCCATGCGCCATACAAGGTGCGCCGGGGCGCGTGGTGGCCTTTAGTAACGGCAGTGGTATCTTGCGAAGGCTTGCATGAGAGCTTCCAGGCGAGATCACATTGCCATTCCGTGGGTGCGTGACTGTTGCACGCTGTGGAGGAAGCGCGCCAGCTTGCGGCCATGCGCACCTTGCCCTTGCCGACCCACTTCGACCCCGACCCCACAACGAACGGTAGCCACAGTCTTACCTTTCCCCCCGTGCTTCCCGCCCTCCGAGATTGCGCATGTGTCGCGCCGCGCTTTGCAGCTTCGCCCGCCGCGACGGCGGCCAGCTCCCCCCCCCCCCCGCCCCCTAAATGCTCCTCTGCGGCCTCCCTTTGCGCCACCCTACCCCGTTGCCCACCCTCGCACCACCCGCCGTTTTCGCGGCCCCCCTGCAGTGCCCAGTACCCGGATACAGCGGCCAGCTCGGCACCCGCAAGACCCTGGGCATGAAGCGGCGCCTCCAGGACACCTACCACCACCACCCACGCTACAGGGGCGATGACGACGACGGCGATGGCGGCGGCGCGGCCGACGACCCCACCGAGGCAGCCGCCGCCGCCGCTGCTGCTGCCGTCGCAGCAGCAGCAGCAGCCGCCATTGTTGATGAGTACGACTACGACGACGGCGGCGGCGGGCGCCGCGTCGCGCCGCCGTTTGCGCAGCGTGGCGGCGGCGGCGGCGAGGCCAGCGAGGGGACCACCGCCGCGGGCGGCCCGGGCGGTTCCAGGTTCGAGGCTGATCAGGAGAGTGGTGACTGGGCTGCTGCCAGTCCTGCCGGCGCGACGGCGACGTCGGCGCGACGGCCAGCGCCTGCGGCTACGGCAGCGCAAGCCCCGGGCCCCCGGGCCAGCACCATGAATGAGCGCCTGGCGGCGGCCGGCGGCGCCGGCGCCGGCAACGGCGCCGCCCGCGGCGGCGCGCGCACGGCCCCGCAGATCAGGCGGCACAGCCGGCCGGTGCGACGGGCGGATGTTCCGCTGACTGAGGCCGAAGCCGCGGCTGAGGCTGCGGAAGCCGCCGCCTCGGCGGCGGCGGAGCTGGCGGCCGCGGCGGCGGCGGCTCGCTCTCCGTCGCCGGCAGAAGTGGGGGCGGAGGCCGAGGAGGGCCCTCATCGGGGCGCGGAAGAGGACGGCGGCGGAGCATTAAAGCCGGCGGCGGCGGCCGCGTCCGTGGCGCCGCCGCGACGCTCCACGGTAGCGGAGGAGGTGTACGCGCGGACGAAGCTGCGGCAGCAGCAGGAGAGGCAGCCAGCGCATGGCGCGGCGGCGGCGCCGCCGGCGCCAGCAGTCCGGCCCCGCCTCCGGCCCAACGTGTTTGGCAACCTGAACCAGGCCAGGTTCACTCCGGCCGAGGTGCCGCTGCCCGTGACGGCCGCGGCGCCGGCGCCACCGCTGCCGTCAGCCGCATCGGCGGCCCAGGTGGTATCCGGTGCAGAGCCGGTGGGGCAGCGTCCCATGCAAGCGATCGGCGCCACCTCGACGGCGGGCGCCGCCAGCCTCGCCGTCGATCAAGCCGCCGCTGCTGGCGCCGCAGAGCCTCCGTCTGATACTGCACCCACCGCTCCACTCGCCCTCGCCGCCGGACCGCAATTGCTGGGGCCTGGCGCCGCTACTGGCCCTTCCCCTCCTCCGTCGCCGCCACAGCCCATCCCACATGGCCCCTCCGCCGAACCGCCTGCGCCGATCCTCTCCACGCCTCCCAATGCGGCGGAGGGTCCCCCATCGGCTGCTGGCGCGCCGGCGGCGGGCTTGGGCAGCACGCCGGCGGCGTTGGACGCCATCGACTCGGTCGCAGCGCTGGGCATCACCAGTCCCACCGCGTCACATCTGACGGATGCCGCCACCGGCCACGAGTGGCGACCGTCTCGCGCTGACACCCTCCGCGCCCCCGCCGCCGCCAGCGGCGGCGGCGGCGGCCGCATCCCTGCGGCAGTTCACGGCGATGAGGGTGCGCATGCCGAATCTGCTCCTGCCACCGAAGCTGGCGACGCCGCGGGCGCAGCAGCCTCTCAGAAAGGCGCCGGCGGGCCGCCAGCATCCGCGCCCGGGCCCCCGGGCGTCGCGGCGCCATCGGCTGCCTCGCAGCCGGCCGCCAGCCCAGCCACCGGTGCCGGCGCTCCCACAAGCGGCGAGACAGGCGCTGCTGTCACAGAGGGCGGCGCAGGCAGGACTCCCGGCGATGAAAGCGAGGGCGGGGCTGCGCTCGTGGCCAGCATCGTGGTCGCTTCCACAACAGCGACAGCCATGCGGGGCGCCGGCGTCGGCGCTGCCGCTAATGCTGCTGCGAACGAGGTCACGTCGGTAGCCGCCATCTCCTCCTCCCCTCCGTGCGTCACGGTTGCGACCCAACTGCGCCTCCTGGCCTCGGCGGTGCCGGAGGCTGCCATTGCCGACACCGACGCCCTCGCTGGCGCTGCCGCGGATGCCGACTACGCTGTTGCCAAGATCGTCATGGCAGCCGACGACGGCGCCGAGCCTCGGGCGGCAATCGAGGGTTCGTCGAAGCCGCGCCAAGCACAGCAGGCATCGGCATCGGCCGGCACCTCAACCCAGGTGCTCGCCTCCGGCGGCGCTCAGGAGCCGAAGGACCAAGGCTCCGGCGCCGCTCCGGCTGCCGCCGCCAGCCAACCGGACCCGCTTGCTGTTCCGCCGGCCGCTCCTCAACCGCTGTCAGCGGCGGGTCAGGGGGACGGCCAGGGCACCGAAGCCACGGGCGGTGGGAGAGGTGACCAGCCCGTGGGTGCTGACGGCCGGTCTGCCACAGCGGCCGAGGCGGCTGCCGTCCAGGGCCATGCCCCGAAGGGGGTGGAGGCTGGGGCGGGGCAGGGCCCGGCGCAGCCTGCCGCGGTGCCCACGCCCGCGGCAGGCTTGGAGGGTGCAGCGTTCGATGGCGAGGAGGAGCTCGGCATGGCGGAGTCCGCAGCCGTTGCACCTGCTGCGCAGCGCCCAGAGACCGCCGCCACCGCCGCCGCCAGCCTGCCAGTCGCGCAGCCCGCCGCCTCACAGGCAGGACCGCCAGGCGGCGCAACGGGCCCGAGCGACGACTACCCGTCTTCTGCTGGCGCGGACGCTGCCGCCGATCCCGGAGGCGATGCAGGCCCCTGCGACGGGGCGGCACCGCAGCCTGCCAGCCTGCACGCTGTCGATGACTCCGGCACGCGCGGGGCCGGTGCTGTGTCCCAGACGGCATCACCACAGGAGGACGACCCGCTCGGGGGGCTGCTCCCGCGCTCGCTGCCGGAGGGGCAGGAGGGGATCGACAGGGTCATTGAGAGCCTGCTGGACTCAGCGCTGCCCCTGACAGGTCTGATGCAGGGCCCGGAACCGCAGGTCGGGCCGGCCGAGGCGGCGGTGCAGGGCAGTGCGGCGGAGGCGCAAGGACCCGCGGGCCAGCCATCAGCTGCGGCCACAGGCGACGCGCACGGAGCACCTGCACGCACAACGGCGGTGGAAGACAAGGCAGCGATGCTGACACTGGTGCGAATGCCGGCGGCAACGGCGGCGGAGGCGACGTCCGGCGACGGCGGTCAGTTTGTGCAGCCCCGGTCTCCAGGGCAGCCCGCTGAGGCGCCCCCGGGTCTGGTGGGAGGAGCCGTACGAGGTGCGCCCGAGGGCTCTGTTGAGGACATGAAGCCGCCTGGAGATAGGCCTACGTCACAGGCGACCGGTATGAAACTGGCTGCAGCCGCAGCAGACCCGCCGCTGCCTCGTGGCGTTCATGGGGCGTCCACCGTCGACACGCCAGCTGCCGGCCTTACGTTTGAAGGAGCGGTCGAGCAAGCAGCCGTGCCGGCGGACGCCGCAGCGCCAACAGAGGGCACATCGCAGCCAGGCGGGGATCCCACCAAGGCAACCGATGTGGCGGCGACGGGAGCGGCGGGCGCGCCGCTCGGAGCCGCACACCAGGCAGCGTCGCCGGCGATGGCGTCGAAGGCTCCTACGCCCCAGTCTCCGGTGCAAAGCCCTATGGCGAAAACGGAAGGAGAGGCTGCGGAGACGGCGGCGACGCCTTGTCGCCTCCCGTCCGGCCCGGCTGCTGACGCGGCTGGGCCTCGTCCATGCCCGCACTCCATCGTGCTACCAGCGACGGCGATGGAGACGGCGGCAGCAGCGCCGGGCCAAACGCGAAGCGGTGAGACTGGTGAGGTAGTGCAAGCAAGCGCACCGGCGCCGGTGCCGTCAACGACGGGGACTTCAACGACGGGGCAGGGCAGCGTGGTGCAGCCCGGGACGGTGGAGGCGGCGGCTCCGGACCTGCAGCTGGCGGCCCCGGAAGCCCCGGAGCTGGCGGTCCCGGAGGCGGCACCGGAGGCAGTGCCGGCGGCAGAGAGAGCTGCGCAGCAGGTGACGGAGGCGGTGCCGGCCACCGCGTCTGCGGCAGCTGGGGATCAGGCGGCGTCGTCGTCGGCCGCGGAGACGGCGCCTGTGGCGCACGCTGATTCGGGCCAGCAGGATGGCCCTGCGGATGGCGGTGCGCCTCCCGGAGCGGCGGGCGAACCGAAGTTAGGGTAGAGCTGATGTCCGCAACGCGCGGGTTGGGCAGCGAGCGGTCAGGCAGCGGCTGCTGCGCCAGGCGCCTGTGGCTGGAGCAGAGCGATGAGTTGGAGGAGAAGGAGGAGGAGGATCGTGCACCATGTATGCAACAAGCACGGATGTTCCGGGTGAAACACCTGCAGTGAGCGCAGCAGGTTGGATGAGGGAGCCTGGGCCGTATCCGCAACAGCTGCGACGCAAGATCGTAACGTTCGCATGACCGAGGACGGCAAGGTGTGCTCTCAAGCAAGCGGTTAGCGAGAGATGCAGGTGGCGGTTATTGGTTGTGAGTAGGATTTTATTCCATGGCAGGCAGAAGAGGCTGAGTAAAGCGTGGAGAGGGTTTTGGGCGGTGGCAACTGAAGGGTAGATGGGGCTTCCACATAGCCACAAGTGACATGGGCAAAGCGGTGAGATCCAAGAGGTGGTCAGCGCGCGCAACCGTGGCCTTTCAGGGCAGGGATCTTGTACCACTAGTCGTGGTTAATTAGCAGCGAGCGCAGGATGCCCTAGTTGTTTTTACTGCGACAGATCGGCCCTCTTGGCAATGACGACTGTGGGGCCGGACAGACGGCCCGCAGCACTCTCCGCACGCTGGGATGGAAATTTGGCGGAGTCCCGCACTGCCAATCCCGGAGGCAGACTGTAGTGGTTGTACACTCACCACTACATCCCTTTCTCCCTGGTTCAAGGTCGGGGTCACAAGTTCATTCAACCCCTTCGTACATGCGTTACGACTCAGGCATCCGCCCACAGCCTCCCAGGGATAGCTACGAACACGGAACGACCCGTGGGTCGGTCCGTAGGGTTTTCTGCACATGCAGCCCGGAAGCCCACAGCTGTCGCCCATCGCAGAGTACATTGACAGTGACCAAATGTGCTTCGAAGGTTCGTCGCGCTTGGCATGTGGGCTCAAGCGCGCAGTCTGTGATCGAGCTGCGGACCTCGTCCCTTTCTGCTCCGCAGGGCAACTAGTCAAACATACATACATTTACAATGCCGTTTGATGATGCAAATGCAACCACAAAAAAGCAAGACTTTGTCCATGTGGTCGGGGATGCAATGCTGGATTCCGACATTCTGTCCATCGCCCAAGCTGCCCTCGTCTCGCCTCCATACACTGTAATTGCATTATACCAGGCTGCAGGGTGTTTGGGCGGGTTGACGCCCTCGGCGCCATTTCTCTGTTGGTAACGCGTCTGAGTCCCAAAGCGAACGTGCGATGACCGCTCTATCTGTTTACTTCTACATTATTGATCAAACCTATATATAAGCGCAAAGGGTGGAAAGCCATTTGTGCTGCGAAAGGAAGCTAGGTTAACGATCAGGTCAAGGCCGTGCTTCAGCGCAGCTTGCTTCCGCGAGTGCGTACCTTCAGCTGCGTGCATTACTTGAAGATCATAGAGCAGCCTTCGACTGCTCCCCCTGCGTCCGCTGCCACGTGGTGGCCGCGCCAGCTCACGCGACTGCGCTGCCCGTCGCGAGAACGCTGCTGCAGCCACAATGAAGCGCTCGGCTGGCGTCGCCGTGCTGCGCCAGCAGAACACCCAGCGGTTCATAGAGACCAGCTCGGACGAAGCCGACGACGAGTGCGGTGACGCCGGCGCTGCCGCTGGCGTCAGCGGCGGCCGCGACGCCGAGGCAGCCGAGGCCGAGGAGGTGTCGGAGGAGGCGCCGCCTTCGCCGTCGTCTTCGGAGGACGACAACGACGACGATGATGACGATAACGAGATGGGTGCGGAAGGAGACGAGAACAAGCCACCGCGGAAGGCAGCGGCAGCAGCTCCGCAGCCGAGCGGCCGTGGAGCGCAAGCGCGGGGCCGAGGCCGGGGCGGCCGCGGCGGCCGGGGCGCCTCGGGCGGCGGCGGTGCAGCAGCAGCCCGGACGCCCGCTGGCGCAGCGGCCGGCGGCTGTGCGCCGGGCTTGTCCGGCGTAAAACGACCCGGGTCAAGCCTGGGGATGAACCGGCGCCTGGGGATGGCGGCTGGCGGAGGGGTGGGAGGCAGCTACGGCGCTGCGTCGAAGCCGTACAAGGTGGGCGGGTGCTGTGCGGTGTGGAATGGGCCGGGCAGGGCTGCATGGCAGGGTCTGTGCCCACGTCCGCACGCCGCTCGCCAGCGTCCAATTTTCACACATGCATCGCTTGCGAGGCGCGATGTGGGTCAAGGTCAGTAGCCCAGCACAATCCGGAGCCGGACAGTTGGGCGACTCGGTGGGCGGCTACCGTGCCGGGTGCGCGGCCATTTGCGTCATGGACCGTGCCTCGCAAAAACCCTGGGGCAAACCCAAGACGAACTTGCTGTTGCGCCTTCCTCCTCCCTGCCTGTGGCTCGCCCCGTCGACCGCACAACCGATCAACCAGATCCCCCCCCACGGCTTCCCCCGCGGTTCTCTTAACCACGCCCACTTCGCAGTGCCCCATACCCAACTACCGCGGGCAGCTGGGACAGCGCGGGACGCTGGGCCCCAGGCGCCTGCCGGTGGCGGCGCTGCAGAACCTGTTCCGCCAGCTCAGGACAATCGTCCCCGCAGAGGTACGTTGCTACCGGTATATGCAATACACCAAGCGGGCACCACGCGGGCACGTACGGCAGCGTGGATCACATGTGCACACATGCATGCCGTACCCGCTGAGCGGCAAGGCAAAAACTTAGAAGGCCCCTGCACCCGTTAGGATCCTGCCAACGGCGTGCCTTCCGCGTCTGTCCATCCGTACAACACGCCATAATCCCCGTGCTCCCTGCCCCTCGTCCCTAATTGCCACCCGGCCCCGCCAGGCCGCCAAGGCTGCCGCGCCCGGCAACGACGGCGGCGCGCCCGCCGAGCCTCTGTGCTTGTTCGACCCGGCCACCGAGCCGGAGGACTCCCCGCGCCGCGGCTTCTCCGCCATCTGGGTCGAGGCGTGGCTGGCCCGGCAGCTGCGGGCGCACCAGCGGGAGGGGGTGCGCTTCATGGTGCGTGTGTGCGGCGTTTTCTTGCGTCGTGTTGTGTTGCGCTGTGTTGTGCTGTGTTGGGTGGTATGAGAACGGCGGAGCGGACCTCCGCCAGCGCGGGGTACATCTCACGTCGATGTCGGAGCCAGTGCGGCGCAATGGCCGCGTCTCATCTGCTATGGGCGGGGGCGGCTGACAGCCTTCACAGCATTGCCCAGCTGTTGCGCGGGTCCCCTGCTCGGCAGCCTCCCCGGCGTCGCCTCCACACATGTGTGGCGACCGGCGCGTCGGCAGCCCCTGTGCCGCCCCGCGCGTGCCTTGCTGCCCCTTGACCAAGGAGGGATAGCAATAGCATGCGCGTCCGGCTTTCCTAACTGAGAATGCATTCGAACCCATCACGGCCCCCCTCCCCCCTCCCCCTCCCACGGCCCCGCCCCCCCCTCCCCAACAGGTGCACTGCATCACGGGGCTGCGGCAGGAGGGGCTTAGCGGCTGTATCCTGTGCGACGGCATGGGACTGGGCAAGACCTTCCAGGTGCGATTGATCACCGATGACATTCGTACTGCCGTACCGCTGGAGCAGGGGGCTGGAACTTTCGGTGGGTTGGAGGGGGAAGCCGCCCGCGCTGCGCCGTTCTGCGGCTGCCGACAGGAGTGGCAGACCCGCCCTGCGAACAAGGCCAAGCTTTGCCCTTTTTATTCTACTTGGCCTGTGACCTGCTTCATGTCCACTGCCCAGCCCGCCGGACTCCCGGGCTCAGCCTGGGAGATCCCCCCCAACCCTGCGCTTCCCTTCTTATGGCCCTCCTACCAGCCCTCTCAAGGCTCCACCTCCCCGCCCCGGCCCCCTCCTCCCCCTCCCCGCCAGTCCATCGCGACGCTGTGGACGCTGCTGACGACCGGCGTGGCGGGCGGCCGGCCCACCTGCTCCAAGCCGCTCATCCTGTGCCCCGCCTCTCTGGTCGCCAATTGGGGCGCGGAGCTGACGCGCTGGCTGGAGGGCCGCGTGGCGCCCGTGGTGGTGGACGACACGCGCGGGGACAAGGTCTGTGCCCCCCGGACCCGGAGGATGCCGTGCATGCTGCACAGTGCCCTACCAGTGCTGCCCGCCTGTGTGCGCCGCCCATGTGGCAGACGAGCGTAGACAGCCGCCAATTCGTTATCGGGTACCTGGCCGGGACTGCGCTGCTGAGCGCTTGGCGCGCAAGCCGCCCCGACAAGGGGCGTTGTGTTTGTTCTCTTCAAGGGAAGAAAGGGCGGGGGAGAAAGGGGCGAGCGGGCGAAGGGCGCCGTCCGAGCCTGCACGCCCGTTGGGATGGGACCGTCGTCAGGGGGCTGTTACCGCCCCGGCTTTCTGGCCTGGTGGCTGCCGGAAGGCCGAGTGCACGCGGCGCCGGTCGGGGCTGTTCGCCTCATTCCTGCACCCCACCCTGCCCGCCCTCCCGCGCGCCCACAGGTCAAGGAGTCCCTGTCCAGCTTTGGCGGCTACGCGGCGGTGCGGGCCGGCAAGCCGCAGGTACGGCAGTACGACTTAGTAGCCGTACGGCTGTGGCCCGGAATGCCGTACTTGACGAATTGTGCGCGTCAAGGTAATCATGCCGATGACCATCACGCATTACAGCAGCCCACGAACTTGACGCGACGGCAGCTAACTGACGCAAACACAACGTGCACGCATAAACCGCAACGGATAACTCCTTTCGCAGGTGCTTGTGATGGGCTACACGACCTTCCGCATGCACCGAGACGCAGTGGCGCGCAAGGGCATCGACATTGTGGTGTGCGACGAGGTACGGCGTGCGGAATACATGCGCAGGGACAAACAGGGGCACACAGCGGCCGCGGGCCGTTGGGCCCGTAGGCATGTTCGAGGGGGGTCGCTCGACTGGCCCAAGGGGAAGCTCGCAAGGTTGACCGCAAGGTGGGCAGTGTCATGGCATGCCGCAATGGGATGCGGACATACGCTTGTGTGTTGGGCAGCATGCATGTGCACGTGCTGCGAGGCGACGGCCTCTGCTTCAGCGCCCGAACCACGGGCGATTGCCCCGTGTTTGCTTCGCTGTCCCGTGCCTAGCCCAGCCTTGCACCTCCTCGCTTCCCCGCCCTGCAGGCGCACACCCTGAAGAACGGCGAGAGCCAACTGACGCAGGTGGGCGGGCGCGGTCAGCAGTGCGTGCGCGATGAGGCACGCGCTGCGTGGGCGGTTCGGGTGTGCGCTGAGGGCGGAGAAAGGCGAGACAAAGTCTCTGGTGTGGCGTGGGGGAGCCGGGGCTGGTAGACAGCCTTCAGTCTTTAAGTGCGCGATCCGCGAGATAACCCGTCGTCGTCATCAGCACACTTGAGGGTTTGCATGCACACAAGCGTGGCCGCCCTGCCGCTGCCCCTCCCCATGACCTGTGCCCCAGTCCCACCCCAGCTTCCGCGCCGCCCACCCTCACGGCCCACACGTCCCGCACGCCAACGGCACCCACCGCAACCTCGAATGCGCAGCCCGCTGTGTTGCTCTGCCCCCTGCCGGCCCCTGCCGGTCCGCAGTCGGTTGCCAGCCTGCCGGCCAAGATGAGGCTGCTGCTGTCGGGGACGCCCATCCAGAACGACCTGGTGAGTGCGAGGGGGGCCCTGTCGGCAGGGGCGGGCGCAGGTCCGTCCTTGGGCCAGGTCTGCAGGGCTGCAAGGCAGGGCATGCAGCGCGCACAGCCGCGGGCGTTGCCCAGCTGTCGCCTGCCTTTGCTTGGTGTTTCCAACTCAACCCCCGTGCCCCCCTCACCACGCCGTCTTCTGTGCGCTAGCTAGCTCACCGCCACCGCGCTCCGCACCGCCCAAGGTCGCCTCCCCCCCCGACCCTCCGCTCCCAGACCGAGTTCTACACGCTCTTCAACGTGGCCGTGCCGGGCCTGCTGGGCGAGCCGGCGTCCTTCAGGCGCACCTTCGAGTCGCCCATCCTGCGCGGCCAGGTGGGCGCCGGACGCCCTGCACCGAATATCGGGCACCCGGGTGCCCACCCCTGGGTGGTGTGTGAACACGTACAGGCTAGCCGGGCGCTGCCTCCCAGCTGCACGTCAAGCAAGTGCGCTTGTCCTGCATGCGCCGCACGGCGTGCGCATTGCCACGCCTACGCGCGCTGCACGTGAGTGTGGGCGACTGGTGCGCAACAGCCCTCCCCTATCCTGACGGCGGTCGGGCGTGGCCAAGCGAGCGTCCCCCAACCCCTGGTGGGAATGGAGGGTTGAGGATGCCTTTAAACCCTCTACCCCCTGGAGGGGCAGCAGCGCGCAATCCCCACCCCACCCCACCCCACCCGCCCTGTGTGCTGTGTCGGCCCCAGGACGCGGACGCCACCGACGCCGAGGTGGCGCTGGGCGCCGAGCGCAGCGGGCGGCTGCTGGAGCTGTGCGGCCGTTTCATGCTGCGCCGCACGTGCGGCCTCATGAAGCAGTACCTGCCGCCCAAGGTCGAGCAGGTGGACCGGGGTGGAGGGCAGCAGGGGGCCGGGTGCGCTGCTTCCGCTGCTGACAACCGTCGGCGCAGGGCTGTGGGGGCCAAAGGGAGTGGTCCAGGGCGGGTGCGAGCGGCTTCCGCTGCCGGCGGCGGCGGCCGCGCCCGCAGGGCGGCGGCACTGGACTCAGGGGCCCCTGAACCCACCCGGGTCGGGTCGGCTTGATGGGCCGGTGTGATGGGGCGCTCGCTCCGTCGTCGACAGTGCAGTGCCAGACCGCATAAACCGCCTGGAGACGCCCCGGCCCCTGCGATAACCCGCCGACATGCAGACCCACTCCAACCTCTGCATCGCCCCGCCGCGTGCCGCTGGTGGATCCTCGCTCCCGCCGCCGCAGGTGGTCTTCTGCCGCATGAGCCCGCTGCAGGCGCGCCTGTACGAGTTCTTCCTCAACTCGCCGCCGGTGGTGCGGGCGCTGCAGGGCCGCGCCGCCGCCCGCGACAAGGCCTTCGCGGTGGCGGCGCGGCGTGCCGCCAAGGACGAGGGCGGCGGCGGCGGTGGCGGGCGGAAGGGCAAAGCCAAGGGCAAGGGCGGCAAGGCGGCGGCCCCGACAGACGGCGAGAACTGCGAGGACGGCGAAGGGGTAGGGGGAGGGGGAGTGGAGGGGACGGCGGCATGGGGCGAGGAGGGGCCCGGCTGCGCTGCAGCGGCGGCCGGCGGGCCGGGCGGCGGCAAGGCGGCTGGTCAGGTGGACCTGTCGGTCCTGGCGGCCATCACCACAGGTGAGTCGTGCGCCATCAACTGGAACGGCATGGGGTGTTGCTGCTGTCTGGGCAGGTTACCGTCTGCCATTTATGAGCGTGCGGACTATAATATCATGTACGGCATTCACTGCACGACAAGTGGATGTCTCCGGAGTCGGGTGGAATGGATGATGGGCGTGCGGAAACTGGTCGGTACTGCTGGATCCAACACCGAGTTTTGACGCCGCGACCCTCCCCATCCCTCGCCATCCCGCAGTCAAGAAGATGTGCTGCCACCCCGACCTGGTGCGTGCGTTTGCAGTTGCGTGTACCTGCCACGTGGCTGTCTGACGCGTTGCTTTGCGCCGCGCTGTGTGCGGTTGTCGGGCTGTCGTGTGGGCGGAGGGCGGTGGGGTGTACTTCTGGTTGCAAACCCCGGTTACTTTATAGGCCTCCTGCCGGTCAGACCCACACCCATGCTGCGCTGGTGCTCACCCCGCGTGCAGCTCTTCAACATCTTCGCAAGCGGCCCAGGCCACGGCTTCGTCGCCGCACCGGCACGCGCCGCC
>LSYV01000077.1:187157-197564 GCA_001584585.1 Gonium pectorale
GTCGGTCGGACGGACGACGGAACGAAGAGACGCGTCGTCGTCGTACCTCCGTCCACGCCGCACCGACCGACCGACACGAGAGAGAGGTAGGTGCGTGCGGGCCGGGCAGGGGCGCGGCGGCGGGGAGCGAGGGAGGGGAGGGAGAGAGAGGCTGCGGGACAAGTGCCACGTGCATGCGACGGAGTTGGGTCGCTTGACAGACAGTAGAGAAATCTGCAGAGAAAGAGCGCCGGGGTTGGGTCGCTTGACAGACAGTAGAGAAATCTGCAGAGAAAGAGCGCCGGGGTTGGGTCGCTTGACAGACAGTACAGTCCCTTGTCATGCTGCAAGGGGATGTTCGCGGCCGTATGGGTTGGGGACGTAGTTTGTTCGTTGAAAGCCACAAAAATCGTGTTCCTTGCTCGGCTCGTCACACATCCAACTCGCCGTGCCCTTGCTTTGATGGCCCCTTATGCCGCCCGCCACAGGTGTACCAGCGACAGCTGGCCAAGCAGGGCCTCAGCGCCGCCATCGTGGACGACACGGCGGCGCAGAGCCGCACCTTCAGCCAGGAGGAGCTGCGCGCGCTGTTCGAGGTGGGGACATGGGGGCAGGAGCGTGAGGGCAGAGGGTGCGTATGTGTAGGCCCTTGGATATGGTGGCAGGGGGGCGGGACCGCGGGCGGACTGGGGGGGACTTCCAAAGCGCCACGTTGAATTGTATGACTGCCCTGCAAGTCGCATTTTCAACTCCACAGACACGTTCCCAAAGAGTTTTCCTAGCTTCATACGCACCCCTACTGCATTAGCGTCTGGCGACGTGCGACTGGCGTTTTGGTAACCGTTTCGTACTAGCCCCCGTCACAACCTTGGGATGGGAGGCATGCTCCACTCCGCCCCTGTCCCTACCCCTGCCCCCTGCCCCCCAGGTCAACACCACCACCATGTGCGATACACACGGGGCCATCAAGTGTCGCTGCGACGGGAGCTCGGCTACTGCCAAATCCAAGCAGCAGGCCGCCAAGGCGGCGGCCGCCGCGGCCAAGGAGGCACCCGCCACCGCGGCGGCAGCGGCGGCCGCGGCAGAGGAGGCGACCGAGGCTGACGGTGCCGGCGCCGGCGGCGGTGCGGCGGGAGGCTCGAAGCCGGCCAAGGACGAGCACGAGGGCGGTGCTATTGACGATGGCATCATGCAGTGGGCCCACCTGGCAAGCGTGGCGGACTCGCCGGACCCGATCTGGAACGGCATGTCGACATGGCTGCGGGACAAGTTCACGACGTACCTGTTCAGTGACCACATCATCAACGACACGCCACAGCAGCTGCAGATCGTGCCCGAGGAGGACGAAGAGGAGGCGGAGGAGGCGGAGGAGGCCGAGGGGCGAGAGGGCGAGGATGGCGAGGGCATGGCGTGCGACGACGTCGGCGACTATGGAGTCTACGCAGAGTAGTTGCGTGAAGGAGGGGAGCCGGGATCGGTCGGAAGTCGGAAGAGTGTGACGAAGGCTTGTGCATGTGTTGTAATGTGGGGTGTGGGTGTGGCGAACCCGGGTTGGACACGGCTCTGTGGCCACAGACCCGCGGGACCGTCAAAGATTACTGACGATCTGGCACGAGTGCCCTGCCACGGGTGATTCGTGTAGAATATAACAAGGTGGAGGCCGCTGGGGCGATAGGTGCGGAACCGGGGGTCGGCAACGGACTTTGTCATACCCCCTTGCTACACGCAAAGCTTACGACAACTGTATATTAGCTTTTGTTCTTCGCGGAATGTGCATACGCGGCGCGGCGCGCTGTCACGTACGACTCCTATTCTTAGACTTCTTCCTTGTGACTCTTGCCTTGGGCATCTTTTGTAACAGTGCCGGCTCATTATACTTGACAGCATTATTACCATTAATCAACGGATGCTTTAGCGTTAGCACCTAGCTCCACAATGGCGCTGGGACCTTTTGTTCTGCCGTTCAGAGGCGACCAATACAGGTACCATATCTCAGTCAGCAACTAATTTGCAGGGACTTTAGGCGGTCTTCGAGCCTGACCCGCAAAACTCTGGGTTCCCCTTCATCTGTGCAGTTTCGGTATCAACTTCAACTCCAGCCCCGAGGAGAAGCTTAACTTTGACTTAGCGTGCGTGGCCTTTGGTAAGATGGGTGCATGCTCCCGCCGCGTGCCGTGGCACTCTCGGTGTTTTCTTGTGCTGCTCGGAGCGTCCTTATACACATATGGTGCTGGGCGCAGATGTGAAGGGCGCGCTGCACGACACGCTCCATGCCCGCAAGCCCACGGCGCTGGATGGGGCCCTGGTGAAGGGCTTTGAGAAGCAGGCGCTCCCCGAGGAGACAGTGCCAGTGCAAGGGGACGATGTTATCTACATGTTCCCTAAAAAGTTTGAGCGCCAGGTGGAGGTGCTCATGTTCGTAGCCAGCGCGCCGGCCATCCCAGGGAAAAAGCACGACCTCAGCAGCAGCGGGAAGCTTGAGTTCGCCGTATCATACACGGGTGAGGCGCTCATAAGCTCTCTTCACATGCATTTCGGGGGGGGGGGATGGAGCGCAGGCTGGAGCACATGCGGGTCTGGCTTTGCGCAGTGGGGCAAGGCCTCTCTGCGGCCGACCATGTGCCCTGTGTGCCCCTTACCCTCCCCCTCGATCCATCCCCTGCAGATGAGTCGGGCCAGGCTTTCAACCAGTCCTATGACCTGAAGCCGCTCACGCGGCCCGTCCCGGGGGTGGTCGAGGGCCCCGTTTCCTCCATCGTCGTGGCGGTCATGTACCTGCAGGTGCGGCCGGGGCCTGGGGTCCCCTGGGCAGGCATCTCGGGTGGGCAAGGCAGCATCAGGCAGGCCAGGGCGCTGCAGGCTGTACTCATGAGAAGCCATTAGCGCGTGCATGAAATGTGTGTGGGGCATCGCCGTATGGCAGCATCCATGTTGGCGACGCGGCTGGCGACGGAAGTTTCCACACAGCATCAGCGGGTGCCGCGACTTGGGCCCTGGGCATGGTGCTAGGGCGCACTGGTGGTGGGCGCAATGGCATCAGTTGGACTTCAGCACAAAGGCTGGGGCGGGCCAGCCAGGCCCCGGTGTTCATAACGAGGGTCGCCGGCAGGTCACGGCTGCACCTTGCACGAGAGCTGCGACTGGGCGAAGTCCAAAGAGTGGCTGGGCTCCGGGGGTCAGCGCGGCGCTGAGCAATTAGCCACGCGCGCGGGCATCCCAGCGGCTTGGCGCGACTGGGCGGTGGGCTCGAGGGCGGGTTGGCCAGCAGGCGGCGCGTGGGCGGCGCCGGGGCATGCAGCTTATCGAGCGACGCCCGTCAGCCGTCATTCTTCTGGGTTGGGACATGCACCGGGCCGGTCGGCGCCCTGAGGCCCAGTGCGGCTGAGGCTCACCGCCGCGGAGCACGGGGCCGCAGGACACGCGCCACAACCCAGCGCCTCGTCCCCTCCCTCTGCCGTCTGCGCGCCCACGCCACCGCCCTCACGCCCTTCTCGAACCCTTCCTCAACCCCATCCGCCCCCAGGCTGAGGGCGGTTGGACGCTGCGCGACGTGGGCAGCGTGCACCCCTACGACACGCCCGGCCTGCTCATCCCCGACATGAAGAAGGCCATCCTGGCGCTCCGGGACCAGCACGGGGTGCAGCTGGACGCCGCCGACAACCTGACCGTGGACGAGGCGGAGCGGGTACGGAGCGTGTAGCTGCAGGCCCGCGGGTTTCAAAACTGGGGTTTCCTTAACCGCGGGTATCGGAATTGGGGTTTTGGAACTGGGACTCCGGAATGTGTGTAGCGTACCGTCAGCCGTGATCGTAGCTGAGGCAGTGGGACGCAGCGTAGCGTGGAGGCAACAATTAGCGTAAGGACAAGGCAGGGACCTTGAGCTCGGTGCGTGCTGCCCATTGGAAGGAGGAGGGCATGGGGCTGGTGATGTCCGAGTGGTCCTTCATAGCGTTGGCCTCGACCGTCCTCGTGCAGGTGCCCCTGACGCAGCAGTGGCAGGACCAGTCCCTGACCGCCGCCGTCAGCGGCCGGGCGTCGGCCGCCGAGGCGGAGGCGGTGGAGGCGGCAGGCGCGGAGGCGCCCGTGAAGAAGCTGCGCGTCGACTTGAGCTGGACGTTCTGGCCGCCGCCGCCGGTGGGCGAGGACGGCGAGGAGCCACCAGAGGAGCCGGCGCTGGAGTTCAACCTCATCATGTACAATAAAGACGTGAGCAGTGCTGGGAGGGAGGGGGGGACGGCTGCAGGTTCGGGGGCAGCGGTATACGTTACCTCAACCGCCAGTTGTCATGCCTGATATGTTCTGGGCCCAGGCTAGGTCGCCTGCCATTGCTGAGTAGCCGTTGTCGGCTTCCTCCTTTGGCGTTCGCCCCACAGGGGGAGGAGGTGCAGAGCGTGAGCACCAGCAGCCGGGAGGCAACGGGGTCGCGTGCAGGGCGGCCGGAGCCCGATGAGGACGAGGAGGAGGAGGAAAAGCAAGAGGAGAAGGACGAGGTAAGAGCTGGTCCGAGCTTGGGTCGATGGCGTAGGTCCTGATCCCCCCTGCCCCGTAGCGGTCCCAGAATACGGTACACCGAGCGCTGCGGCCGTGCTGCCAGCTCCAGGGGGCCGCATTTAGGCACCTGTGATAGCCACATCAGGCCACATCCACTTGCACCCGGGGCTGAGTCCTGCTCTGCATCCTATGAGCGCCCGCGCCCGCGCCGTCTCTCTCTCCCACGCAGGAGGAGGAGGGCGAAGAGGAGGAGGAGGGCGCCGAGCCCAAGGAGCCCCCTCCGCCCCCTCCGCCGCCCAAGATCGACCCCTACGAGTTCAAGGAGCGCGACGTGGTGTACATCGACCTGCCCGACCTGCCCGCCGACGTCCGCAGCATGGTGCTCCTGGTCACCAACTACGACGAGGAGCAGGGCTTTACCCGCGTGCGCACAGTGCGGGCGCGCCTGGTAGACGTGACTGCCGGCGAGGCGCCTCTGCCGGGCAGCAAGGCGGCGCTGGCAGCGGCCGCGGCGGCGGCAGCCGCCGCGGCGGAGGGCGGCGAGGGTGCGGCGGCGGCGGCGCAGCCGCCCAACCCGGAGAAGCTGCTTGCGGACTTCAGCGTGCTGTCCAAGTACGAGGCTGACAAGGGCGTCACGCAGGTGGGCGCGGTTGCTGGTGACGTGGTCCTTGTCCTGTCACACTGTGCGGCGCCGCGCGTATCATGTGATTGGGGATGGTACAGGCAGGGGGGCCGGGTTTGCTGTGGGGGATGTGGGGGATGCCTCAGCGTGTGTGCACCCCGTGGGGTCATGGCCTCGGCCGATGCACCCAAAGGGTCGAATGGCCCTGCTTGGCAAAGGTTGCTTGGCAAAGGTTGCCGAGGCGATGAGTTGCTGCTGGGTTCTGACTTCCGAGCATGCGCTCTGGCACGACCCGCCCCTAACCATTCGATCTTTGGGCCGTCCACCTTGCCTGCGCACTGGCCGTAAATGCAGGGGTGGGCTCCTAGGTCTATGAAAGGAGAGCCGTGACCGGATGCGCGCCATGCGTACCGTGCCGTACCGTACCGTGTGGTGTGTACCGTGCCTCACCCACCCCTTCGTATCGGCCTCTGCATCCCCGCCCCCCCCCGTTGCCAGGTGGCTCTGCTGAAGCTGTACAAGGAGTACCGCGACTCGGCGTTCAACGTGTTCCGGGGAGCGGGCGTGGACGACGCGGGGACCTTTGTGTCGCAGGAGCCCGAAACGGTGCTCACGCAGCTCAAGGCGTACCTGGAGGCGACCAAGCAGGTGAGTGGCTCAGCATCCCGTGGGAAGGTGGCTCTACGGGAGGAGAGTGTGCTTGGGAGGTGCGCGGCATGAGTGCGGGGCGCGCTGCTTGCCGGGCAGGCTCCCCGAAGCGCACAGCAAGTGAGGCGAGGGGCTGCAATGACGAAGTGGGATGGGCATGCGAGTCAGGGGCTTAATTATTGCTGGAAAGAAGGTTTGGCGCGGTTTTTAAGAATGCGCCTCGAACCCGCCCCACTCCTACGCGCAGCAAAAAGCGCGCGAGGCCGCCGCCGTCGCGGCCGCCGAGGAGGCGGGTGAGGAGATCACGACCGACCTACGGCCACACAGCTGGCGCTTCCGCACGCTCGGCCTGACGTACGGGGGCGACAGCCTGGAGGCCGTGGAGCATGACATCAAGAACCTCGTCAGCTTTGATGGTGGGGTGGGGCTCCAGTGCTCTCGTGTGCGGGGCCCGAGGGCAGCGCCTGCGGTTAGGGCATAGGGAAGACGCCGGCTGTGGGCTCTCCGCCGCTAGGGCCGTAGTTACAGTGCGCGACCCGAGACAGCATTGAGGGCCAGGCGTGTGCAGGACGCCATCGCACCGTCTGCGAGTCATTCTTAGGGCCGGGCACCTCACCGCTCCTGCTGCCCCTGCCCTGCCTCAACTCTCATCCCTTCGACTACTGGGAAATGCCTTCCAACGCTTGACTTCCATCCCTTCCTACCCAGGCGAGCTCGCGCCCGGTGAAGCGCGCACCTGCGCCACTAGCCGCGCCGCCTTCCCCAACGGCGACTCGTACTTTGGCTCCTACCTTGACGACCTCAAGCACGGCCCGGGCCTGTACGCCTTCGCCAACGGCGCCGCCTACGCGGGCGAGTACGTCAGCGGGAAGCGCCACGGCCGCGGCGTCATGGTGTTCCCCGACGGGGGCACATACGTGGGCGAGTTCGTGGCGGACAAGTTTGAGGGTCAGGGGCAGTACCGCTACCCGGATGGGAGCGTGTACACGGGCTCCTGGGCGGAGGGCCAGAAGCACGGGCCTGGAGTGTACTGGGACACGGCGCGCGGGTGCCTGCAGGTGAGGGGGGAAGGGGGAGGGGGAAGCGGAGCGGTGCGTGGGAGGGGCCAGAGGCGGGGGCGGGGAGAATGGCGAAGGACGGGTGGAGTACCGGTACACAGCGCGCCGCTGTCCATCCTGAGCGCTGCCAGATGGCCTTCGTCCCCAGCAGCACCTGCGCCTGACAGCTGTCAACGACTTCGTCTGGTGGTCTGGGTTCAAACCCTCTGCCCACTCCCCTCCACACCTTGGAGGCAGCATGCGCCCCGAGCTTTCCTATTGAGAGCACTGCACGTGCCTGAGCCACTCCGCTCCTCGCACGCCACTGCAGGGCGAGTGGCGCAAGGGGCTGCTGGTCGGCCAGGCCAGCTACGACCAGCCCGCGCTGCGCTTCCAGGGCGAGTTTGTGCGCGGCGTGCCGGCCGGCCCCGCCACCTACACGCTCACGGCGCACCGCACCCTGGACATGGCGTGCTTCGCGGCGGGCCACATCCAGGCTGAGCAGGGGCCCACGCTGGCGCTGGAGTGCGCGTACAGCATTCCACCGGGCAGCGGAGACGAGCCGGCGCTGGACGAGGATGGGCAACCCATTGAGGTGAGGTGGGGCGCCAACAGCAGTCGCGGTGCTGTCGGATGTGTGGGCAGGGTGAGGCCAAGGGGGCTGGCCCGGAGGATAGGGAGGGCGGGGAAGCATGGCTTGGAGCGGGCAGGTGCAGCGCTCCTGTGACAGGAATCCTCTTTTCTGCGACTCCGAACCCTCCCGCTACCGTGTTTCCCAACCCGCCTCGTTGCTCAACCGCGCCTTGCCCGCTGCCCCTCAGGACCCTGACAAGCCGCAGCTTCCATCCCACCCCAAGTACGAGGGCCTGGCCTACGTCGCGGAAGCCCTGCCCGACCAAGCCCCGGACACGGTGTTCCCGCCCGTGTCGGGCACTCCGGTGCCGCTGCCCGCCGTGCCGGCCTTCAGCGTCGCGACGGGGCTGGTGGCTTGAGCGAGCGGTAGCGGGGGTGGTGTCTGTGGCGCAGGGCCGCAGCAGCGGGGCTGCATGGTAGCGGGGAGGGGGAGGGGGAGGGGGAGGGGACCTGCGCTTCGGCATAGGAATAGCCCGAGTGAAAACGGGGTGAACGGTACTGGCGATGCTATGATGCTATCAGCGATACAGGCCCGTGCGGGCCTCTCGCGGGCAGGGGGAGGTGGAGCAACACCGGATCTGGGCCTACGGCAGTAGCGCGGTGCCAACTGCGTGCACCCTTGTACACTGCTGTGCATATGGAGCGTTCAAGCATTTGCTGAGAAATGGACTGATACGACCAGGGGCAGGGCCTCCCCTGTAACTCCCAACTGGCACGCATGTACAGGAGACCTGCTGTTGCATTGCATACAAGCCCCTGAGATGCGAGCATGCGACCGACCTCGGCGAAATGTTACCGGTCCGCTTGGGCGCTGAGGGCCAGTCCTTGAGAAGGAATGGGTATGGCCCGCTTTGTAAATCCCTTGTCAGTCCATGCGTTGAGGCTTCGGCGGCCGTCCTTTGGTTTCTCATGCGCTCCGCGCGGCGACGGCTGCTTCCACCCTGCCTGTCTGCAGCTTTCACTTTTTCGCATGCTGCAAGGTCGTGCAATCGTGCATGCAGACAACGACCTGTGCCGACTTCTCCACATAGCGCCAAGCGGTGTACCAAGTGGTGCACCAAGTGATGCACCAAGCGGTGCACAAGGCTGCGTGCGCTCCCTGTCCACTTCGCTTCCTCCTGGCGCATCTCAGGCTATACCGCTATAACTCAACGTGCGGAAGGCAAGAATTTCCCCGCTGTTTGTTTTTTCCCCCTGAGACAGCAATGGGACAAGGGCACGTGGGTTAGTGCAGCTAATGCTCTCGTTCACGACGTTCAGCCTTAACAAAAAAGAAAAATATGCATAGAAATCTTCCTTGGGTGAGAAGTGGGAGCCTCCAACCCGGCTGAAGGGCCTCGGCTATCCGTGGGACACGTACCCCAGGGCACTTTACTGGGGATCCGCGCGTTTCCCCTGCCCCTGGACTGTCTTTTATTTCAAAACCTGCCTAACCCCCCCCATGTCACCAACTATGAAAAGCAGGCCCTTAATCAGGCCAATTTAAACCTCCTAATTAACATAGCAAGGCTGCTCTCGTTCAACATTTCCGATATTCTGAAATGTCGTGCAGGTGGCAGTCTGATACTACGATAGCAGGTTGCCGTGCAGTAGTGCCTCTGGTAGGGGTGTGGACGATGGAGCAGGGGCAACATCTTACATGCTTTGATTGGCAGCGCGCTGCTTGCTTGGATTCAACCGTACTGCACACCAATACACAGTAGAGTCAATGTTAGTGAGCCGCTTTGCCTGCGAAGTCCACATCCAGCGGCGAGCTTGGTACCAACCAGAGAGCTCAAATAGTAAATGTGATGAATTTGCAGTCCCAGCTATGGATGGAACAAACCCATCAAATGTCACCTGCTAACGTGGCAACTGGTAGTCAGCCTCCCAGCCATTGGGCACCTGGGACGCAGCAAAGTAGAGCGTCATATATGATGAATTCATACCATAGCTGTACATCAGATGAATTGCAGCCCAGGGAACCGGTCAATAACGGCATGGGCATCCGTCAAAAAAGTCCGCCACAACACCAACACAATATGCCGTAACTGGATCCAGCACCACACGCCTCACGGCTGTAGAGGTGCGTGTGCCCGCGTGGGAGCATGGGTGAGACTGCAAACCCAACAAAAGATATAGTGCAATCTATTTACCGGCGATCACGTTCCATGCAAGGATGCTGCCTCCCTATGTGCATGAGCTCACGCCTTGAACAGCAGCCGTGCAACGGCACGCCGGTGCCTGATCAGCACCCCTGCAACGACCTCTTCACTACACTCCATGAAGGGCGGGATTCCAGCTCCCATACCAAATACCGGTTATATCCGCACGGCTCGGCATTCTCTAGTACAGGCGGTCCACTGTACATTGCTACTCATGCGCAGTTCCTTCGCCAGCTGTTCCTCCGCGGACAAAGCCTATGTAAGGGGCGTCAACACGCCATTCAATTGCATACATATTTGTGCAAAGTCGCACACAAGTAGAGGCCGGATGCGCCCCACGATGGTGACGGGGCTTGCTACTGCAGGCACTGGTAGGTGGTAGGAAGGAGAGGGGCGGAGCTTAGGCCGGCGAGGGCGGCGGCGGCGGCGGTGGGGACTTCTTCTTCTTGCCGCCCTTCTTCTTGGGTGGCGGCGACGACGGGAGGGCCGGGGGGCTGGAAGGCGGCGGGGAGGGTTTGGGACTGGGTGGCGGGGGGAAGGCTTGGGGCTGGGCGGCGGCGGGGAGGGCTTGGGGCTGGGTGGCGACGAGGAGGGCTTGGGACTGGGCGGAGGCGAGGAAGGCTTGGGGCTGGGCGGCGAGGAAGGCTTGGGGCTGGGCGGCGAGGAAGGCTTGGGGCTGGGCGGCGAGGAAGGCTTGGGGCTGGGCGGCGGCGAGGAAGGCTTGGAGCTGGGCGGCGGCGAGGAAGGCTTGGAGCGTGGGCGGCGGCGAGGAAGGCGTTGGGGCTGGGCGGCGGGGAAGGCGTTGGGGCTGGGCGGCGGTGCGGAGGGCTTGGGGCTGGGCGTGGAGGCGGAG
>LSYV01000077.1:206867-243865 GCA_001584585.1 Gonium pectorale
TTTGATCAGTGCGGCAGTGAACGCCCAGGCTGTGACCCACCTAGGTTGTGGCCCATCTCGTGGAAGATGACCGGGAGGTTCGTCGCAGAGCCGCCGTTGATCCACGTGTAGCAGCGGGTGCCGCCACAGCCAATCGACGCCAGACCTGCAGCCGACATTCGTAAAACGGCAAGCCGACAACACGGCAACATCACAAGCTGGCCCGTTGCGGCTTATCTATGATGCCTTGCAAAGTCGCGACCGCACCGTACAACACTCGCCAAGGGTGAAAGGTACGCGCCCCACAGCACCTGTGGCGCTGGGCTCCTCCCTAGTCATGGCCTAACATTCATGACCGCACCGACCAGGATCACTCTGCAGAAGGCAAAAAAGCCCGACAGGCGACAGACCTCGTGCCATCCCGCTTACAGCTGGCCAAGCAGCCCCACTTACCAGCCCAGGGGCAGAAGGTATCCACCTGGCGGGGCAGGATGGCCACGCGCTGCTTGATGTGCGAGATGTTCAACCCCAGATTGAAGCGCGCGTGGTCCTCAGCCAGGTTCATCCAGGCGTAGATCTCCTGCAGAGGACAAG
Source organism: Gonium pectorale (assembly GCA_001584585.1). Taxonomy (NCBI): domain Eukaryota; kingdom Viridiplantae; phylum Chlorophyta; class Chlorophyceae; order Chlamydomonadales; family Volvocaceae; genus Gonium; species Gonium pectorale. The sequence continues at coordinate 207,441 of LSYV01000077.1, forward strand.
ACGACACGAACAATGGAATATATCTTTACGTTGCCCGCGAACCGGCAACTTCGCCACAGCATTTGCGTACATTATACCGGTAGGTTCAATGACCGTACTGGGGGGTGACCATGGTGATGTGCGCCGTACCAGTACCAAACCCCGCGGGTGGGCCACTGGGCCTGATCCGCCATGCATGCCGCGTGACATTTCACGGCGGGCGAGGTCAACGTGTAGGGCATGCCCCACCTCTGTTCGACACAGGTTGGTTGAGTTGAACACCCCGAACGAGGTCCTGCCGGTGCACGCAATCTGCGGAAGGATCATCATTCATACGAGCAGAGATATGGAATTAAAACCGTTGAATGGTGGAAGGCAGCAAGCAGATACGACAACCGTGGAACGATCGCATAAGGCGTGGACACCAAGGCAGCAAGCAGATACGACAACCGTGCAGCATACACAACCATGTGCTCAAATCGTACCCCCAGGTGAGTTAGGAGGACCGGCTTCCTCGCGCGCTGTCACCCTTACCGGTGCCTCTATCACAATCTGCTGGGTGCTCGTCATCCTGGCGAGGCCCTGGGAGCAGTTGCTCCAGTAGTTCTGCATCGTGTACGCCGAGGCGGGACTGCTGTCGTTGTTTAGCCACACACGCCTGAACGTCGGCAGGTCGACCGAGGCGTTGTAGTTGCAAAAGCTCAGCAGAAACACCACCGACGTGATATTCATAGCGCCGATCTTGATATCCTTCGGACCTGCGGGTGCAAGAGAAGTCTAAAACACGCAACGGAGGGGACGCGGTGCACCAGGTGCACGATAGCAGACTCGCGGCGAGCGGGTACGCCCTCAATTTGCACGCACCAGGCTGCTCGAGAACTTGAATGGTGTCAACCTCAAAGCCGCCCTCTTCCGTTGGTTTTGACGGAGCTTCTTCTCCGCGCAGAAGCCGGCGGTATCCGGGGCTGGGTGGAGTGATGCTGCCGGCTCGCCGGACGCGGATGCGGGAGCCAGCCAAGGGCGTGAGCTTCGACGCGGTTGACGCGTTGATGACGAGGCGGGTGGGCATGTTGTCCATATCACGAAGCACGTAACTGAGAGTGTCATCGTCATAGGCAAGCACGTCAAGCTCGCCTGCCAAGATGGGGTTGGACGACAAATATATCAGTCAGAGCCACGAATCCCGGACGCATTCATAGCATCAATGTAGATATGATGATGAATGCAACACAGCTCATCCTACCCTCAAGAAATTCCGATGCCTGCCCACTTGTAGCATGCAAGCTCGCCGCGATCAGCATTGCAAGAAGCATTAGCATTTTTCCCATACTGTTTCTCAGCGATCAGTGTATGGTAAAGAGCAATGAACAGACGCTACGGAGTCACCCTGGTCAACAGCTTGGCAGTAAAGGAACTCTGTAAAACCTATAGATATTTGGAACTGGTATAATTGAAAAAGTTGTGAGTGTTGATATAGCGTCCATACCCGTACAGGCAGTTGAACCGCCGGGAAGCTACCCGTTGTGCGCTGCAACATCCAGCTGCAGTGCACCTTACGCTTTATTTGTTCATGATGCATGAAATTGCTGCGCAGAAACAAACTCGTTGCCGGGCCTCGCGGCGTTTCAGCTCCGTCCTTGTGAACTTTCTCCGCTAGGCTCCGCTCAATCAAGCCGAATAATCTGAATCATATAAATTAAATCCCTTTAAGCATATTCGAAAAGCGATCACGCAACTCACACCAAGGCCCTTCCCTGGCCCTTCCATCAGGCGCCACGCGGGTACTACCGTACTCCCGCCCTCTCCGCCACTTCCTAGGCGGTAATGGCGAGTTCTCTTGCTTTCGCCTCTAGCTTCAACACTTTGCATATCCTGGCTGTTTAACATGGTTTGAGCCTACGGCAAAAGCGCATCACACGGCGAACATGCCTGTTTTGCCACCTGAGCGTCAAAGAGACACATTGCAAAGACTCTCAAGACTCCCCAGAAGCTCTAATCAAAGGCAGCGGGTTGGACACGGTCATCTGGCACTGTGACCCACCGACCCGCACTGTGGTTTTTTCCACCCTAGGCTGGCCCAAGCTCAAACGCACTGTGGTTTTTTCCACCCTAGGCTGGCCCAAGCTCACCCAAGCTCAAACGATCTCATAGAGTTAAGTAAACTTGCTGAACACAATTGGTAATGGAAGGGCGGGTCTGAAAGTAGTTGCTTTACAACTCTGATCCCACAGACCCCTCGTACGATGCACGCCGCACGGCACTGTGCAAAAAGCACAGCAAGGATGGAACCTAGCCAGCCTTCAAGTACACATCATGACGGACACGGCCATATATGCGGCATCCTTGTTGGCTTTTGCACATCGGGGCTTTGAGGGCATTCAAGTTGGGACCCGGGCTTGAAAGCGGAGTGGTACCCGTGTGCCAAGCGCTCCCACCCTTGACCCTACCCGGCTCACCCTCTCGTCCAGTGTTTCGAAAACCCGGTACTGATATCCAGTAGGGCAAACCATACAGCAAACCTGAGCTTTCCAGCGAGCCCGCTCCCCCCTGGAGTGTTAAGCCGCGCGCCGTTAGGATAGTGAGAGACTTAGCATTTTGGCATGAAATCATGTCGGCCGTGAGTGCGGGTTCGAAGTCCACTGACTATAATTTTGATAGCGGTGCTGTGGTCCGCGCTCCAGGGAAGAGCGGTGCTCCAGGGGGGAGCGGGGTGAGAGCATTCGGGCCAGTAGGGCAAACCATTGGTTACTGAGAAAAAAAACCGTCTTGTGGCACGGGTACTACGTTACTCTCAGAGTGGCGTAGTATTCACACGGTTTCTCCGGAAATCATTGACCACCCTTAGGCAGTTCCCGGGCTGGCTCTCGAGCCTGCACTCCCGCGGGGCCACTTGACTGCCAGTTGGCAGCATGGCAGTTTAGTGTGCGGTGCATTCGAAACTGGTGTACCGGTATACCAGGCAGAGTGAAGAGAGAGGAGGGGCTGGCAGCTATCGGCAAAGGGTATTATGCTGCCAGCTTGTTGCCCAGTGAGCATCTGCATGGCTGCCCATTCTGAGCAGTTGCATAGTACACGATGCATACAAAAAATTTGGTATCCATACTGCCAAAAATAGCCTGAGGGGCGCCCGCCCCCCGGAACCCGCGATTGGAGGGGGCCTTCGGCCACGGGTACTGGACGCCCCGTAAATGGCGGCCGGTACCCGGGTTACTATGTAACAGTAATTTCCGTAAAACGGTTTCGAATCACAGCTCTCGCCGCAACACGTTGACCCTTGGCGAACCGCCGCTTGGCTCCCAAGAAACTGCCAGTGCTCGTGCGTCACACGGTTATCCACATGCGGGACTAGACGCCCTTTGGTCTCCCGGGAACACTTGGTTGAATACTTCCAAATCATGCCGAAGGATGCTTGTTACATTACGGTTTCAATTCTTACAAACACAAGGCGTGCAGTCCTTTGCACGAAGTTCTCCAGGCATTCATGCATCACACATATCCAGCTCAAGCCCTGACAACTTGTCAGCCTTGCGCCTGTAGCAAAGTCAACGCAGTCTGTTGTGCCCCTCATAGTGGGCTTATCGACGGTGAGCTCCGTCAGCGCCTTGGCAGCGGCGGCTGTACCAATTGGAACCCGGCGCCGCATGCCTGGCATGACGCCTGACCACGCCGCACCGTGACCCGATATTCAAACAATACGCCAGGTCGACATTCGCACGCCGTTGATTGCTATAGGTCAACTTCATGAGAATGAGACACATGATCCACCCTCACCTGTTAGGCACGCGCTGCCTTCGCCAATGCAACAAACGCTTACCACCACAAGGCGCATACGTCCGAATTCGTCCCCCCCCCGAGCACAACTGCTGTCGTATGTACTTGCGAAAACGGGTGCTAGTGTACAGGGTAAACACCTCGGCACTTTGCCCTCCGTTGGAGGTGTCAAGTCAACATGAGACGACTTTCACGGTCCGCTTAGCCTGCTATCTGGCCCACTGTCGACCTACCCCTACCTCTCTACGTCGCTGACGCACGTCGTGTATAGCCTGCCTATGCTTGCTTGTCTGGTGACTACCATGGCGGATTCCGTCTCCTGGGAAACATGCATTGCTATCGGTTCCTGGCCACCTCGGGGCACCGTCGATGCAGTAAGTTAAGTGAGTCCAGCACGGCAGAAGATGGCGGCACACCGGGCGACCGGTTTGCAGCTCCATCATCGCCAGATGGCCTTGGTCTTCTGGCCAGCAGCCGCTCCGGGAACGCCGGTCCCGCTGTCCCGCAGGCCTCCAGCTCCTCGACCGGCCACTGTAGTGAACGGGTCATCCAGGGACAAGACATAAGCGTCAATGGATGTACAACAGCTGTCAACTGATGCCTCTGTTCAGCCAAAACAGACTGTATGCCAAAGCCAGTTTTGAACACCTTGTCAGACCCGGCCTTGATTAGATGCGAAAAAATATGCTCACATGCATGCCGGCACCATCCAGCCCTGCTCACCCTCGACGCTTGACGCCACGGCACCTGTCGCGCCCGCCAAGCTCGTTAGGGACTTGCCCAATTTGTCAGAACCGTTGCCCGGATCGTCCCAGTTGCGCTGCATGCTGACGCACAGCGCCGCCACGCGCTCCCGCACTCGAGCCGCCTTCTCCTTGTACATGTTGGTCATGGGCGTGCCCTTGCCGCTACCCGGCGTGCTGCCGCCCGTGGTGGCGCGCGGTGTGCTGCCCGGCTGCATGTTCTCGCCGCCCTGGGCTGTGCGGTCCTTTCCAAACGACCCCGCGGGCGACCACACACCGCTACCAGAGGACTTGCCGCCAGACCGCTGGGAAAGGAGCTGCGGCGACGGCGTGCCGACGCTGCTGCGCGGGCTGGTCGCACCGGTGGCGGTTTGCACGGGCGGGCGAGGCACGCGTGGGCTGGCGCTTTGCAGGGGCGCCGACAGGATGGCTCCCCGGTAGTCGAGCGACTCTCGCAGTGCCCCTCCAGTGGCGGCGTGGACCGTTGCTGCGGTGTTGAGTGTGACGACCTCTGGCCGAGTCGTCGCGGACGCGGGCTTGCGGAGCGCAGCCGCGGCGCCGTCTGCGCTCGCAGCCAGCGTGCCACTGCCCGAGCCCGAGCGGACGAGCGAGGGAGCCCCACCATCGCTCCCGTTTGACTCCAGCGGCTGGGTGTTGGACACCCGCAGCGAGGAAGCCCATGACGAAAACTGCCGCGCAGAGGTGGGCGCTGCATTCAGGGAGGAGCGGGCCCAGGGGCCCAAGCCGCCCGGGCCCCCAGCACGACGAGCGGACGGCGTCCTAGAGGGGCTCGGCGCTGGAAGGTTCGCCAGGTTGAGGCTGGACACCACTGGCGGTGGCAGTGGCGGCGGCGGTGGTGCTTGGTGCGGCGAGAATGTGAAACCCTGTACCAGGGAACAGACCAAGCAAGCACACGAAGTTACAAACACGGTCAGAAGCGGCGTAAGAAGGCGTAATGTACAGCATAGGACAAGAAGAAGCACTTAAAACGGCAATCTGTACCTTTGGCGGCCACTGGTGCGCATCACTCGTCTCACCTTTCCGCCCTCGGTCGGCGGCGCCATGGGTGGCGGCGGCAGCTCCACCGACGGCACCCGCGCGCCGCCGAGGCTCAGTTCTACCGCTCCGCCGGTGGACTTTCCGCTGCTGGCCCGGCTGCAGCGCAGGAGGGACATGTCAGTGGCGGTTGCGCGCAGGGCGTCGCGCTGGGCGGCGCTTGACCCCGCAGCAGGCTGTTGCTCCTCGGATGGGGTCTTGGGCAGCCCAATCAGGCGACGGTAGTCCTGGATCAGGGCTGCACGATTTTTGGAGCCCGCGTGCCAGCGCTGCCCGTCGATGATTTGCCCCTTCAGCGCTTCCTGCACGAGGCAAAGATTCAAGGCGGACGCCACGATCAGGAGTCCCGACTTGCCTAACAGTATAGGACCCATGCTGTGCAGCTCCGTACCAGTGCCCTTGACACGCAAGCGGCAACGCCGATCCTACGAAGGCTTAGGCCCCGTCTGGTAAGACACCGCTAAATCCTGGCGACTACCCCGTTGCCGTAGAGCATAGCATACCTTCAGGACCGCCACAGTGAGCTTGGTGAGCCGGACCTGGTGTCCCTCGGCGTAGCGCTTCAGGTTGATATGGTCCAGCACGGGCCCCTCTAGGCTCAGCACAGCCTCGTCCACCGTCGAGCTGCGCCGGGAGGACGTCCGGCGAGAGCCGGTCTGCCGCCGGGAGTGCTCCGCGCTGGGCTGCACGTCCTCCATGTCCACGTCCTCGTCCATCGCCCCCGCAGCAGAGTGCTGCCGGCTGTTCCGGCGCGAGCCTGGGGCCCCTGCAGCGTCGGCGGGCGCGAGAGAGGAGGCGCGGCGGTTGCTGCGGCCGCCGCGGCCGCGCGCAGGCGTGGCGTGGGCCGGATCCCAATTGTCATCGTCATCATCGTCGCTGTCGCTTTCCTCATCAGAGAAGGCGTCCTCGTCCTCGTCATGCTCGTCATCGTCGTCGCTGTCCACGGCCCGGTCCGTCGCTCCACGCCTGGACCCGTCTCGAGTGTCATCCTGTAGCCATAGACCCGCGCATCGGGTGAACAAAGGCTTAACTCACGAGCTTGGCCAGGAGAACCGAGAAGACCAATTAGTACCCTCTCCACGTTTGAGAGCACTGTCAGAGGTCATTGCAATATTTGCAAGCATGCCGCTACTTGCGCGCGCAGCTCAATGAGCGCACCTCGTCGTCGCTGCTATCGTCGTCGTGGTCGGGAGAATAGCGCTGAGACGAGTTGGGCGTCTCGTGCCTTGGCTGCCGGGGCCGCACTCCCGATGGCACAGGTGAGAGAAACTCCAGGGCCTGAGGCCAGGCGTGCAAAAAGGTATGGGCTTGGCATTTTGTCCGGCTAAGCGCCAAACATGTGGGGATTTAATAGTATTCGTCGCCCCTTACTGCAAGCGGTCACCAGCGGAGTGCACCCCGGATCTAGCGCACCTTGGGCTCCAGCGCCCGCCCACCGGGCGGCGCGTCTGGCGTGCCCGGAGTGTCGGCGTCTTGCATCTCCACGTCTTCGTCGCCGCACGCCACTGCCGCCTGGGTAGCGCATGCGCCCGCGATGGGCACAGCCTCGCCTCCGTGCAGCTGGGTGCGGTGCGTCGCGGCGGTGGAGGGCGTGTTGTTCCGTACCACGTGCAGCTCCTCCAGGACCGCATCCACCTGCAAGTTTAGAAGCCGGATTGGAAGCAGAGCCATAAAGCACAAGAGGCCCAAAGTTTAGGACAAGGCGTGACGCCGGTACTGCTCGTTCAGGCTCCAATCAGCGTAGGTATCCGGCTTGCTGGCTTAGGTGCGAGCAATGGATGGCAAGCGCTGGAAGCGCAAGCTTTGAACACACCTGTTTGTCGGTCTCGTCTTGTGCGGATACGCCGCCGTGGTGCGGCACCGCCGACGTGTGCGCCGCTGCGGCGGCCGCCTGCAGCGCGAGCGCGAGCTTCCGGTACTGCGCGCACTTCTTCTGCGCTCCTTCCAGCTGCACCCGGAGCACATCCACCTCCTCCGAGTACCGGACCATGTCCACTGTTAGGTCGTTGCAGAGCGTCCTGGAGGGGGAACGGCAGCAGCGATGATGCGCTATGACACCATATGCATAGGGCATTAGGCATGGGGTCCATCAAACCAGACGAGCGGGTGGACTGTCATGTGTCAATAACGTGGTCTAAAAGGGTGCGGCGCTGTGCGTGTTGAACGCGCTCCGGTTCGCGATAACCGGCACGTTGGATGCTTACTTTGACTCGACGCTCAACCGGAAGAGGATGCGCAGCAGCTCTCGTCCCTCGACCATGTTCCGCAGCCCCGCCCAGCGGCGCATGTCATTCGCTCCGCCACCGCGTGACTCCTCCTCGGCCTTCTGGCGCTCCCATTGCGCTTGCAACTCGCAAATCTGCGCGTTGTGGTAGGCCACCTGCGGCAGCGCAATGCCAAGCACCGCGCAGATCAGTTTCGCTTGCCAAGCAGCACCCTACCACACCATATGCACAAATCGATGGTATACGGAAACACTTGGCCTGACAACCGACCGGTTCGTGTAGGCTTTCGGTACATGAACAAGTAAGGGAGTATGCAGCGCGCACCTTCTCCTCCAGGACCTTCCGCTTTGCAACGATTTTGTCACGCATGTCCGGCCCGCTGGCTCCCAGCGTGCTGGCGAGCGCGGGGCTGATTGGCGCATCCGCAATGACAGCGCCTGCCTGCAGCAGCGGGCTGGCGGGCTGCACCTGGTCCAAGCGGGTGAGGCTCTTCTCCAGCTCCTGCAAGGCAGGCCAACGCAAACAATCTTGTCCGTTTCCTGACAAAGCCGAGCTATCCAGAGGCTGAGCCACCGGTTGTGGTGCGCTGTGACACTCCAGGGTTATTCAGTCCGTGGGCAAGTTGAACGATGACAGACGAGCATGGTAATGCAGCTACATCCATACTAGAGCAGCGGCATTGGCTTGCAAGGCTGCGGGCGTGGGGCGTGGCCCCAAGGCGAACCACCCGAGGCGATGAAGAAAATTGAAACAGCGAAGGAGCGTGGTGGACTTCATGGAGGTGCTGCCCTTGCGTTACGCCCTGCTCGTATCACCTCCGTGTCATGGTATTGGAGACAGAGCTGTAAGCGCACCTTCAGAGCCCGGCTGGCCTCCGCACGTTGCGCAAGCTCCCCGTCAATGATCTTCCGGAACTCGAAGGACATATTGCACATCTCAAGCTCCTTTTGAAGCCACTCCCGGCGCTCCTTGTCCGTGCGCAGTAACGGCGCCTGCAGTCGGAAGGCATGCACGGGCACAATCCGGATGAGCCAACCCTTCGGAAGGATGTACGAGGCCGCGGAGGGCCGGCACTTAATGCTGCATGCTTAGCTACTCTCGCCCGGGCGGTCGCATACCTGTGGATTCGGTTGGATTTCGACAGTGGCCCCCAGCGCCTGCTGCTGGGCCGCAGCGGCCGCCGCCTGCTGCTGGGCAATCGCCGCGACGTTAATGGCCGCCCGCTTCCGGTTGATCTCGTTGAACTCCTACGAGCCATATTTTAGGTGACGAGGTAAAGTGAGATCCTTCGGTATCGGGTACTTTAAGGCATATAGGAGCAGGCACAGTGATGGACAGGAACAAGCCAGCCATGGGCCCCCCACAACAGTGTCGGCTCATCCGCCACAGTAACTGACCTTGATGCGCTTGCGCGCGGCGTTGCCCTCCGAGATCTTTCGCTGCAGTACGGCGTTCTGCTTGGCCTGCCCGGCAGAAGGACACCCACATGCATTGCAATTTAAGTGATCCAAACAGCGCATGCTGATGGCACGCAGCGGCCAAAGGCACGCGTACATCGATGGATTACCTGAATGGCCTCGAGCTGCTGAATGGTAGCCCGGTCCCGCAGGGTCTGCTTGCGCAGCTGGGCCAGCTCCCTCTCACGATCCTGCCGCCACGCTGCGAACTGCTTCGTGCTCGCCTCCAGCTGCCGTTGCATAGCCACCTGCATGCGTTTGGACGCAACCGGTACCGGTATAAAGAGGCAGGACAGCCCATGGACATGCGTACCGTTTCAAGATCCGGGGTGTAAGTCAGGGCAAATGCCATACACGTGTACACGATTAAGCAACGCCGCACCTTTGATTGCTTCAGCCGCTGGATCTCGGCCGAGAGCTGCCGTTGCACTGCCTCCGTGCGCTCCTTGAGCTTTTGCAGCTTAACCAGCTCCCGGGCTTTTTGCCGGAGCTGTATGGGTCGAGTGCAGGGAAGTGTGAGCGAGTTGACTGGGCCACCGAGCGATTGCAGCGATGCATGGCATTCACGGGCCGGCACAAGCAAGGTGCCCAACAGGTTCCCGTATTACACCATTTTCACCTGCTTGAGCTGCTCATCGTGCTCGCGAATGCGCTCGCGGTACTGCGCTTCTAACCGCTTGTGCTCCTCCTCGGTGGCGTTGGACACTGCGTTCAGCTTCTGCGAGACACACGGTGGGGCAGGCGGTCAGCAAACCGTGCCCGTTAACCGCTGGCAAGTTTGTCGACTCCGGTGTCTCGACGCAAATAAGATGCACGGCTTTCTTGGCAAACACTAAGCAGGAACGCCATCATATGTCAACGCCCCTTACTGACAACGCCATCATTCCCGCACCTCCAATAGGGTCTTCCGCTCCGCCTTGAGCTTATCGCGCTCCGACTCCACCTCAATCAGCGCCCGATCGTACTGCTGCTTGAGGTGCGGCATGGCACTGCCCTTCATCAGCTCCGCCATCTTGCGCTCCTTCTCCTCAAGCCGCCGCTGCAGCACCGCCACCTCCTTCTTCATCTTCTCCTCGTTCAGCCTGAGGCCATGCACGGATGCGCACGATGAGCGTTCAACATACAAATTGAGGGCGTGAGCGAAAGGGACAGGAGCTGAGAATGTGTAGGAAGGATCCCGCTGGGCAAGTCGCGTGCATCCCCATATCCGACCCCAGGAATTTGGAACCTCGCTTACAGCTGCGCAGCCACCTCCGCGAAGTACTCGTCTTCCTCGGCAAGCTGCGGCTGCTGATCGGAGGCCGGATCGAAGTCATTATCCAGATCCGGCACCGAGGTGCCTGCACGGCGGTCCAGCGGCGCTCGGTTCAGAAGGCGGAAAATTGCCGGTGGTGCGACAAGCCAACGATTTGCCCGCAGCTGTGCGAAGGTATGCTGCAACGGTGAGCAAGGCACATATCCCACCTTGGCCGTCCCCATCCCGTGGCGTTCCGCTGCCAGGCGTCCGCGGCTCCCTAGCGTTCCCACGCCGCCGCCTGCACATTTGGACACACGGGAAGATATGCCGCAAAGAATTGCATTAAGCAGGGCATCGGCGCTTAAGGCGGACTTGCATCTCGGTGCCAGTCGCGGCTGGGCGGCTGTGCTGAGCTTGCCGCTTAGACCACAGCCGCATCTAGCGTGTTGATCAACGACGCGGCTGACAACTAAAACAACTCACGCAAAGGAGAGGTGCGCCAGCGACTTCATGGACTTGACTTCATTCTCGAGCTCTGCTATCCGCTCCAGATAGCCCTTGACGATATCCACTCCGGGCAGCGGGGACGAGCCGTCCTGCGCCCCACCGGGAGTGCCCTGCTGCGCCTGGTGCGCCGCGGTCGCGTTATTCATCCGCATCAAGTCACACTGTGCCTGGGCGGTGTGCCACTTGTCCGTCACCAGCGCGAGTTGCCGCCGGAGGTCGTCCTACAGATATTGAGCAGAGAGATGTTCTGCATCACCTCACACATATTCGCTTAGGGCCAGAGCCAACAGGAATGCTCGCAGCTTGCCAACTAAAGGGCCCGGGAGTCGGGCGCTTGTTGCATGCAGATTTGCCTCCAATCCTCCGCAAGGCACGTGGCGTTTCTCACCATCTCCATGCGCAGACGCATGTTGTCACCATCTAGGCTGCTGTTCTCCTGGGTTAGCCTCTCCACGACCGCCTCCAGCGCGCTGGCGCCCAGCCGCTCCCCGGCAGAGGTCGACAGCAGGCCGCCCGCGCCCTCCGAGCCCGACGCCGCGAGTGCGCGCTTCAGCGACACGTTCTCCGACCGCAGCTGCGCAATGGTGTTCCGCAGCACCGCAATCTGAGCAGCCACCGGGTCGCGGTTGACGGTGGGCTTGTTCTTGATATGCCTTGCCCGGTCGGCATATCTGTGGATACAAGGCCCGCAGTGCACCCGTGCAGAGCCCCCATTCAGTCCCGGTGCGTGGAAGGAAAATGCAGGCCGCCACGTGGCCATTCAGAATTCCGTCAAAGCATGTTTGCCCGTCAACACGCATCTGAGCCCGCGAGGGTTTCAACTGGTTACAAGGTCGCCGGTTACCAGGTCACCTGAGGGTGTTCAGGCTCTCCTCGAAGTTGCTGTCCGCCGGGCTGACGCACGCAATCATTACTGTGCGGCTGTTGCCACCCAAGGAGTCCTGCGCGCCCGAGGGTGACGAACAGGATTAAAGCGCACTCCACATTCAACGTCGTTCAACACTTGAGACAAGTGCGCCTCTCATTGGTGCAACACGACTGTGCAGCATCGCACTGCACTTCCTAGTGTGTATCCAAGACAATTACAGTACCTGCAGCAAGCGCGTCAGCTTGGAGTCGCGGTAGGGCACGTGCTTGTGGTTGTCCACGATGGCGTTAATCACGTTGCCCAGCGCCAAGAGCCCACGGTTGATGTGGATGCCCTCGCGCAGCCGTGCCCCTGTCGGATATATGTTACCGCACATGGGCTCTGGTAAGCAAAAGGCCGCAGGAATGGCATGAGACGGATCGTTCACGCCGTACATTCCCGGTTTAGCTTCACCCGCCACTAATATGGCATCTGAAAGAGCTGCGCAATACCCACCTTCAGCCTTGGTGCGCTTGGCACGCTCGCTACCCGCCAGGTCAACCAGGTGCATTTTTGCGCCCAGGTAGTCTTCCACTCCCTCCACTTCTTCGCCGCCAACCTCCTCATCCTCATCCCCATCCTCGTCGCCGCCTGCACACAAGCACAGTCCAGCTGTTTCGGCGATGCTTGCGAAGGACAAAGACAACACTCGACAAATCCTACCTTGCATGCTGGCCGTGTCGGTATTCGGTGTGGCGGCGCTGGCCTGCACCTGCCGCCGCTGCTCGAGCATGATGCTAAAAATGGCGTGGGATCTGCTGCTGCGGTTGTTCATGGATGTTGAAGCCGTAGAGCGGCACAGCGTGCCCATCTCCAGAACCTCCGCCATCTCCTCCCGAGTGCGGACCTCGCGCTCCACGGCGCCGTACAACGCGACATCGCCGTTTGGAGTCTCCCGAATTGTCACCGCCGGCCGTGGCCCGTTCCCAGGTGGGAGCAGCAGGTCCTTGATCTCCTCCTGAGGGTCAACGGCGTGGAGCAGGGAGCACATTCGGTAAGTGCATAGCATACAACCAAGGTAGTTGTAGTACATGCGGAGCACTTGAAGCTGAGGCGGGAGGACCCACACACGGGGCCCTACTGCCCCCAAGCGCCATCTGTGCGTAGGGTTGGTGATTGCATGGACTAGGGTTGAAGGGAGCATAGTTCAGGGCTGGTGACGGGGCGGGCCAGCGGCAGCGGCTGGCCATAATAGCCGCACCTTATGAATCTCGACGAAGCTGACCCGTACGGTGATGGCTGCGTCCTTTGCGGACTCGATGCGGTTGTAAATGTCGTTAATGGCGTCAGGAATGACACCACGGCACCGGCCACTGGGCTTATACTCGCTGCCCATGGTGAACGTCTTGCCCGAACCCGTCTGGCCGTACGCGAGAACGGTCGCATTGTAGCCTTTGAACAGGCCGTCCACCAGCGGCGCAATGCACGTGGAATACAGCAGGTCGGGCGCGGTGCCGCCCTCACCAAACACATGGTCGTACGTGAATGTGTGCTGACCGGAGGTGATCTGCAGAGAGGCATGTGGGGAGTGGCGTCGGTCACTCTGGTGCCTGAGGGGACGGGGGGGGAGGGGCCCAAGGCACGCCTGCGGGCCGAATAGGCACCTGCGGAAGCCCCTGCGTCGCGAAAAGGCTCTCCCTGCAGCCGTCGTCCAGCTCCGACGTCACTAGGGGGCGTATTTTAACGGCAACGCACACATTGCTCTCTTCAGCGAGCTGCTGCGCTCCCTCGGCGATAGTCATCGAGTCAAGTTCCACCGAACCGGACTAGTGCTACCAGCTGGCGCTACCAGACTCTATCCCGCAAAATTAAGTCGCATATAAGTAAGCTCTACATGCGCAACAGCTGGTGGAGCGGCGGAGTTGCTATCGCGCTTCCCCCGAAGCCTGTCGGGGTAGCGAATGTGGCGTGGTCCCCAGTGTCTCAGTACTATATTGTAAGATGAAAAAGACGGCGGGGGATGTGGCATGGGCGTGGGCAAAGGCAAATTTTTGGGAGGTACGAGTTGAATCCGGGATGTAGCGTGCATCCTTGCACCGTGCAACCTGTGGGCTCTTCACAACCACGAATGTTGTTCCATTCAAGGAGGGAGTTCCGAGGAAAGTTTTGAATAGAAACCGTCAGCTCAGCACGCAGCGGCCTTACCGTTTCCCTGCGCATCAAGGGACTTTTATAGTAACGGCAGCCGTGTGCGAGCTCTTACCTGCTAGGGATGGCTCTGCGGCAGAGCGGCGACGACCTCATCTCCGCGCTCCAAAAGGGCGAGGCGACGCTGGAGCAGATTGCCCGCAAGCTGGAAGAGGAGGCCGATCGGCGCTTTTGCAAGCCTGGCACGGTACGGGCCCGAGGGAGGAGGTGGTCGTGGGGAGAGGGAGGCCTGACTCTACCCCACTGTGTCGCACAGGTGAACCCGCTCCAGCTTGCCAAGCGAATCCGCAAGCTTGCAAGGTAGGGCGCACATTAGTAATTCGGGTACGGATTGGGTGCACTGACCTTCGTCGTTGTGTTCAGCGAGCTGCCGGACCTGCAGGCTTCATGCCGCGACCTCCTAAGCGCCAAGCAGGTATGGGAATGCAGCCCTTGTGCCGTGGCGTAGGCGGGACGGCCCCGGTACATGGCGTGCACGATGCTGGCATAACTTGTGGTGGGTTCGTACCTGAAATGCCAGAAGGAAAGACAATGGTGTCGTCAGGATAGGCGAATGCAACACCGTTGTCCAACAAGCGTTTGCTTGATCTTCTTGCACAGGGCCTTGTGGACGCCGCGCAGCGGCAGCTGGCTGCCAACCACAGCCACCTGAAGCAGCTCTGTGAGGCGGCGGGGGCCCAGCCCCCTGATGACGAGGCGTTCAGATCGCTGCAAGAGAGTGTCGCAGAATGGAACAGCAAGCTCAACCGCGGGATGCAGGCCGCGACAGCGGGTAAGCCCATAGTCTTTGCACGGCAGTTGCTTACACAATTGGCCATGACTACCGCCGATATGCTCCATGCGTTCTTGAACTGTGGCATAGTTTTGTGTGCAGCCCATTGTGTCGTTTCATGTTCCAGCACCTGGGCTGACAAGTGTTTCACGGTGTGCCTCGGTTGCAGGACAGCAGCAGTACACGCGACACGACCTGAATGCGGCGCTGGCACGCATTGCCATGACCACCGACTAGAAAGCTGCCGGCTCAGCGCTAACCACTGTGCGGCACTGAGCGGAGTGGGGTGTGCTGGCATTCATTGACAGTACGAGATACTGCGGTGCTTTGGCGAGGACCTTCCAGTGAATTCTTGTGGGAGCTGACAGCGTGACGAAGGACCAACAAACGGTGTGCTTAAACGAACGGTGCATGAACACGCATGGATCGACCTTATGCGGGGATCACGGTATCACGTTTTGGTCCTTGACACAGCACACTATGCTACCGGATGGACGTACCCATACAGAACGGCTCGTGCCCCGTTCTGGGCGAGGCACTCGCAGGCATGGTGTATGCGCAACCATAGTAACCCCCCTGGCGTTCATTATATAATTCTCCCCATGGGACAATAAAGGACTGGGCGGCACAGCCGGCACTGGTGTCGCTTCGGTCCGCGCTGCGCCAGCGCTCACGACAGGTGTTATTGACGAGAATTGTGCGCTCTATCAAACATGTTCGCCGTCACAAAGATGTCGGTTTAATCTGGCAATGGAGTGTTGGGCTTGGCGGGGATGGATGCGATAGCGGTTTGTCACATTTTGCTCACCGACTCGTGAAAGATTCCCATGTTCTATGTCGTATGCTCTGCACACTCACGGGAGAAACCTGCAGCACGGGCCGATGCTCTGGCGCTGCACTTCTGCAGTCCTAGACACTCTGAAGGTTGGCATCAGAGCCGGGCCTCAGGTGCAAAAGCAGCGGCTTTGAGGAAGACGCAGACCCCACCCGTGGCCGCGATGAAAGAGGGCTGGTCGGTGCGCGGTGCCAGATGTCGGAGCCCAGTCAACTCGCATTAGCAGCAACGGTCATGCGTTCCATGTCGCACACCCCACTACTGCAACTGAAATTTCGGACATCTTTGCGAACGCAAAACGACTTGAAGTACGAGCCAGTTGGGACAAGGGGCCATACACCTCAGCAAAGAAGGGCCGTACGCTACTGCTCCGGTATGCGCATTGCTTGTCAATTGTCTCAGCCAAGCTTATCGACCACCAAGACCGCAAAGTTAATATGGGCAGAACGATTCAACTGCCATTCTCCATCAACTCCATCCAAGAAAGCCCATGAATGCCCTATCCGAGGCAGCGGGTGATGCATCCACCTGAGTAGGCCCTTTTCGCACGCCCAGGTGCAAAACATTGCTCAAGCCGTCGGACCCATGTACCGTATGCGAACACTGCAAGGGAATATCGGTTGCGACATAGGAGAGCAGCAGGAGGCTGATACACTGAAACCGTCAATGATCTTAAGCTGTGAGAAGAAATAGCGGTGCAACGACACGGCACGACTCGCACACGAGGAGCAGCCATTGATGGCTAGTGAACGCACTCGCCTTGCTCAATCAATAAAACTAGTTTTTCCAATCTCTAAAACACGCTTGGCAATAAATCATGCGAGCCCTAAAACGCATGAGTTCACCGAGCCCAAGGGACCAGAGGCAAGGCGCACGAGTGCGAGTAACGCCCGCTTAGGCAGCATCATGGTACGCCCAGCTTCGCCTATGATACAGCCTGGTCAAAAGTCCGCTCATTCATGCTCAGACCGCAACAGGCAGCAACGAAGCCCTATGTAACTCAATCCTTCAGCCCGCAGAAATGCTGCTTCCATATAGTGAAACCAACGACCATCAGTTATACATCGAACAACCAGCGCACTTACAGCATCGAGCCCAACCGGCCACCACTGAGTCCCTATCGGCTCCCGGCAAGCGCGTCAGGTGCCCAGCTCCCTGAAGACCAAGAGCGTGATCGTCGCGTTCGGGTCGAAGAGCAGCGGCTCCTGCCCCTGCCCCGGAGCGCCGGCCGACCTCCCGCTCTCCTTGCCGCTCGCACTGCCCATCTCCGCGAGCCCCATGATGCGGCACAACTCCCGGTTCAGCGCCACGCGCCGCACCACCTGCCAGCCCTCGTCCACCGCATGCTCGACACCCGGCATGCGACCAGCGGCGTCGGTGCGGGGCCGAGCGGCCGCTGACGCGGGCGCCTCCGCCGGCTGCGGCACGGGTACTTCCCGCAAGGGGAGCGCCGCGGCTATCCGACCGCGAGCGACCCAGATGCGCTCATCGAGCTGGCGGTCGCCAGCGTGCAGCACAGCGACCTGTAAACCCAGGCAGCTGCGGTCGCCGCGTCCGGGCGCATCGTCGCTGCTTGCCGAGCTTGCCGCGGCGGGGCGGGCGAGTTTGGCGCCGGATGGCGGACCCCCCTTGGCGCCCTTCTGTGACCGCTCGTCGCGGTCGGCCTGCACAGCGCGACCATGGGGAAGGAGCACGCTCGACTTGCAACAGGAAACACACGGGCAGACGCTGGGCTCCATATTGATGTTAGGATCTCACGTATGCCTACACAACACTACGGCTCGTAAACGGGGCAGCGCCTCTCCCCAGCCTCGACTACAGGATGAGCCGCCGGAGCAAGCACCAGGCCACCCAGCGCCGCACCTGCGCGATGAGCAGCGCGGCGTCGTGGAGCGCGTATGCCCCTGGGCACTCCAGCTGCGCGCAGCCGTAGACGCGGAGGCAGTCGGCCAGCAGCCGCAGGTGATCCTGAAAGCGCTCGTGCAGATCTCTGGGCATCTTAACGACAAAGTCCCTGCAGCATGGACATAGGTGTTTGGCGGGCCGGTTAGGCGATTTGAGGCCCCCGTGGTGGTTTCCACAGCATCGTATACGCTGGCGAGCGCCGACTATCTGATGCTCAACTCAGAGACCGAAGAACCTGAGCCCAGGAGAAGCCGTAATCTACAACAGCAGGAACTGACATCTGCGTCGCACCTCCTGCATCATCCCCTCTGACCCCAACATCAATATCCACATGCCGTACCTCGGGCCGCCTGCCACGCCAGCCGACGCTCGGCGCAGCCGCCTCGCCTCCTTGGCGCGACGCCGCAGCTCCAGGACCCGCAACCGCTCTGGCGAGCCGCCAGGAACCAGCGTCACCGAAAGCACCACTTCCCGGAGGCCCTCCTCGGCGGTCACGGTGGCACCGGCGCCTGCAGGCCCCGCCGGCGCCTCTGCAGCAGACGCAAGCTGGCAGGGGCGCAGCTGCTGTAGCCGTAACAGCAGGGGCCCGGCTGGCTCCAAGTCCGCGGCGGAGCAATACGGGAGTGGCGCCTGCCGCAGCTGGCCCGCGCAGGCAGCGCTCAGGACTACTTGGTGGAGTGCAGCAACGCCGATCGTCACCAGTTCCTTCTGCGCCTGCATTGATGTGCCGAACGTGGGACGGAGGCAAGTCTTCACGCGCCCAAGACCACCTGGTGTACAGGCCAGTGTCGACCCTTTTCGAATCGCGGTGAGGGGGGCGAGGTTCAAGTGGCGTGCTCTTGCGCCTGCCGCTTCCACCACTTCAGGCGGGTGTGCCCATTTCTCAGGCATCAGGGCCCTCCACTCACATGCTAACGGCACCGCAGCCTCGCTGGCGCAGCCCAGCCCAGCCCAGCCGCTTACCCCTTCCAATGCGACATCCAGGAGAGCGCGGACTAGCCGCAGGCGCTCCCTGTGCCCGTCGAACCGGGCCCTTTCATCGCTGTGCTTGTTGTAGCCGCCAGCCTGCACACCGCCCGCGCCAGCGTCCGGGGCCAAGGCCTCAGCTAGGGCCGCGCAGCTGTCGCAGGTCGCGGCCGCGATGCCCACTGAGGCAAACACACGGGACTGCGGCTCGCAACCCAGCTCTGGCGGCCTTGCCGTGTCCCAAGCCACCATCCGAGGCAGCGCATCCAGCAAGGGCGGCAGGCTGACAGGCTTCCCTAGGACCAGGGCCCGCAGCTCCCGCGAGTACTGGCCTGGCCGGTGGTCGGGTGCCGACTTCGCGCTCGACGCCCGCGCCGCGGCCTGGGCCTGCTCGTACCCGGCTCCCGGCGTCCCCAGCTCCTCTCGGTACACGGTCCGAAACCGCTGCGCCGCCTTCTTGCCAGCGCCCAGGCCGCTGCAGACCTGGACGCCGTGCCCCACCGCGCATATGTGGGCGTCCATGAGGGCTTTCTGCTCCACAGCCAGCAGCTCCTCGCGAACCTGCTGCAGCGGTCTCCGGCCCGAGTGGCGCGCCTCGTCGGCGTCCATGACGTCGAGCCAGTCCTCTGTGAACCGCCGCACGATGCGGACCAGCAGTGTCAGGCTGGTTGCACCGTCGGGCACAAAGGGCGGCAGGCGGGAGTCCAGATCGATGGTCTGGCAGGGCGGCAGGCACGTCTGCGCGGCGGGACGAGGACAAGAGAAGGCATTCCCACGTGGCGGTATCAGCACTTCAGCAGAGCCACATGAGTACGAGGCGCAGGGATACGTCTGCCACATTGGATGGCCCGAGCCTGACGGGCTGCACATCGCTGCACACGGCCTTTTGCACGGAAGCAACGGCCGTGAGCTGCAGCTCGGCCCTCGCTGGCCGTTTGGCCCGGCCAGTGCGCAAACGGTTGCTAGCGAGGCGTTACGCGTGGTGTTGCAACGGCCAATAATCACGTGCGGCAACAGGCTCATGGTCATATGCGGCAATAGGAATGCGTGCACCCACCCTCAGGTTGTGCACAGCGTGCGCCAGGCTCAGCAGCTCCAGGTGCGGCAGCGGAGGCAGCCCAAAGTACGACACGAGGGCGTCCGCCAGGAGCAGGGCCTTATCGTGGTGGGAGTCCCGCACCCGCACGGAGGGCCCGAGCGCCGCTGCCGGGCTCCACCCAGACCCGGCGAGCATCCCGTGGCACGCCAGGAGGGCCACTGCGCGGCCCACGAGCGTCCCAGGGCCATCTCCCTGTGCGTACGCAGGGGGCCCAGAGCTTCAGCCCATACGCATGCGCACTTTCACGCAAGAAAGACGTGCGGAGTGTGCGAATGGTAGATACCGCAGCCTCGCGCGGTGCACGAATGCGTTCGACTTCACTATTGAGGGTTAGATCTCGAAACTGACCCCGCGAAGTTGATGAGAGGGAGCGGTAATCGCGTCCCGGGTGCAAAACCTGCCGGCGGCCCTCACCCGCACAGGCAGCAGCAGGCTTGTCTCCGCCTGGTGCGTCGCAGGCCCTGCCGCTCCACTACTGTTGCCCCGCGCCGCTGACGCCTCGGCAGCGGCTGCTTTCAGTCGGGCCGCGACCCTGTGCGCTGGCAGCGCGTCCAGCGCTGCCTCCAGCTTGGCACTTTCCGCCCTTGCCTTCATGTCCAGCTTTGCGCCCTTGCTCATCTCCAGCTTCGACCGGAAGTCATCCGCGCGCCCGTGCTCCTGCGCCGCCGCCCGGTGCATCCGCGCCTCGTGGCACGCCGTACTGGTGGCCGTTGCTGCAGCAAGGAGTTCCTCCCAAGCGTCTGACTGCTGTATGGGGTCGCCTTCCTGGCCGCTAGGTGCCCCCGGAATGGCCGGGTCAGGTCCGTAACAAGAACGCCCCGGGCTGTCGGAGCAGTCATCCACCGAGGACCGTGCCAGGTCGTGGGTTGACGTCAGAACAGCAGAAGCGCAAATTTGCGCGCCAGGGAGCTCCGGGGATAATGGGGCTGAGGCGTTGGGTTGCTGGGTGGTCTGGCGGGCTGACGCCAGCGGTGGTCCGGGGTATAATATTGCCCGGGTGGCGGGGCCAGGGTTGACTTCGCCAGTGGGCCCCTGAGCCTTCCTTTCGCCTGTCTCGACTGCAGGTGGGGGCGTTTCCACAGATGACTGGCCACCGCTGCTGCTGGGAGGTGCCTCAGGTGTTGTGCTTCGCCCCACAGTTAGTGCAGACGTTGCGTTCGCCCGCAGAGCCGGGCGGTAAATGGCCGCCCTTGCGGCCCTGCGTTTAGCCTGGTTTGCCCGGTATAGAGTATTTTGCCTCAGATTACCATTGGCGTTCAAGGCCGAGAACACGCTCGCCAGCTCCGGATGGCTTAATGAGGCCTGAAGGTCTGCTGGGGAACTGTAAAGACGACCAACTGGAAAGCCGTGATTCACACGTGTGCCCTGATTGCTCTCCGGCTCGCGCACAGTCCAGTCCATTTCGACCGGGCCTGGCAGCCACTGCTGGGGACTACGTGTTATGGTATATCAAGTTCTTGACATAGCAAAGACATAGCGAAATTATTCCAAACCTTCGGCCCGCAAACTGTGAGCTACTGCCGGTTACGTAGTTCAACATGAGTACAGTGGCAAGAGGCAGTATTCGCATTGATCGGTGGACGACACAACCGGACCGAGCAGTGACATCTCGGATAGGTCGTACCGGTACGTGACGGGCTGGTAGACATAGGCACGGGCTGGTTCGCTGGTACTACCCGCTAAACCCGGAAAATGAGGGCTTGACCGGGGCAAAATACAGACAACAGAAAAAGGGTAGCCACATGTACAGACATACACAGCCGGAGGCGCGACGTATCCAGTAGCGCGGCTGGGCGAAAGAGTCGAGCAGATGGACCCTACCATTCCGGGACAGCGGTAGACTCACCGGGGGCACACAGCACGAGGGCGTATGGATCGTGATGCACTGCACCGACGTGCGCATTCCTGCTCATTTAAACGCGACGCACCCCTGGTAACATAGTCCGCTGTCCCTTCGAATAGATGTGGTCAGCGAACACATCGCCCTTTGTAGCAGGGACTTAGGGTGGCTGTCCCCGCTCTGGCAAGGGACCTTTGGAGGGCATGGACAGCTGCATTCTTACACGAGCTTTGCCCCCGAGACTCCCAGTTGATGGAGCGGGCGCCATGGCCGACACTCAGGCGGCCGCCTGCCAGCAAGCCGGCCGTTCTCAGCAGACATGCAAGCTCGCAGGTTCCGTGACCCGTCCACTTGAAAGCGGTGTCGCACTTAGATGCTGTCAACGTACATTAAACATGCAAAGACAAAAGGGAGACGTCAACACAAGCCAAAGACTCGAAGCTGTACACGAATGCGCCACATAACGGTACACAGGCGATCCTCCATTGTGAGGCGCGCGCTCCACACAACAAACGCCTCTTATCAAACGCAATGTGCCGCAAAGCGACATCGCCGCATCCCGGCTCACGCGGGACCACAACTACCAGTCAACGCATGCGCCCCAAACAACCACGTACAGGGTAAGTCCAAACTTACCAAGCCACGCAAGCACGGACATACAGCCTATACAAGGGCGGTTCCTCTTTCTCACGAGTCGACGAACTGCGTAGCGCCCCCTCTTAGCGTACAAAATGGCGGCTGGAAACACGCTCGTACACTTCAGACCGACTGATGAAGCCACGATGGGGCGTCATACACCTGCAAAGCTATTGCTGCAGCAGCACGTGTACGGGGCTGTCGCAAGGACGCGAAACGCTTGCGGACACGAATGGTACGTGCGGCCCTGTAAGGCCCAGCTCCTGTTACGGCAGTCCGCCGTTGCCCGCATACTAACCCAAGGCACGGCAACCCTGCTGCAGCAACACGTAAACGAAAAGCCGCAGCGCGGTACAGCAGTTGCGGCTAACGCACCCATCGCAGGGCGAGGGCAGCTCACTAGTGACGGCAAAAAGGCCCGCCTCCCGCGCGCTGACCGGGCAGCGGGGCCTGGAGCTTGCGCAGCCATTGATCACCCGACCTGACGCTGGCGATTCCGCTGGTGACTCCGCCCGGATTCTTTCTCCAAGCCGCACTCGCTACGGCCAAGGAACCGGCCACACGAGACCTCTCCATGCGTCCGTTGGGTGCCGGGGCTAGCATCAAAGCATACGGAGTCATCCAGTTTCGTCAACCCAGTCCCCACGGAAACGAACAAACATCGGGACACGCGCCCGCGGCAAGGTTGGCATCTGCGCCCCGCTCACGGCTCAAAACAGCGCAGCAGTACGCGGTGCCCCCGCAAAATGGTCCGAGATGCGTCCCCTCACTCCGAGATCCGGAACTCGACCCCCAGCCAGTCCTTGACCTGCTCATACGTCACAAACGCGATCGCGATGGAGGGCACCACTTTGAGGTAGTTGGGCCACAGCCCCTGTGGGTTCAATAAGATGGGAAGGAACGGCAAGCAGGGGTTATCCTCCTATCACCAAGGCTTCAGCACGCATGCTGCATGAATAGGGGGAAACTGTTTGGGCCATAGACCTGCAGCTTGACTGGCAGATAGCGCGGGGCAAAGCGATAGTGTTTTCCCACAATGCATTGCAACGTAGGGGCTGTGGGGGGGCGAAGGCCTAAATAGCGCACCCCGACGGCAGCACGTGCAGCCTGACAATGGCAAGACGGAGATCAGCCCGCCACGCGGTTCGCGAAGCACCGTCTGTGCGACAACTGCAGAGGTCGTTATCCGCCCCCTTGCCTTTACTCAAGCTCCTCCCGTCCTTTACCCACCTTGAAAAGCGCCTGGAAGCCCTCCTCGCGCACCGTCCGGGCGAAGCAGTCCACCATGCCGCGGTACGCCACAGCGTTGCCGCCCTGGCTGTGCAGGTCCTTCGCGCCCTGCCAGCCCGACATCTGGCAGGAGAAGCATAGGCACGCAGCAGCCCGGCGCATTAGTACTTGATGGCCTCGCAACAGTCATGGCATGGAAACCCTGCCAGGGGCGGAACACCACGGAACCCCATGCGACGGCTGCGGCCCTGACAACGGACAAGCTGTGGGCCTCACCTAGTTACTTATCCTATGTAGCCACCGGCCAAGAACATGGACGTATACAGCAGGCCGCATGGCCCGTCGCGTGTGCACGCACCTGTAACCGCCGGCGCGCCACGTCGAACGGGTACGCCACCGTCTGTCCCATGGACCCAGCCATCGCCCCGCAGCCAAGGCGCACGACGATGCTCAGGTCCCGCTCGTCCCGCAAGCCTGTGATTGGACGCGATGTGGGCATCGAGACGAGGTGGGCCGAGTCCGCGAAGGGCACATGGGCACCCGTGCAACCAGGCTCCGGGAGTTCCCATCGCGGGCTACAGTGTCCAGGAGACACCATGGCAGAATGACAGTGCGTGCGACAACATGACATGCTGCCCGCGTGAGCGGGTCTGCGGACGCAACCTTGGCGCAATCGGTTGACAGGTGGGGAGTCAACACCGTGGGACTGAACGCCGACATGCGTGCGTATCGGCAGACCCGATGTCGGTACAGTGCACGTGCTTCGGCTGCTGTTGAGCTCGATGAGCAAGCTGCAGTTACGAACAACTTACCGTACTGCTTTAGGAGCGCCGCTTTGAGCGTCTCGTACACTGCGAAGTTGAGGCCGACGTACGGCACGACCCCGATCACGGACGGCAGCCAGCCCTTGTAGAACGCCAAAGGCCCCTCCTGTAGAGGTGGTGCGAGGTGGACAGTGATTGAAAAACGTGGGGCGCCTGACAAGTCGCAGGACGTGCAGCAGCCGCGCCCGACACTGAACATATTCACGCCCTCTCCACCAGCTACAGCAGCTCGCGTACGTGCACTGTTACCATGCCCACTAGGTGCGCGTTCCACCCTCCTGCAGACCCCGCTCGATCCAGAGCGTCCGGGCCTGCTACGCCCCTCAAATGCTCGTGCTGCTCCTGGGCGCTAGTCCCACCTCCTCGCACCTGCGCGAGGATGGTGCGCGTAGCGTGCACGATGCCCCGGTACTGCTGGTTGGCCCCCTCCTGCACCGTTAGCCGCCCTCGGACCATGTCCAGCGGGTACGTGGCGGACATGGCGATGATGCCCGCGCACGCTCCCGCCATCAGCCGCAAGCTGGGCGTCAGCTCACCGCTTCCCGTGGTCGCCCGGTAGTGATCCGACATCTCCCTGCCCATACACCCATAGCCCGTGCGGTCAGGCAGACGGGCAGTGAGTGGGATAGCAATGAAGCGCCGAGCCATGATCTTCAGAGACGGAGCATGCATTAAAGTTAGAGCGCAGCAATACTAACGAAGGGGGTGGCCTGTCCCCCCGGGAGTCGCCGTCGGCGGCTTGACCCACGCCTGAAGGCTACGCCAACAGCCGCAGGGGAAACACGGCTCACCTGCTCAGCTGCTCGTATGTAAGGAACTTGACCGCTGAGTTGGGGATGATGCGGACGCAGTTGGTCCAGTTCCCCTTCATCATGCCCCGCACGCCCTCCGTGCGCGCCATGTGGACGAGACCCTGTATACCCAAGGGCACGAGCATTCAGTGCCCGACCCCTTTACCCGTAAGCCCGCGCAGGGCGACGCCCACACCGATCCACGTCAACATAAGGGTCCTTGCCTGCCAGACGCCGCGATATATTCTTTCGTTGCCTTGGACCTGCATAAGAATTTTTAGGCGCTCTAGAGGCGCAACGGCGGTGCGGGACCTGCGTGGCCCGCGACGAAAGTAGGATACGCGTCAAGGCGACTCCCCACCGCAGCAAGACACATATCGATGCTTACAGGCCGCCAGCAACGCCTCCTGCGACAAGCGACTTGCACAACGAGGCGAACGATGGCCGAGTGCTGGTTTGCGCCGCGCTGGGCTGCATCTGCTGTGGCCGTGGAGCTTCATCGCCGGTATTCATGCTCAGAGTGGCTGCAGCCGACATAGCCCCACAGATAGCTCGTTCCTCCCACAAAGCCCGAAACGAGCAAGGGGTGCGCCCTCCTGGTTGTACTCGGCTATGGAGCAGATACTGCCTAAGCAAAAGCGACCTGGCTGGACGCGAGCCGCTGAAGCAAGCGCTCCGCGTCTCGGCTACACAGGGACCAACATGTTGCTGGATGGTGCGGGAAATCGGTGACCAGGCAGCGGCAGCATAGACGGTGACAGGGGCGCTGAGGGAGGGCGCTCCGCGGAATACGGCGGTTTCGGGGGTAAGGATTACGGTTTGGGTACGCGAGCTCCACCACAGTGTCTGAAAAGACGCCCTTAATGTAGACCCGCTCATGCGCGTGCACGATGGCCGTGGGTCGCCAGGGTTCTTAACAGTATCGTGATGTAATAGGGGCTACTACCCCTCGGCCCTGAGTGCAAAATGACGGAACAATTAGTTTCACAATAAGCGCTGGGCTTGCTGAGGGCGCCATAACTTGCGCGGGCAACCCCATACATGTCGTTGCAGATGTGCTGCTCCGCTGCCCGCCCCCCCCCCCCCGTGTCCTTGAGCTGCTGAAGTGGTCCTGCACTTTATTTCGGGTCAAGCAGGGCCCACCACGGCACGTACCCTCGTGCCAAACTTCATTCATACACGTGTACGGCAGGTACGGCAGATTGACGGCTTTGCGAGCACCTAGCTATACTAATCCGACTGTTACAGAACCCCCACACTGGGGTACTTGCTGGCATGAATAACTTCTACATTCTGTGGTATTGTCAAGTGGACAGAGGACTGTCAAAAGCGCACAAGTTTGCATACCTCTCTTACGGCAAGTGCTGTACGACAACCTGCACAGACACATGCAAGGATGAACACCATGTTGGTCCTTTTTATACATGAAGTCCTATACGTAGTTATGTCGCTCGCCCTGCCATTTTCCGACACCGTACCTTGCCTACTAGGCCCTGCTTGCATGCCCACGTCACAGCCCCCGCTGAGCCGCTTTGTGAGCCTCCAATCCCGCTGCTGCCGCCTCCGAAAGCTTCTTCTTGACGGAGACGGCAAAATGTGCTGCACCTTCTCCTGCATGCATTCTGCCCGCCCGAGGAGACGGCTGTGGCTGCTGCCACAGGGCCCGAGGCTGAGATCGAGGACAGCTGGGGTTGTCACGGGGCCATGCCGGGGGCGGCCTGGGCGGCAACGGCTGCGGCGAGGCCGAGTGCTGCGCGTGCTGTGCGCCCCGCTGCGGCTAGAAATATGGAAACGGAGCTGGTGCTGCCTTTTGGGAGGCCACCTCTGAGAGCCCTGCCGGGGTCCTTGCTCTTCGCATGGCGGCGGTTCGGTACGCAGTGCCGGCCTCAAATGCAGGACATGCCAGCGAACAGCGACGATTATCACATCTGCCACCTGCGTGTCCACGAGGCGAAAGCCGATATTGACGGGGAGTTCGTCTGCACGGGATGCCAGAAATACCAACAGTCCCAGGCCACGATCCGTGGCGGCGACGTGGACGGGCGCAACCGTTTGCGCAGCTGCTCTGTGGAGGCGGCTGCGGGCGGGTCAAGGCCATCCTGATTGAGAACGCTCCTGCGCAAAATGGGCAGACGGCCGCGAGCAATAAAGGTCCGGCGCAGGACTACAACGGACTTGGTGGGCCGTGCCGGCAATGTGCCCAGTCAAGGCTCATCAAAGCGGCAACGGGCCCGCTGCAACGAATGGCAGCCGCAGGGATAGGTTGTGGGCCCTCCCGCTTAACTGACATACACGCCGTAGCATGGTTGTTTGAGGAACAAGTCGTCCATGGCCCCCCGGCTTTGAAAGACGTGTATGTAACCTGTAACCTCGTAGGGGCGTCGCGGTGCGTGGCGGGATTCCTCATGCCTTTCAGCGTTTTGCACCAGTTGTGGTTTCCAGAGAGCACGGGGCGCCGATGTTACCGAGGGCGAAGCAGAGAGATGTCTAACACACCGATGAAAGACACATAAACCCACGCGCGGGCGAACCTTGCAACCGCGCCGCAGTCCTCCCTGAATCTCTGACCTTTGTTCGAAAGCATGCATTACATAACTGAACACGACATGCACAAACAGATCGACCGTGCGCAGTACAGGCGGACTGACACCCAGTCCCTGACAGGGTTGCCGGATTCAGGGCCCGGGGCCAACCAGGACAAGCATCTCACTCTCCGGAGCTGAGCGGCAATCCGCGATCACCCATGTGTGACATAGACCAGGTATGCATAGGGCATTAGCATTCACGTCCAAGTGAGCACACCTCCCGTAACCTTGCAAGAGGGTACGGAGCCCGGAGCGCGCCCTGACCCGTGCTCAGACGAATTGTTCGCGTTACACAGCGCCCTGGAATTGTTGCCAAGCCACAACCCACAAGACACGTGGTATTCATCATGGTGATCCATGTACGGCGTGCCAATCAATGTTCATATTGGAGCTGTAGTACTGACATTGGTACTTCGTGAACCATCCAAACGCATAAGAATGAGCAAGAGCATCCAGCCTGTCGTATATACACGAATTCGTGCTGATACTGCAGCGCCGCGTGCGTTGGGCTCATCGCAGCCTTTGCAGGGTATGTCTGCACACGGACTCCACAGCGTTCCGACATTGTCCGCCTTTACCAATCACGGTGTGCATACGTTACCCTGTCCTCTCACCGTCTTACCTTCACACACAATGTCGGCAGTACCACCCTCCATTTTCACGTTCACAAGCGAGCACGGTCTGTCAACCTCTCTAGGACGGCCGACCATCCACGGGATCCGTGAAACGGAAGGTTAGGTCGTCGTGGACGACAGTCCGCCTCACCGGAAGCTGCGCGCGAGCGAGAGCCGCCGCGACGCGTCCCACGGGTCCGTCGCCCTCGGCACTCCCGCATGCGTCGGGCATGCTTGGTGCAGCCCCCTCGTCACCGATGGCAGCCTGCGGTACGGTAGGAACTCTCTGTTTGGACTTGCATTGATTCGCCACGTATGGCAGGCTTGTGGCATGATGCATGCAGGCCCGCAATACGAACAGCCGAGCATGGCACACGTCCCTTGGTTGGGACCAGCGGGTGCAAATGCGGTATGCACAATGCAGCAATGGCTCTAGGGCGAGTGACTGTCACGCCAGCCTGAACACGGGGCGCTTTCGCCGCAGACTGCAATGTGTGCACTGGAAATCACAGGGAAACGTACCACCAAGTTGACGCACGTCCATGCCCCACTGCTACTACCCTACATGGCGACAGCCTCACCTGACCATGGGCTTCTTGGTACCATTCAAACGGCTCCACAAGCCAGCTAGGCGGAGCCGGCAAGTCGATGGGCGGGATATCGCGTGGATCAACGCTGGGCCTGTGCTGCCCACGCCTCCACCGCGCCTGCCAGACCACGCGCGCCTGTGCAGCGGGCTCAGCCGGCAGCGGCTCGGACGCGAGGAGGCTGTGGCCTTGCCCCTCGACCTGCGAGAAGGGGCGCCGAGTCCACCGCTTGTGCACTTAGCGCAAGAACTTGCTCAAGCGCAAGTAAGTGTGACGTTGCGTTCCGCCGCTCTCCGTTCCCGAATGAGAAAGCCGCTGGTCCATAGGAGCGGACGGACATCCTGCACTCACCTCGGCTTCAACCCCCCAGGACCCGTTGCTGCTCTCGTCGCCACTCGCCTCCACACCAGCTCCTGGTGTGCTCGCATTTTGGGGACTATGGGACTTGTGGTAGGTCCCTCGGGTGGTCAGAGATGGAGGGGCGCCAGGCCCAGCCTGCGACGCAAGCCAGTTGCGCGGTTAATGATCCTCACTGTCGTTTGCTCCTGGGCCAATAATGTGGTGTCTGGCCGTAGACGCCTGCATCACGCGGCTGGGCCACTAAGTGCCAACCCTGGGCGGCGAACCGCGAGAGATATGTTCTGCCGTCACTGCCGCACCTTTGCCTCTCCGCCACCGAAGCCGAGGGGATAGCCCTGCGCGTCTGCCGTGTTGCCAATGCCCCAAGGGTCGCCGTCGTCGCTGCTGCTGTCATCCTCTCCCTCAACGTCGTCAGACAGCAGCGCAAAGCGGTCCAGGGAGGGGCCATCTTGGTCGCCGCCGCCGCCATGCACGTCGCCTTGGAATGGCTGCTGGTGGTCGCCCTGAGCCGCCAAGCCTCGATCATCCGTTGCCGGGAAGGGCGCAGATCCAGCAGCCGCCGCTGCTGGATGTGCGGCGGTCGGTACGTGCTCGTCGCTGGAGCCTTGGGCAGCGCTGACCGCGCGGGCCTTCCTCTGCGGGCCATGGGGCTTGGGCGCTAGCGCGCGGGCACGCGGAGGGGAGGGCGCCGCGGGCTTGGCCTCTATGAGCCGCGCTTTGCTCCCCCTGGCTGCGACGCGAGGCCTTCCGGCTGTCGGCCCCTCTGCTGCATGCCCCTCAGCAGGTTGGTCGCCTCGAGCCTCTCCCACCGCGTCCTCTCGCGCCGAAGCCAGACTCGCCGCCGGGCCAGTCGCCAAGACTACCTCCGAATGCCCTACAGAACATGAAACGGGGGGCGCAAGCGAAGTCAGCTGCGGAACGAAGATAGTTGCGCTGGGTTGGCTAGTCTGACCCTGGACATTAAGCCCCATAAACACACCTGCGACAACGGGGCCGCGCCATGAGGTTGCCGTGCTGGCACGTCCAAGGGTCCACTAACCCAGTAACCGGGGTCGCCTCTCACCGGCATGTTTATGTGCTGAGGCCTGCGCCACCAACGGCCGAACACGGCCCACATCGGCTTCGGCAGAGCCGGCCGCATCCCCTCCGTCGACGGTGGGCTGCAAGCTTGGGCCGCCGGCAGGTGTCTTGGCGGAGGTGGTCACATCAGCTTCTCGTGGCGCACGGTATGTCTGGCTGGCGGGGTTCGCCGCCAGTTCCTGATGGCGAACCTGATGGGCACGATCAGGAGGAGAGGGAGCGTCGCTGTGGGTTGCCTGTGCAGGACAGGACGCAAGGCCCAGGGCGATCAATCGCTGGGGTGGCAGTCCACACACTTTGTTGCCCTCAGCAGCAGCATAAACTGCGGTATTCCCTTGGGACCACGCCTTCGCTTCGCAGCATCTGGTACCTCGTAAGTGCCACCCCGCAGTAGGTCAGCGGCCTCGCGCTGACCGGCTACCGCGGGCCACACTGTCCTGATTGAGATGTTTGCGATCGGCGGTTCGGGGGTGCGGGCTGGGTGCTCCGAGACTAGTAACCGCTGACCGCCGACGGACTGGTCACATCGTCGACCGCTCGCCGAGCCCTCACCCTATACATGTCGTCAGGTAACTATACCGGTGGCCCACACCGGGAGGACCCGTCTGCTCGTACACCTCGCCCGCCATGCCCTGTACTCGACACCCTGCTGGAAACATCACACCCCCGGGGGTGTATGACCAAAGAGGCTGCCTTCCCCGTTTCTGGTTCCCTTTTTTGCCCCACTCAGAACTGGAGCATCACACTCTTTCAGCCGTGCAAACTTTGCCTGTTGCAAGGACTGCCCTCGGGCTCTTGCGGCCACACTGCAACTGCACACTGCAACTGCTAGATGCGTCACGTGAACACGGATGCTGACGGACTGCTGACGGACGAAGGAAGGCCCTCACCTGGCGAGGGCTGGAGGAAGGGCCGCCGTTCACGTCCCCACTGCTGTGTGCCGGCCCTTGCTGCCGCCGGCTTGCTCCCGCCACGGGGTAGCGCGTGACCACCAGCCCAGCTGCCACGTCCACAACCACCTGTTGGGCGGCGCGACGGGTTTGACCAATGAACCAAAAGTGCACATACCGTGCTCCGTTTACAAGCTCAACGCACATCCCATTCCCGAGATGTCATTGTTTGCGCCCAAGCACAGGGTCCTGCCTCCAGGCGTGGGATGCGCTCGATGCAGCTGCAGTGCACGCCGCCCCAAGGTGTCCCACCTGGCTTGGGTAGCGGGAGCCGCCGCTGTGCTCAGCCACGCCAGCTGAGGCCCCTGCCCCCTCCCGCGCAGCAATCGCTGTCATCGCCGCCGCCTCCGCCGCCTCCACCACTGCATCGTCTTCGGCCATGCCCTCCTCATCCAGGTAGTGGCCCCCGCTGCCCAGGGAGTCGGAGCTGGGGGCACGGGAGAGGGTAACGGCTCCGCGCCCATCAGCAGCGGGCGCACGGCCCAGCGTGAGGGTCCGCTGGCCGTAGTCGTCCTCGGCGGCGCCCACCGTTGCTCGTGCGGAGGCAGAGATGAGGTCGAGCTGCCGCAGCGCATCGGCCAGTTCCGCCGTGTACGACGAGGCGGGATCGAGGGCTGACGCTGACGACGGCGCGGATGAGGGCGTCGCCGCCCCGCTGTCGGTGGGGAGACCCTGGTCTTGCTCGTGCGGCAGCAGCGCGCGCAGTTCGCGAATGCCCATCTGTCGACGTCGCGGGCAGAGGGGAAAGCACGTCTACCCTGGGAGCTTGCAGCTTTGCACCTTTATGTAAGCCTGCCCGCGCTAAGCGCGCGCGCTCGCCAAGGAGGTTAGAACTGCATGCTCAATAAGCGCGACACACAGCTGTTGGAAATAGAACATGGGGGTGACGTGAAACGGCGCATCCCTAGTACGTTAGGTTGGCAGAGCAAACGTTCAAACCTTGGTATCTGCCTGTAACCTGTTTCAGGCCTCTAGACACCAGGAGAGGAACCCAGTGAGGGAACGGTCACTCGCCTGCACACGCACCGCACTCCTTGGTCCCCACCTGCGGCGCGTCCACAATGGCCTGCGCGATCTTCTGGATCTGCTCTTGCCGTCTGCGCTCCGCCTCCGAGAGAGGCCGAGGGGCCGCCTTCTCCGCGCTGAGCCGCAGCTGCTCCTCGGCCTTCTGCTGTGTCACGAGCTTACTGAGCTTGGGCCACACACATGCGGGCACACAAGCACGGAGAGGGAGGTGCATAAGTTAGCAAGCAAATCTGGACGCCCTCTTTGGAGGGAAAACTCCTCGGGTACCATGTGAGGGCAGTGGGGGCTGGGGGGGGGACTCGTTGCGTGGCGAGTGCGGATATACAGCGAAATGCATGTACAGGGAATGGGGCCCCGCGATACCCGCCGCGCCATACTCACGCCAGCTTGCCGGGCATCAAGTCGCCACCCTCTGTCTCGTTGCTGGGCAGCCCGCCCGCGCGGCGATGAGGGTAGTACGGCTTGGACACAGGCGCTGAGCTGCGGCAGGCAGGACCAGCAAATTGTGATCTTCTGCGCGAAGTCATTCTACTCGGCAATGGGCCGGGTGCACACGGAGCGAGGCACGGCGACGTCGCGCGCGCATGCTTGCGCATGTACGACAGATCGGCAGTGTACTATGAATTGCCCGCAGGCCGCAGCGTTCATGCACCTCCCGTCGCTGTGGCCGCCTCGCCTTGCCGCGATCCGGGGGTCACGCAGACTGCTGCAACCTACGGACTGGCAAAGCAGCTCTTCAGATGTGGTAACGACCCGCAATGCGGTGCCTGGCAGCATGATGAGAAGCCGCGCCCGACGCACCACATGCGTCGCTCCTCCGCGCCGCCAACTACCAGCAACTTGGAGATGGTCCGCTCAGCTTCGCTCATCGCAGCCTCGTAACGCAGCGCCCTGGCGCTGCAGCGCTCACGTCAGTGAGATGGGGCAGTATCAGGAGGAGGCGGTCGTTTCCAGTTGGGTTGAAAGCGCAGGGCAGCCGTGCGGTGACGCCCTTCAGAGGTAGGGGACCAGCGCCCCCAGCACACGTCCAGCTGCACCCAGTGTACGACGATGAGCGCGCTGGTGAGGCTGCTCTGTGCGGTAATACCAGACTGCCGCCTGATGGGCAGACAGTCGCGCAGCAAGGCGCAGTACCCGGCGCAAAGGCGTCTGCTGGCGAGCGTCTTCCCCACAGCTGCCACACGCCGGCATGGCGTGGCGCACCTCCTCCGGATGGCGCCCCTGCACCCGTAACTTTTTCAGGATACTTGTCATCTACCAAACACCTACAGCATTCGCAATCACCGAACTCCATGTCTGAAGGGCATTGCCCGCCCCTACCTGGCGCCCCCAGCCCACCCACCTGCGCACCTGGTGCCGGGAGGCGCTGCGGTCGCGGCCCGCCCTGCTAGCTGCGCCTTCTGGCGGATGTTCCTGGCCATGACCGGGTTGTGGGCGGGGTTGAGCGCCCGGTCCCGCAGCCGCCGCCAGGGCCGCGAGTCCTGCCCTCCCTGCCCGGCCGCGCCTAGCCTGGGTGCAGCATCCGGTTCCGTCGAGACTCGCTTGCCGACGATGATGCGCGGTCGTTCATCTTCTGACCGTTAGCACGGGCGGTCCAAAACACTGCATCACGTGTGCAATCTAGGACGTGTAAATCTCTTTGACATCAGGGCAAGATAGCCAGGGATATGAGGACGTTGCACAGCAGCACACACAGGTCGCCAGGAGGAGGACGAGGACAAGTGCGCCTGGCGGTAGGCCTTTGGTGTGTGCCCCAGCATAGCGGTGCGTCGCGTCAGCTAGTGTTGTACAGCGTCCTTAACACAAACAAGTTGTTGGCAGATGTCATTCTGAAACATGTTTACTATAGTTCAGCTAGTAACACCACATCCGCCGGGGCTGGCTGCAGCGACCTCGCCGGCGTGCATGAGCAGCTCCAGGCGAGCGAGCGCTTCCGCCCGCCGTACGCCGTACGCCCAGTCGCACACAGGCACGTGGCATGCGCATACGGCACAAAGGACAGCACCTGGGGCCGAAGCAAACGCAGGTCCAGGCTCCCCCAAGGGGCGGTTGGCCCAATGTCACCGGATCCACGGATGCACCGGTGCGCCTTTCCCCATACCGCTCCCTGACCCTGGAAGCCTAGGTGCCTCACCCGTCTTGTGCTCGTACACTGGTGGCAGCCCCAGGGCCGTCAGCTCGCGCGCCAGGCGACCCCGTCTCTTGAACACCTCCAGCCGGGCGCGGGCGGCGCCGCTCTGAAAGTAGCTCCGCGGCACGGCGCGCGCAGCCAGCTCCTCTACCTCCGCGTTGTCTGCCGCGGCGGGCCTCGCCAGCAACGCGCCCCGGCCACCCAGTTCCTCGGCAGCCGCTGCTGCCGCTATGGCTGCTGGCGAGGGCGCGCTGGGGGCGCGCATGGGCGGCGTGACGCGAGCGGCGCCGGCAGCATTGGCCGTGTCGGCGGCCGCAGCGGCGCTGCCAGCGTATACTGCCAGGCCAGGGCTGGCTTCTGCGGGCAGGGCGCGGGGCAACATGAGAGAGAAGGCGGCGTGGTTCTTGCGGCTCGCCCTGCCCCGGGCGCCTCGACCTTGCAGGCGCCGAGCTCAGTACCTGGGTGTACGGCGAGAGGTTCCCAGCCATGGTCGTGGCCTTGGTGCGCCCGCGCCGCTGGTGAGTCCCGCTCCGCCTCTGTGCGGGGCTGCTGCATTGGGCTAGGCAGCGCATCAGCAGTCCCCTCGCGAAAGAGATTCTCTCCCGATGGTTCTTGCGCATATTGCGCCGTCGCGGCCGCACCAGCCGTGACCGTACTGCTAAGAGCTGGCTCAGCGGCCGCCGGCTGCGCGGGCGCATCCAGCTGCCAGCCCCTAGGTCGCCGACTGCCAACTGCGGGGTAAGCCGCTGCAGCAGCAGCCGAGGCTAGAGGGTGCGCTCCCTGTGCCACCAGGCGGCCTTGTTGGTCCTTGACAAATGTCACCACGGTGGGGGCGGAGCGTTCGCGGCCACGGTCCCGGTCTGTCGCGAGTTAATTGAGTTGTTAGCGTCGTGAGTTTATTGCAGTTAACTTCGAGCGCACCTGGGGGCCCAGCTGTGGCACGCACACGAGCAGGAGCGCTTCCTGCAACCTCCATCGCTTTCTTGTTGCATAGGAGTAGAGGGGCAACTATCAGTGCCTAACACAGAGGACCACCAACTTACCACAGGCCAGGAACCGGCGCAGGCCGGAACCTGGAACCTGGAACCTGGAAGCCGGCGGGCCCTTGCGCGCGGTCCGCCCTGGCACGACTGCTGTCCATTAATGGAAGGAACAGCGAGTCTCGCAGTAGCTCGGGCGGATGGCTCTTGTGTCTGGCTGCCCGAGCTAATCTTGCGCTTTGCAACGATATCGCATGCTGCTTGCGTCCTGTCAACAAAGCCACCGCGGTGCTCTTCCGCGGCCAGCCAGGGCAGTTTACTACCGTGCGCCTCGCTCAGGCCGTCCCGCCATGGGCCTTCGCCGCCCGATGGAGCCGCCCCGGGGCCACGCGCAGCCTCAACTTGAAGCAGCGCAGTCGATTGCTGCGCCTCACTGCATCTACGGGCTGCGTGGAAAACTTCAAGGTGGCCAACGAGGCGGCGGGTCTTCTGCTCCAGACCGACTCCCACGACGTCCTCAATGACTGTGCTGCGGCAGGCCAGGCGAACATGTGCCAGCGGCTGATGGATCAGTATGGCTGCAGGGCTTCATCAGGTACCCTGGCTGCTGCGGCCAAGGGCGGCAGCCAGGCCGTGTGCGAGCTGATGCTGTGCGCGGGTGTACCCTGGCACTTCGAGACCGTCGTTAAGGCCCTCAAAGGCGGCCACCCGGAGCTGTCAGACTGGCTGCTGCTGCGACGGCCGAAGGGATCCCTTGGGCGGAACGACAGGCTCGCCCCGCTGGGCAGGGAGAAGCTAAGCATGCTGCTCCGAGCGGCTGCTCGTGGCTGTCCCTTGGAGACCCTGCAGTCGGTGTACCGGCGCTGCACACTCAGCAGCGATGCCGAGCGTCCAGCGCCTGACCCTGAGGACAACGACCGGCGCGACGAGCAGCAGCGGCGGCAAAGGCGGCCGCTGCACCCCAGCTGGCGCTCGTGGGCTATTGCGGAGGCAGCTGGCAGCTCCACGCCCGACTGGCAGGCCAAAGTGGAGTGGCTCGAGTCGCTGGGCCCGCCACTCACACAGAATAACAATACGGGCTTGAGGGTGTGCGAGCATGCAGCGATGGGCTGCCCTGCGGGCGAGGCCCTGGACCGCCTTAAGTGGCTCAGCCAGCGGGGCTACCCACTTGGGGTGGAGGTGGC